>CM053588.1:64240616-64261305 GCA_028646515.1 Pseudochirops corinnae | reverse complement strand
ATATGGTTCCTCATAGCCGAGCTGACTTTAGTGGGAAGTATCTTTGTGTGCGTTTTGGAGTTCTAGGATTGGTTTAGAGTCCTATTTTATGGGTATTTTGGGATGGCTATGTGAGAGCTGCGATATGTTGCTGCTGCTACAATGCCATCTTGGCTCTGCCCCCCAACTGTTTACATTCCTATGTGGAAAGATGATATTTGTAATTCATGACACTTTTCTCAGTATTAGGATGGTTAAAAGGGATACACACATACACACACGTGTGTATGTATGTATGAGTGTGTGTGTGTGTGTGTGTGTGGACAGAGGGCACAGGGTATGTTGAATATGAAGGGATGATGTCTAAAAAATAAAATTAAGAAATGAGAGAGGTCTATATTGGGAGAAGGAGAAAGGGAGAGATTGAATATGGTAAATTATCTCACATAAAAGAGGCAAGAGAAATCAATTACAATGGAGGGGAAGAGCAGGGAGGTGAAATGGAATGATTCAACCTTACTTTCATTGAATTTGGCTTAAGGAGGGAATAACATACACACTCAGTTGGGTATCTTACCCTACAGGAGAATAGGAAGGAAGAGGATAAGGGGGAGATGATAGAAGGAAGGGCAGATTGGGGGAGGGAGTAGTCAGAAGCAAACACTTTTGAAAAGGGACAGGGTCAAAAGAGAAAATAAAATAAATGGGGGGACAGGATAGGATGGAGAGAAATATAATTATTCTTTCACAATATGACAACTATGGAAATTTTTTGCATAACTACACATGTATAACCTATATTAAATTGCTTGTCTTCTCAATGGGGAGAGGGGGTGAGGAGGGAGGAAGAGAGAGAATCTGGAACTCAAAGTTTTAAAAATAAATGTTAAAAATTGTTTTTACATGCAACTGGGAAATAAGATATACAGGCAGTGGAGTATAGAAATCTATCTTGCCCTACAAAAAAGTAAGGGGAAAAGGGGGAAAGGGTGATAGGGAGGATAAAAGAGAGGGCAGACTAGGGGAAGGGGTAACCAGAATGCAAGCCATCTTGGGGCAGGGGGAGTAGGGGAGAGATGGGAAGAAAATTTAGAACTCAAAATTTTATAAAAATGAAAATTGAAAACTAAAAATAAATAAACAAATTATCAGGGAGGAAAAAAAAGCCCAAATGAGATCACAAAAAGTTGGATATGACTTAAAAAACAACCAGGTCTTTACTTCCATTCTCTCACCTGAGCCTGACAAGGACTCTGTAAGGCAGTCACTATTGTTATCCCCTTTTTACTAATGAAAGTTGTGTCTCCAAGAGGTTAAATGACTTTAAGTTGCACAACTATGTATCTGAGGTAGGATCTGAACCCTGTACTCCCTGACCCCAATCCCAACATTCTATCCACTATCCCATGAAGCCTTGTTTATCTAAAAACAAGGGCAGCTGCTACTGCCATATCTATTCCTTCCATAAAATGCCATCACCAATGATAGACATTTATCAAGTGCCTACTGGTTTCTTTGTCTTAAATATTGCCTGACTAGTCACTCTTTAAGTCCTAGCTGACTTCTTTGGGGACATCATAGAAGTATAAGGTATAGAGTGAAAAGATGTCTTCAGTGATCATCTACTCCTTCAGGTTTTCTTAAGCTAAGATGCTGCATACTTGTTCCTTAATTATATGTTGTTTCTTAAATTACATTATATTTTAACAAGTGCATTTCAGTACAATTGGTTTCCTTGGTAAGCCCATGTATTTTATTGTATGCATTTGAAAACATTATTTTTAGAAAAGGGGTCCATAAGCTTCACCAGACATTGTCAAAGGAGTCCATGACACACAAAAATTGATTGAGATTCCTTTCCAGATCCTTCATTTTGCAGCTGAAGAAACTGAAGCCCAGGAAAGAGAAGTGAGGTATAGTCTCACCAGATGTAGAGCTCAGTAGGCTCTCTGGTCTGACAGTTCTCATTTTATAAGTGAGGAAATGAGGCTGTGACTTACCCATGGTCCTTGAACCCTAGAATTATTTTTTCCACTTTACCATCCTATTTACCTGAGCTTAGGTAGATGGTAAGTAGCAGAGCCACAATGCCAGTGAAAGTCCTCTGACCACAAGCTCACTGTTGGCCATGATTGGTCAAAAACTTTCAGAGGTTCCTCATTGCTTCCTGGAACAAATACAAGTGCTTTCCCTTGACTTTTAAGACCCATCACAATTGGGCTTCCTAGGTGGTACAATGGATAGAGTCCTAGTCCTATATTCAAGAAGTTCTGAGTTCAAATCCAACCTCAGACACTTACTGGCTATGTGACATTGAGTAAGCCATTCAACTGATCTGCCTCAGTTTCCTCAACTGTAAGATGGGGATAATGACAACACCTACCTCCCAAATTTATTGTGAGAATCAAATGAGATCATGTTTGTTAAATGCCTAGCATATAGCCGGCCCACTATAAATGTTTATTCCCTTCCCTTTTGCCTCTCTTCCCTTTCTAGTCTTATTTCATATTACTTCCCTTCACAAATACCTGATTCCAGCCTAATGGTATACTAGGTCTTTCCCAAATTAAATAAACCATTTCTCATCTCCAAGTCTTTGCACAGGCCAAACCCCATGACTGAAATATACCCCTCCATCCCCTTCAACTCTTAGAAGTCCTTATCTCCTCTTAAGCCTTGACTCAGCCCCCACCTTCTCTCTTTATCACCCCAACTGTTGGTGCCCCCTCCCTCCTCGATTTTCCTCATATTAGACTTACCTGATAATTACAATAACAGTAATTATAATAGCTAGTAATTTATATAGCTTATGTGTTATCTGACTTTATCTTCACAATAACCTTGGAAGGTAGGATTTTAAAGATGAAGAAATTGAAGTTGGCAGAGGTTAAGTGACTTGCCCAGGGTCACATAGTTAGTGTCAGGCCTTCTTGAGTTCAAATTCAGCACTCCATGCACTGTGACATCTAACTTCCTTCATGTGTGTATGTTATTCTCTCCCCTTTCCCCATAGAACACAAGTTCTGTGGGGGCATGAGCTGTTGGGGTTTTTGTCTTTTAATTCCCAGCACCCTAGACAGGGCCTGATACATAATAGATATTTTGTATGGTGAATTGAATTTTTCCCTGTCGGAGTGCCTCCATGACCTGACCCAGCCTGTCCATCCCACATTGGGTACTGTCTATTCCTGGATGGCTGCTCACAGGACCACACACAAACCCCCTTCCCCAGCCAGACAATTCCCCCATTCCCTAGCAATTGCTTCAGGTGGATAAACATGTAATCTGCTGACCCTTTATGGCCTTGGGGAAAGAAGGAAGAGGGGAAGGAAGGGGGAAGAAGGAGGCAAAGATAAAAATAAATGAACTAAGAAAAAGCCCAAGAGCTGAAAACAGTCTCAACTGCCGGGAGATGTGAGGGTCGGAGCACAATCCAGCTTTGTTTGTGTTCTAAAATCCTGCCACGAACAGGATGTACTAATTAACCAAAGAACTTCAAGAACGCATGTCCTTGAAGAAGTTTTTAATTAACATTTCTCGGAAGGTAGGGATACAGCAGCAGTGAGGATTTTTGCTGAGAGGGAACTGGGATGGCCAAGTCATTTCAGGTAACTCCCTGTTTCCTGGCTAAAGAATTCATTTCATGTGTGGGACAAGAGTGTAGAAGGGATGGTGATACTAAGCCAAGGAAGATGGTTCAGATCATCTTAGTGGTGTTAGTACAATGGGGGGAGGGAAAAGCTCCGGGAAGAGCTGAGGAGGGGGAACCTCTAGGAATAGGCCAAGGGGGCTCTGGGAGTATCCAACCTAGGAAAAGTGAGTGGAGTCTTAAGGAGTGTCTTGGAGGCATTGAGATAAATGCTAGAGGAAAATCCAAAATCAATTCCTTGTTGGGAATGGTGCCAAGGATGATCCTTTGCTATTCACTGGCTATCCTGCTTGGGCTTTTTTGGAAGGATGATGAATTTGGGTATTTCAAGACCCTGTGGAATGAAAGTAATAATGGATTGGTCTGTCAGTAATTAGCTTACTATGCACAAGGTCTCGTGCTAAGTATTGGGCATACACTTTGTTGTTTTTCAGTCATTTTCAGTTGTGTCCAACTCTTCATGTTACCATTTGAGGTTTTCTTGGCAAAGATCCTGAAGTGGTTTGCCATTTCCTTTCTCCAGCTCATTTTACAGATGACGAAACTGAGGTAAACAGGGTTAAGGAACTTTGAGTCTTCCTGATTCCAAGTCAGGCAATCTATCCATGTGCCATCTAAGTGCCCTGCAGAAAAAGGCAAAAATATGGTGCTTGTCTTCAAACACTCACAATCTAATGGGGAGGGGGGGACGACATGCAAATTACTATGTACCTACAAGAGAGATATAGGGTAAATGGGAGGCTGTCTCAGAGGGAAGACACTAAAGGAGAGGAGATTTAAGAGGATAGCAATGGTTAGACAACCCTACAGTTATGCTTCTGAGACTAAATCGCTTTCATTTCTCCTACTAGGATGCTCATTATACTGAATCTTAGCCCAGAGGTCCAAGGACTAGGGGAGCCACAAATCCCCAGATTCCCTCATAGTCTCTCCATTCCTTTGCCCCTTTCCACCCCAACCCTAAACTGTTGCTACATCATTTTCACAACAGCCCTGGCCAGTTGTTGAATTATGTTATAAAGTGGTCACTCTCTCACTTCTCATAGTTAGTGTATATCCAGGGTACATTCACAAGTACCAAAAGAAATATTCAAGCTTCTACTCAAGGACTTTTTTTTTTAAAGGAAAGATGGGGTAAAAAAGGAAGGCCGCTATAGCAAAGCTCCTATCAGCTCACATTTTCCCCATAACGACAGTACAAAAACCATCCTCAGTCTCCAGAAACCCCTTCCCCATTCAGTCATCTTCAAATACCATACTGTGTCATCCTGTGGGGCACTAGAGGGAAACAATATCAGATTGGGAATCCAGTAAACCTTGGTTTGGGCCCATGCTCTGCCACAAGCTCTCAGTGACTGGGAAAGCTCACTTCTTTTAAACAGTCTCAGTTTCCTATGTAAAAATGGCGGAGGAGGGGGGAATGGTTTATACTAGATGATCCATAAGGGACCTTCCAGCTTTAATAAGCACCTATCTCACTGTTCCGCTCAGGAATGTGGGACAGTTCCCCATGGCCTACCACATCACCTGGGGGCCATCTCCAGTCGTCCTGATCTATATCTAGTCACTGGGCCCAGATAGCTCGGGAGGAGAAAGTGAAGCTGGTGGCCTTGCACAGCCCTCCCTCCCTCAAATCCAAATCACTTGCCAGCCATGGCATTACTTCCCTGATGTCCTGGTCCTTGTCAAGAAAGAAGGACTAACAACGATAACAAGCAAATCATCTAAATTCTTGCTTAGCTCTTTCACTATCAAATCCTATATATCAAACAAATCCCCTCACGGCCAGTGTCCCATCTCCTGCCCCCTCTGTATTTCACACTAAGAGTTTTTGCTCATATTACTCCATCCTGGAAGGTTCTTCCCACCCACCACCCACTCCCACTTCAAATTATACCCATCCTTTAACAGTCAGTGATAATCTAACATCTTTATATCTCTTCTTACACATGGACTCCCCAGAAAGGCCAGATCAGGTTCAACGTACTTTGTGAGTGCACCAAGACTCAAAAACACATAGTTCATGAGCTCTTTTACTTTTTTTAACTTTTACTAATTCTTTACTTTAATCATTCTTAATGTAATTAGACTAAATACCATTCATCAATCAGAAATCACATTCAGTTTAAAGCAAATGTATTTAATAAAAAAGTAAAGTAAAAATAAAGAGCAATAAAACATTTCTCCCTTGACTCCAGGACTCATATTCTCTCTCTCTCTCCTCTCTCCTCTCTCATCTTTCCCTCCCTCCCTCCCTCCCTCTCTCTCTCTTTCTCTCTCTCTCTCCTCTCTTTCCCCTCTTTCCCCTCTCTCCCCTCTTTCCCCCCCTTCTCTCTCTCTCTATCTATCTATCTCTCCCCTCTCTCCCCTCTCTCTCTCTGTCTCTCTGTCTCTCTCTGTCTCTCTGCCTCTGTCTCTGTCTCTGTCCCTCTGTTTCTCTGTCTCTCTCTCTTCCTCCCTCCCTCCCTCCCTCATCAATACTTATGATTTCATCAGTCTGAACAATCCCAACTTGGGAACTCTCTCCGCCCTTCAGATGGGCACCTCTTCTCACATATAATCTGCTATCTGGGGCATAGAGGCATAACGTGACTATGCTCACCAACACACAGCTGATGTGCCTCATTCAGGACTCGAACCCAGGTCTTAGTGACTCCAAGACCAGTGTCCTCTCCACTAGAATATTCTGTCTTTCCTTTATTTAATAGACGAAGGAACCGAGGCCCAAAAAGCTATAGTGATTTTCTCGAGATCCCATAGGGACCTAGTAAAAGAACCTGGATTTGAACCCAGCTACCTTGACTCTAAATCCAGGGTTCGTTCCCATATGCCACACTGCCTCTCATATAACACATCCCTTTAATAGCCCTGAAAGAAGGTACAAGCCTAGCTAATAAGTAGTTACCATTCATTAGACAAAATTACAGCTTTCATCTCTTAGCAAGTAAACCCTCATCAGGGTCCACAAGGCCCAAAGACACATCGCTTTTCTCCCTCCTGTCTCTGAAATGCCTAATTTAGTAGTGCCGGGTGGGAATACGTTTGCTCAACAGCAGGCTTAAATCTCTACCTTCCGTACCCGACATGCCTCCCTAAATCAAGCAAGAGAGAGACTAATTTTCACCCAAAGGTGTGTTTGCCAGATCCTTGTCTCCCTCCTGTGACAACCAGGTACTCTTCAGGGCCTATGTTTTCATGCCCCTTTCTGCCTGCTGTGGGATGGTCAAAGAGACCAGGTTATTACAGGGGGGCACTTCCCCAAAGGCCTAAGGAAAAGACAGAGTCCAATCAAAGCACAGCACTCATTTTTAAAACAGATTAATCAGATCTTCCCCATCATACTGTTTGTCTGGCTAATGTACCCTCAGGGGCTCCTGGAAGTTATCTGCCCAACTATTGGGCCTTTAGGATTTGCAGGTCTTTCTATCCATCCTGCAGCTAAATCCTTTAATATATTGTCTCTTAAAATTAAGATATAAAGAGGAACTGTCTGGCTTTTTAGAATTTGTGTCTTTAATGTTCAGCAAGGTGCTTGACACAAAGTAAGCACTTAAGAAATGCTTTTTTTAGTCATTCATCCATCTGCTCATTTGTTCCCACACACCTTCTTTTCCAATCAGTCCCCAAATTGTGTCGATTTTCATTTTACAACATCTCTCACATCTATTCACTTCTCCTCCACTCACATGGCTACTGCCCTAGCCTAAGCCCACTCACTCAGACTATTGTGATATCTTCTCATTGGATTCCCACCTGCCAATCATACCACCCTCCATACCTCTGCCAATGGCTGTATTTTGGGCCCTCCTGGCTTAGATCGAGTGTCAACGGTAACTATTTCTCTTTGGAACACCAGCCCTGAGGGTCTTCCCCTCCCAGTTTGATTTTTTTTTCTAATTAAAGGGGCCATCCCTTGACTCACCTCTTAAAGAGGCCTATTGACTGAATGGATGTTACCTCTTTCTAAGTAAGTATGTGAAAAGGCTTAGCCTAAAAGGCCCAGAGTCTCCCATTGCATCCTGGGTCATCTCCAGTCATCCTGATGAATTATCTGGTCATGGAATCCAGATGGTTCTGGAGGAGAAAGTGAGGCTGGTGACTTTGCAACTACAAGTCATGTCATCATTTTCCCTGATGCCATGGTCGTCTTTGAAAGTGAAAGACAAACACAAGTCCTAAAGCACAGGTCTGTTAGGTCAGGCCCTTGGGTAAGATGTTTCAGTGCCCCTCCATCATCCCTAGGATAAAATATGAATTCCTCCATTTAAGAGTTAAAACCCTTGACAGCCCTACTCTAGCCAACCTTTCCAAGTATACTTCAGATGATTCCCTTTCATATCCTCTGTATTCCAGCCCGACTGTTCTTTTCAATCTTCCCCAAACTTGACCTTCTACATGCCAGCTCCAGGTACCACATGCCTGCGATTTCTCCCTTCTCATCTCTGTCTCTTAGCATCCCTAACTCCCCTCAAATCTCGATTAACATGACTCCTCCTGCAGGAAATGATTTTCTGATTCCTCCTGATTGTTGGTGCTTTTTCTCTCTCCCTTCAAGTTATCATATATATATATATATATATACTTATATACATATCAAGTTATCATATATGCTATATATGTATATCTGTATATATGTAATATATGTATATATAATGTATAATCTATTATATCATATACTATTATATATTATATAATATATATTATCATATATAATCTATCATCAAATCCCCTTGAGTATCAGGACTTTTGTGTTTCCTTTTGTCTTTGTATCCTCAACACCTAAAGCAATATATTGCACATAGTAGGTATGTCATAGACAACAGGATTGGATATGATTAGATTAAGAGGCAGCTTTCCTTTGCTAACACAGTTGCACTTCCTTGACTCAAAACTGATATCCCTTAGAAAGAGCCAGTATCTTCCCTTATCCTTAGATTTGGCATAAAGCAAACGCAGTCCAGCACTCAGAGACAGTAAGGGGAAGACTATAGAGATACACACACACACACACACACACACACACACACACACACACACACACATTCAACTAATACTTGCAGATTAGAAGCCCCAGGAAACTAGTCTCCTAGGCTGAAGTTACTCTGTAGATCAACATTTCTAAAACTATAGCTCAAAAGCCCCCAGTACTACATCCACCTTCATGAGTCAGGCAGGGGATACAATTAGCTCAAAGCTAAGGCATTTACTGATATAGCATAACAAGGACAGTAGGTATAAAACATTTCCCCCATAAAGCTGGGGTTCGTTCAAACAGAAATGTGCAGAGTATTGGTGCAAAGAGTAAACACACACACATAGTCCAAGTAAGGCAGGGGACCAAGACAACACGTGTCTCTTATGCTGTAGAACTCCATAGTCTCTCCACTTCTGCTCAAGTTGCCAAACCAGTCCCCAGTGGGCATGGTGTGTGTTCTGGGCAACTCATAGTGCTACAGGGTTTCCATGTTTCCTTTCCTCTTGTTGTCCTCGTGCTCCTCCTCCTGGGCCCACGGTCTCCACTGGGCAGGTCACTCCACTGTGTCCCTTGCATCTACTCTTTTTCATATCTCTATTTGACTCTACAGTTGGTAACTAGTCAGTGAGCCTGCTCTCTGCAAGGGTAATAGCTACTTCTAGCTGAGCTAGTCAGAGCATGGGGGGGGAGGAAAATAAAAGTCTCTTCTTTACCTACCCTGAACTTCAGAAGAGATGCTAGGGATGAGGAGAAGAAGTAATTCCCTCTTGAAAGGTCTCTTCTCAACTACCATTAATGATTCCCTGTTGACTGGCATAGCTTCTCCCTTCTTGACTGGCTCCAAAGCTTGAAAAAAATTTTATAAAGACACCATATGCATGACTCAGTGATCTCAAATTCAAATAGAAACAATCTCTCTCAGCTGAGTATCCACTGAGAAAACCACATATTAACACATTGTATTGTATTTTTTATTTATTTTGTTAAACATCTTCCAATTGCATTTTAATCTGCTTGGGACCTTACTTGGCACCTCAAGGGGCTGGCCTAAAGCAGTGAGTTCAATACCTCTGATGTTGCTGATCCTTTAGCTACCCAATGAACAACTGCCCTGTAATACCATCAAGTTTGATTGAGCAGCTTTTTCATACATACTAGCGGAGAAAAGAAGTTTAAACATTTCTTTGAACTTCCTTTCTACCTGCTTTAATTAAGAAAAGGAAAATAATCACCCATGATCTAATTAGATTGGAAGTAGTGGGCTAAAGTTAAAGACTCAATGGTCTTCAGAACACTCCCCACTTGGGGAAAGTTTAGCAATAAACAGCTCCCTATCTTAGCGATCAGAGAGACAGGGACTAGTTCCTTCCTTTTGTTCTTCGGATAGAAAAAAAACAATTATAGTTTTCTGTTATCTCTGGTTTGGAGCTGAGAGGACTGGTTTGGCCTCATGTCAAGGTAGGCCCAAGTGGCCCCAGGAGAGAGAATCTAATCCCATCCTGTTTTTAGGAATGCTTGTGTCTTGGATCTTTTGGGCTGCCATTAATAATTATATTCTCTATTTATAGAAGTCATTTTTGTTAGGCCAGCAGGTTGGTTCAAATCTAGCATGTCTCTAAAAGAATTAACAAAGAAACTAATTGAGACAATTAGTCCCTTCCATAAAGTGGCAGGACACAAAACAAATCCACAAAATCCATCAGTATTCAACCCAATCATTATACTTTCTCTGACTGCCTCCTGCACTGCAGACAGTACATGTTTCTCCTAAGTTGTCATTATTTTGGATAGGCCAAACAGAAGGGCAGTATGGGTCAGTATAGCTCCAATTCCTATAGATTAACAGATTCCTGTATCCTAATCAGATATGGAAAAGTGATTGTTTCAATCTTATGCTCACCACCCCATTCAGTCAATCACTACCCTAAAATCCCTGGGAGCTAGACACTAGCAATGTTTCCATTTTCTAGTTTCTAGGAGTTCTGGGGCAGTGATTGGCTGAATGGGGCATTGAGCTCAATATCTGAACATTCATCTTCTTCTATATCTGATTAGGATACAGAAATCTGTTATCTCTAAGAACTAGGGTGCTACAAAAATCTTCATTTGGGCTGAGATGATGACTATCACAATTTTCAAAAATGGCGAGAGAGATCTTCCCAGTAGTTTAGAGATATGAGGCAGAAGAATGAAATTGAAATAAATTGCATAGGTAAGCAAAAAAGCAAACAGTCAAAGTATCCTTAGGAGTTTTATTTATCTTCTAAATAGCTTTCTTCCCCTCCCATTGCCAAGGAAAATGGCCCTGAAGCTTGCTCCTTGGGGGAGGACAACAGAACATTTGTTCAAAAAAGTTAACAACTTTTCCTTGAGACTCTATAAGAGAATGTATGATTGTTGTACTATATAAAGGTAGGGGTTATTATTCTTAATATAGGGAAGGAAATCCTCATCTTATCATTTTGTCTATGTAAGGATGTGTATACTCCTATACAGTTTTCCATTTATACTCCCAGAGGAAGGCCGGCACTTACAATTATAAAATTCCTAAAAAGCAAACATATTCTTAGATATATTTTGGACAGGGATATAGAACAATGGAGATAAGATATTACAGAGCATATTGCTGAACTTAAAGTTTTGTTGGTCCTGATATAGGAAGACTGTAGCCTCAGCACACACAGTAGTGAGCAAATTTCTCAACACTGGGAACTTAGGAATGGCTCATAAATGTGCACTAGTAATGAATTGGAACATGTTGAGGTTGAAAAACAAACTAGTAACTTGCCCAGATATTGCATTTTGAGTAGCCAGCTACTCAGCTGCCCCATTTTAGTGCCAATGCAAAGCCAATCCTCCTGCAAGCATAGAACAACATGGTTGTTGATAGCCTTTCTTCTTTGGAAAATTATTCATGTCTTCCATCTATATGTCAACTGCACTTCTCCCTCACTGCTATATGGACACAAGATAGCAAAAGGTGTTAGTTAGTTGGCTAATTAGTTAGTTAGCTAGTTAGTTAAGTTTCCTTATTCCCTAGGCAAGATGGGGTTTCTGATAATAATGTCTCACACACCAACCTAAGGTTTCAAATCAACCTCTTATATTTCTGGTGGTAGCTGGCTATGCTAGTAAATTATACAGTAAGCTGGCGTACTTGTCTTAACCACATAGAGAGACTAGCTGGCCTCCCCAGTGGGTTCCTTCCGGGGCAAGAATGGGGCAACCTTGTCCAAAGTCAGTGACATCACCCCCAACTCCAAGACAGGGAATGATCTAGACTAGGGTGCCAGACTACAATAAGAGAAGCTAATTAGACCATGTAAATATAGCACGCACAGCATCAGAGAAAGCCAAAGGTTCAGTGCGTCAATGCTGGGGGATTGCCCCAAGGAACTGAGCAATATTAAGATAATAACAAGTAGAAAGATAATGCTTTTTTACAACACCATTTTTTGGGGGGAGGGGTGGACATGGGGGAAGTTTGAAAGCCAGTCACAGCTCTCTGCTGGGATTGGCCCTGATGTTGGAGGCCTACCACTGAGTCCTACAGAGTTAGCATTAAGAACCCAGACACAAGGGTACCTCTCATTCCAAATTCTCATCAATGTTGACCTTAATGGTATCACTAAAGGTCTATTGCAGTGGTTCTCAACCTGTGGGTTGTGTTCAATTTGTAACAATGAAAATATATCCTGCATATCAGATTTTTACATTATGATTCATAACAGTAGCAAAATTATAGTTATGAAGTAGCAACAAAAATAATTTTATGGCTGAGGGTCACCACAACATGAGGAACTGTATTAAAGGGTTGTGCATTAGGAAGGTTGAGAACCCCTGGTCTATTGGGTCTAATGCTTTTATCTTTTCTTTTAACTGGCTTTTGAAAAACAGTCCAAGTAGCCTGGTATGCTTCCATCTTGCCTCACACATTAAGCAACAGGGAGAAAAGAAAGGTCTCACCATCTGTATCTCCTTGACACTATGGTCTGAGATTCTAACATGGCCAGGAACACCTGGAGGGCAGTAGACATTTGGTTGAAGAAGATGACCTGAGATACCACTCTGCTTTCTGTGAGCCCATTACCTATGCCTAGGAAAGGTTAATGTCACTGCCATGGTACTCAGTTGCCTCTCATTAGTGGCACATACTTTAGGAAAGACTAGCCACTACGTTAGTAAGATGTCATGGTAATATCAGCACCCATAGCACTTTCCTAAGTGTAAAATGGGCTAAGGGATGGTTTAGGGAGGCTTTCTATGATTCTTATATGGCACCTTTCTTTTGAATACCAGAACATGGTCTTAATATGGTATGGAGAATGTGAAAGTCAATCTGATTCAACAAGCATGACCCTAGACTTGCAGCTGGGAATGACAAAGACAAAAATGAGAAATATCAAAGTCCACATCTCTATAGGGAAGATGAAATGGGATCTGAAATCAGCAAGAAATCACAAAAACATTCTTCCACATCAATGAGAATTCTCAGCCTCTCCCTGAGATTCCTAGCATCTGAAATCTACATTTCAGCCACTCAACTCAACTCCCGCAACTAACAAAGTGTCTGGCATATGTTGTTGTTGCTGTTATTGTTGTTGAGGAGTCATTCAGTTATGTCTTATTCTTTGTGACCCCATGGACCATATCGTCCATAGAGTTTGGGTATTTCAGGCAAAGATAACAGTAGTGGTTTTCCATTTCCTTCTCCAGTGAATTAAGGCAAACAGAGGCTAAGTGACTTTTAGTAGGTGCTTAATAAATGCTTGTTGACTCATTTAGAACTCACTTCTCAAACCATGTTCAGGTTTGTGCTGTAAGTAATGAGGAAGGAGACAAATTAGGAGAAATCTAACAAGATGTGATTGAACTGATGCAGAGTAAAGTGAGCAGAATCAGTATAACAATATCTTCAATGACTGTAATAATAAAAAGGAAAGCAAATTGGAAAGACTATAGAACTCTGATAAATACAGCAGCCCATTACAACTCCAATAAAATGATGAGAAGTATGCTTCCTACCTCCTGGTAGAGAGAAGGACTAAAGGTACAAAATGAAACATGCATTCTCAGACCCAGACAATATGAGAATTGATTTGCTTTTATTGTATTTATTTGTTATAAGGAAGAGTTTGGAAGGGGAGAAGGGAGAAAGAGGTGGCAGACGTGATTGAGAGGGTAATGATAGTGATGCAAAAAAAAAAAGAAGAAAAAGCTCAATAAAACATTTAAAAATACGCAGACTAGAGCAGAAAGAAGTTCGGAAGGGTGTACAAGTAAAGAACATATTACTATGGCTTTAAATTTAAAACAAACTATGTAAAGAAGTTCATGGCTTCTTATGTAATTGTCTTTCTGTTCTTCTTTGTATATTGAAATATTGAGGTTTGTTAATATCTGAGTTTATAATAATAATAAAAATTTAATACAAAGCACTATAGCAAAAAGGTCCTTGAAAATAAGTAGTAGGCATGGGCTTCTTCTCTCCTAATAAAGAGGAGAAAAGAAGAAAAAGAAGAGGAGGAGAAGGAGTGGGAGGAGGAAGAGGAGAAGAAGAAGAAGAAGGAGGAGGAGGAGAAAAAATAAAGAGATTAAAGATAAAGAAAATAAAAATGAATACAATAAGGATGAAAACAAGGGGGATGAGGAGAAGGCCTAGGAGTGTTGATAGGTGGTTCACTACTGGTGACGTATTATGACATATGCACACTTGGATTAATATGAGGGATGTTTGCCTCTGCCATCTTCCTAGGGGTATATGACATGACAAGACAGTCTCATGAGATATGTCAAACCTAATAACCACTACCCATTTCTGGTGATTCATACGGTGATAAAGGATATTGCCAAAAGGAAAATAGAAATCATTGCGAGATAAGATGAAGCCCTGATAAATCAGTCCTCTAAGAAATGGGAGAGCATTGGGGCAGGGAAGGTGTTTTCGTCATTGCTGTCAATTGAAAGAAATTCCTGAAGAGAAATGTGGATTTGGGAAATGAAGAGCTGGTTAAGAAGATGTTGTCTGAAAACTAGATTTTGACTTCTGAACCATGGCTGAAAATATAGAAATGATAGGCTTTTAGAGGCCCAGGATGGAGTACACCTAAAAAGGACTGGTAAAATTTTATTTACCTTGAGTCTTTCAAATGTGATCAAGAGGGCTTAAAATTGAAAAGGGAGGGGGAGAAATAAAACTTTCTACATTTATCTTCCAAGTCATATTTCTTAGACAGTATCAGCTACTACAGAGAAAGAATAATATCAGGAGATAGGCTCAATAATTCAGAGCAGACAAGACCCAAGAAGGCAGGTAACATAAAAACCCATTGCCTCATATACACTCTGTGTGTGTGTGTGTGTGTGTGTGTGTATACAAACTCTATGTAATAAACAGCAAATTAGAGGTCAAATTCCCCAAGTGAATGTAAAAAATTCATCTTTATTGGTATCACTGAGCATAGGGATATCTAGACTAGCGAGACACAGGTATCCCTGAAACTAAAATGCTTTGGAAGAGGCACATCTTGTACAAAAGAAACAGAATACATAATGAAGGAGAGAGAAACAATGAATATTAAGAAATATATAGCCAAGAGACCGGAGAGGGAAGGTATGATTTGAATAAATGTCAATGAAAGGAGAAAATAAAATTATTTTGAAGTGGTATTATATTAAAGACATTTGGACAGAAGGAGGAAATGGATAAAGAATTTGCAAACCCAGAATGGATACACAGTATAGTGGGAAGGGAAAATTTCAAATAACTAGATTTCTACCGGAGTGATTTCTCAGACAAAAGCAGAGTAGCCAATAAATTCTTGACTTCCCACAGTTATCATTTCAGACATCAAAAAGCAGAGGGAGGAACAAGGGGAATGTATTTTGACCAATGAGAAGGAATAAGTTCTCGAAGAAAAAATAATTGGAATCTTCAGGGAAAGAGAGCACTCTATCTTAGAATTCGTGATAGCACAGAAGAGAAAAAGTAGACTTAGCCTGAAATGCACCCTAGACTGTGTGAGAGCAGATTTCAATGAGTTCAGAGGAAATACTGGAAGGATGCCTTAGTGTAAAATTCTGTAGGGAAAGTCAAACCAAGAGGGATGGAAAGCTGTCGAGAATGAAATTCTCAAGATGCAAACGTAAACTTTCCCATGAGGAAGAAAAGGAGGAGCTGCCTAAAGAAATCAATGTAGAAACACAGGATATTGGGGATGGCTAAGTGCCACAGTCAATAGAGCACTGGCCCTGGAGTCAGGAGGACCTGAGTTCAAATCCAGCCTCAGACACTTAACACTTATTAGCCATGTGACCTTGGGCAAGTCACTTAACCCCAATTGTCCTGCCCTCCCCACTCAAAAAAAAAAAAAAGAAACACAGGGAACTGATCAACCAACTTAAATTGTTTAATGTCATCATCATCATCATCATCATCATCATCATCATTAGTACAAGACCTATGATTTCACTTGTATAGGGAACTATGATTCTGTTGCTCTATCTAAAGAACCTTAAGGAGTCAATTAAAAATTAATTGAAACAATAACTTTAGCAGTTGCAGGATATAAAATAAACCCACATAAATTATCAACTTTTTGGTTCATCATTCTAGATTATTGAGATATTTTTGAATCTTGATTCTGTCACCCAGCGTGAGATGCTTGGCACCAGAAAATTTGATGTATGTGTCATCTATACCTCCATCCAAGCAATTGATAAAAATGTTTAAAAGCATGTGGTCATATATAAGTCTCTAAGGTTCTTCTCAAAAGTCCTTCCTCCCAATTGATATTGATTCATTAATGACTGCTCTTTAAGTCAGATTATTCAACCAATTCCAAATCTATCTAACTTTACATTTATTTAGCTCATTTCTTCCATCTTGTTCACAAGGATAATGGAAAGCTTTGTTCAATGCCTTGATGAAATATAGGTATGCAATACTTACAGTATTTTCTTGATATACCAGTTTCATAACCCTGTCAAAAAACAGAAATGAGATAAGTCTGGCGTTATATGTTCTTGATGAGCTATACTGACTCTTAGTGATCACAGTTTCCCTCGCTCACAGATGAGTCTTTTAATATGGCCTAGAATTTTGCTTAGAATATATAGACTCTACTACTATTTCAAACCTCATTGGAAGAGAGCTGAATCCTGTTGCAGTATGGATTGCTTTCTAAGTTTATTGGTCTCTAGTGCCATTTACAATTTGAGAGGAGAAATCTCTCTGGAGTCTATGGCATCCTCTGGTTTGAAAGGGATACCCGTAGAAGGGGTGAAAAATGTTGAATCTGCTTTGCTGTAAAAAGAGACTTGGCTTTCATGAGGGCTAATTGCATAAAATGATATTCCCTGCTATTTGGTGAATTGTCTAGGGAACAACTCTATGACCTTACTGCTGGAGATGTAGAAAATGCTCAGAGCCACAGAGCAGATCTGAGAAGTTTATCAGTTTTCTAGCTTGGAACAATTTGTTTCTTTTTAAAAGTGTAACACCTCCTTAGCATTTTGCCTAGGGTGGCCATGTGCTAAAAGAGCCCAAGAGTGATACAGAAACAATTTTTCCCAGAAGGAAAACTATGAGGACCGAAAGATAAGCAGATAGAAATATTTTTACCCAACAGGTCATACATGGTGTAAATGGTTCTCTAAATAGACCAAGGACATCAAGGGCTACTATTCAAAGTCATATATTACCCCAGACACATGGGTTTCCATACTCATGTGTCTCTGCTAAGTTTCTGTGTGTGCCCACTCTTTCTCTCTCTCATGGACACCGTGTGAATTGGTGGGAGAGTGTCATCCAGGTTTAGTGGGTGATGTTATATTTTAATTATTACTGTTTTCTATTGAGTAGATGTTATGCTTGTTCCTGCTCTTGCCTTAGCCTTTAGTATATGTTGTATGTTTAAGAATTAATGGTATCATAAGGATGAATTTTGATGTAAATTAATAAATATACTGGTGGAGGATTAGGAATTACAACAATGAGTAATGAGAGTGTATTCCCCCATATGTTAGGGGAGAGGGAGAGAGAGACAGAGAGAGAGAGAGAGAGAGAGAGAGAGAGAGAGAGACAGGGAGGGACGGAGAATTGTAGCATCATGACTCACTGTCGTGAGAGCAAGTCAGGCCACGGAAGAGATATGGGGTTCAGGTGCCACACCAGTTGACATATACTTGAATAATATTGTCCATATGAGTCATTCCATAGCCATGACAGAGCTACATTTTTACAAACTGATACAAAGTGGAATGAACAGAACCTGAAGAACAAATTATACAATAAAAAAACTACAGTATAAATTATACAATAACAACATTGTAAAGAAAAAAAACTGCATAAAATTTATGAACTCTGATCAATGTAATAAGCAACCACAATTCCTGAGTTCTAATGATGAGGCATGCTAACCATTTCTTGAAAGAGGAATGAAGAATTAGCCAACAGGGATTTGTTTTGCTTGATTGTGAACATTTGTTCCAAGAGTTTTGGTTTTCTTTTTCTTTTTTTTCTGTGGGAGGGAGAATTAGCTAGATAAGGGTACTGGTAATAGCGTGTTCAAAGAAGAAAAACAAAAGAGAATCACAGACTTTTCTTTCAATTCACAGAAAAGGACAGAAGGAAGGCCAAAAGGAAACACAGATAAGCAGGGCAGCTTTGAAAGTTACATATTGAATTTATTACTTACTTAAAAGGAAAAGCAAGGTCTATATAATAGAGATTTGTACTTCAATATACAATCCTCTTTTTGTATTCCATCTCAGATATATAAATGGTTGTTTTATTTGGGCTTTGTTAGGTTCAGAATAAGAATAAATATTTTTTTAAAGAATCAGTTACTGGGGAATAAAATATTTCCTTGCTATAGTGAGATATCTATTAAGATTAGATAATATAAATTTATTTGTAGTGGATTGAGTTAGCTTTCTTACATGATTTTCTTCATCTTCCTTCAGCAGCATATGAATAGTACACGTCCTTCTTATTACTTCTCATCTTTAACTAACAGACTCCACAACATTCTTTATAATAGAGGAAGATAGGGATGAGAGTTAGTTGTGCTGAATGAAAAGTACTCTTTCAGAGGAAGTGAAAATGTTCAGTAAGGTTGCTGATTTCAAAAGGATCTTTAAAAAAAAAACACCTCTAACTTTGTTTTTAAAAAGCTAGTACAGTCAACAAGTATTTATTAAGCACCTACTTTGTCCTAAGCATTGTGTAGTGTGGAAGCCATAAAATACTAATGCAATGTTAGGTTGCATTGAAGGAGGCAGCTCTCATGCCTCAGAAAATGGAAGTATAAATTTGTGCTATTTTTCTAGAGCTACAGGATTTGTATTAAAATAAAAAAGATAGGTAATTAATCTTACCTGTCCATGTTATTCCCTATATTTAGCAGCAAATGCCTCTCTAAACAAGTTATTTTGTGATAAATCAGCATCTACAAGTATCTAGGAAAGGAAAAAGAAAACCTGTACACAAAATGTGTATATGCACATGAGATTTCCTTATGGATATTCTTTATAGTCAACCAGAGATGCAAGAGGACTCTAGAGATCAGATCCTGTAAGTCTGATCTTTCAAGTCTGCATCTGATCAACTTGGGGTAGAAGAATCTAAGGAGAGGTAGCATGCAGCACTGCAGACAGCTTCCTAGTTTCCCCTTATGGACACACTGGCCCCATATCTTTTGTGGATTGAGAATGCTCCTCTAATTTCTCTTTTCTCCTTAGTTTCTAGGGAAGTGATTGGTAAGGAAAAAGTTTTATTTTATTACCTCTTTGAGCATTGTAATTATTTGATGGGGGCAAAGAAGAGAAAAAATAATGGAGGGGGGAAGAACCTAAATCATCCCATGGATGAGTTATTGAATCTCTTCCTGTAGAGACAGAGACCTGATGCCAATATCCTTAAATAAGCTCTAAGAAACTCCTACAAAGTCCAAAAACCCACTCCTCTGAACAGGTAGTCATTAACTGTTAAGAACTTTGATGGCAAAACAAAGAACAAGTATATCATTGCTTGTTCAAGAATTAACTGATAAGTGGCCAAAGTATATGAATTGGCAATTTTCAGAGGAAGAAATACAAGCTTCAATAGCCAAAATGAAAAAAAAAAAGCCTAACTTTGTTGTTCAGTCATGTCTGACTCTTTATGATCCTATTTGGGGTTTTCTTGGCAAAGATAGTAGAGTGGTTTGCCATTTCCTTCTCTAGATCATTTTACAGATAAGGAAATGGAGGCAAATAGAGTTAAGTGACTTGTCCAGGGTCACACAGCTAGTAAGTATCTGGGGACAGATTTGAACACACCAAGATGAGTCTTCCTGACTCCAGGCTAGGTACTTAATACACTGCACCACCTACTTGCCCCAATTAGAGAAGTGCAAATTAAAATAACCATAAAGTTCTACCTCATATATTTCACAATGGTAACATGGACAAAAAAGGAAGATGATAAGTGCCAGAAGGGCTCTAGAAAATCAAATATCTTGATGTATTGTTGTTGGAGTTGTGAACTGGTCCAATCATTCTGGAAAGCAATTTCTAACAGTACCCCAAAAGTTATTAAATTGTGTATACCCTTTGTCCCAGCAATACCACTACTAGGTCTATACCCCTAAAGAGATCAAAGAAAAAGGTAAATGATCTATATGTATGAAGATGTTTATGGTCACCCTATTTGTAGTGGCAAAGGATTTGAGGGTACCCATCAATTGGGGAATGGTTGAACAAGTTATGGTACACAAATGGTATGAAATACTATTGCGCTGCAAGACATGATGATGGAGATGACTTTCAAGATACCTAAAAAGACTTGTATGAACTGATGCAGAGTGAAGTGAGCAGAATCAGGAGAACTATTTATTTAATAATGAAAATAATATAAAGTCAACCAACTTTGAAAGGTTTAAGAACTCCAAACATCACAATGACCAAATACAATTCTAGAAAATACACAGTGAAACATTCTACCCACCTCCTGACAGAGAACTGATAGGCTCAGAGTTCATGGTGAGATGAATTTTTTTTTTTCTAACCTTGCCAATGTGGACATTTATTTTACTTGACTATAC
>CM053588.1:64198408-64240116 GCA_028646515.1 Pseudochirops corinnae | reverse complement strand
ACCAAGAATCACCTACCCAGCAAAATTGAGTATAATGCTTCAGGGGAAAATATGATCATGCAATGAAATAGAGGACTTTCGAGCATTCTTGATGAAAAAACCAGAGTTGAACAGAAAATTTGACTTTCAAATACAAGAAGAAAGAGAAGCATGAGAAGGTAAACAGGGAAAGGACAAGGGCTCATCTGGAAGGAATTATACATTTGGATGTGAACTTGGTGGGGCTATTGCTGTATAGGAGCTGAACTAAGTCTGAGCCCAATCTCCCCAGAAATTGAAGTGGGATAGGATCCTTCATGACCCCATTTGGGATTTTCTTTTCATGACCCCATTTGTATATCCTGGAGATGTCTGTGAGAAATCTTTGTAATTTTGTTCTTACTGTACCTTTAAAGTAAAGATCTCTTTGTAAAAGTTAATTGCCACAAATTGGTTAAATGGAATTGGTATATGGGTCACCAAGACTTAACTGAGGGAAACAACTTGTAGAGGGTTGGTCAAAAGGCAGCAGGGAAAGAGCCATCTGCAAGACTTCCGAGCATTCCCAGAACCCTAAAGGAGAGGGGTAATAGCCTGACTCTGGGATGGCGAACCAGAGCATGCTCACTGCACAGATCACATTCACACTCTCATTTGATCCTCATAACAACCTTGAGAGGTAGGTGGTATTATTATCCTCCCTTTTCAGATGAGGATATTGAGGTTTAAAGAGAATAAGTGACTTACCCAGGCTTATGCGACTTGTGAGTAGGACGTGGGATTCGAGCCCAAGTCTTCCTGACCCCTAGTCTATCATCCTATGCCCTACACACAGCACCTTTTAAATGCACTGACTCGAGGAGAGATTTGACAACCAAAGGCACTATCATTTGAAAAGAGGAATTAATTTTCCAAGCCTTCTGGAGAAGAGGGGAGGAAGATTCCAAGTAATATCACTTCATAAAAAAGTGAGAAGCAACAGAGAAAAATGAGTCTGCAGAAAGCTTGACACAAGACCCTATGAAACCCAATCATCCCAAGAGCGTTAAAAATCAATCTTGAAGGACAACAAACAGATGGAAAATTGTAAAGATCCATCAACAGTTTATAAGAATGCATTTTTTTTTTTCATCTAGGAAAATGAAGTCCCTATTCTAGGCTCTCTCTTTTCAAGTTCCACAGTCTGCCTAAGGCAAGGGAAATGTCACAAAAGACAAAAATGGAAAGAAAAGCTCGATCAGACCAAGCATACACAGAAAAGGTAAGATGGTTTTGAGGGCACTAAGGGATCAACTCTAAAGATAGCTGAAAGATGAAAGGAGACCAAATGAGTAAAGTGAAAGAAAATCACAGATGGCTGTGATTTCAGAGATTGGTGTTTAAGAGGACACCGATAACCACCTATCCACATGTCTTTTTTTGTCTCTATAAAATCTTTCTGAAAATACTCTACAGCTGGTTAGCATTTATATAACATTTTAAGGTTTGCAAAGTAACTGTACAGATATTATCTCAGTTGACCCACACAATAAACCTGGGAAGGAAGTACTATTATTACCCCCATTTCACAGATGAAGCAATTGAGGCAAACAGAAGGGAAGTGACCTTCTCAAGGTTGGATGACCAGTAAGTGTCAGAGGCTAGATTTGAACTCGGGTCTTTCTGACTCCAGGTCTAGAACTCCATCCTTTGGGGAGTATCCTTGATGAACGTAAGCAGTATTATGGAGAGTCATGTACGCTAGTTGCATAGGAAGAGTAGATTGTGATCTGGATGGAGGATTTATATTGACAAAATCACAGATCTATGGAAGGATAGCATCAGAAATACTCTCTGTGCCTAGCATAGTGATTTACCATTTCCTTCTCCAGCTCATTCTACAGATGAGGAAACTGAGACAAACAGGGAAAAGTGACTTGCCCAGGGTCACACAGCTAGTAAGTAAGTGAGCAAGGCTAGCTATGAACTCAGGAAGATGAGTTTTCCTGACTTCAGGGCTGGTGCTCTGTGCACTATGGCGCCCCCTAGCTGCCCCAAGGAAAGAAAAGACTTTGAAGGCCAACTAATCCACTTCCACCTGCAGCATCACAGATTTACAGCTATAAGCAGTCCTTGTTTGGTCATGTTCATGACCCCATTTGGGATTTTCTTGACAAGGGTACTAGAGTGGTTCCCCATTTCCTTCTCCAACCCATTCTATAGATGAGGAAAATGAAGAAAACAGGGGTAATGACTTGCCCAGAGTCAAAAGCTAATTATTAGCAATGATGATGATAATGATGAGTGAGAGAAGTGAAAACTTCTCAGACTATACTCCAGAATCTAGTCAGGCTTTTTGTGGGAAACAGGCTCAAGTTCCCCTTCCCCGGAAATCACATGGTTTACAAGGACTCAGAACTCAGGGCGGTGGGGAGTCCCCCCTCTCCTCAGTGACACTTCAGCATAAGATATGCCAAGCAAGGACAGAAGGGCTTTCTCAAATGTACATCGAGTGGTCTGCTGTTTCCTTGTTCCAGTACTTGAGGTAGAGTGTGGCGCTTAGATTTTGCACCTGACTTCCAGCCAATGGAAGAAAAGGGTCATCAGGGGGGTGGGGGAGAATTCCTCATCAGGGCTTTATAACTTCACCATTTCCTTTTGTAAATTGCTTCTCCTTCCTGACTAATGGTCAGAAGGGAAGGGTGGCCCTTTCTTGAGATCGTAATGAACCATTCTTTTCTGCTTCCTACCTTGAGAAGCCTCTGAGTGTTATTTGGGTAAGGACTTCTGTTGCACATAGTTTTGGGGTGCACACAATGATGATAACTACCATATATTTGCAAAACCCTTGGAGAGAAGGGGACAGATGTGAGAGATTTTTAAATAGACCTGGTAAGGTAGAGCAATATATTGCCTATGGGGTGGGGTCAGGGGGATGGAAGAGTGAAGGGTCACTCTAAAGCTGTACATGTGGTTTCGAGTTTAAATCTGGCCTCAGGCACTTCCTTATGACCTCCCTCCCTCCCTCCCTCTCTTCAGCATTCAGAAGTTTATGAGCAGGAGTAGAAAAAGCAGATGTTTGGGGGTGGGGAGTGATCTTCGGTTAAGTGGTTAAATGGACCCGTGTAGGTCAAGAGAGCAAGGGAGTCAAGCAAGGATGGAGGACAGCTCATAGTGGAACCCACTGAACATGGCAACCATAGAGAGAGCATTTATTAAGCACTTACTATTCGTCAAACATTGTCCTAAATGCTGAAGATCTAAACACAAACCAAGCAATCCTTACCCTCAAGGAGCTTATACTCTAATGGAGGAAGATAATTCATATAAGCAGGGGTATGCAGGTAAATGGTTTAACAACCAGCCACATGATATACTTTCATGTTAAATAAACACATAAATTTATGTTTATAAATAAGTTCTATTTAATAAAAGCAAATAAACACAGGCCTTATGTTTTAATGTTTATTAACATTTTCTTCATCATTTTCTTAAGATTAGACCAGAGAATGGGCAAACTCCAACCCTGGGGACAAATCCACAGGCCTCATAATAGGCCCAGCAAACTAAAAATGGTTTTTACATTCGTAAATAAAGTTTTATGGCATTTTAAAATGTAAGAACCATTCTGAATTTGGGCACACTGAGCCCGCAGCCGAGCTGGATTTGGCCCTCAGGAAAGAGTTTGTTGATTGCATTTCTCTCCTACCCCCAGAAACAAAACAACAAATCAAGCCTGATTGCCAGATTCTGAGGCCGAAAAGCTCACACTGAAAATCGAAGCCTGGGTTTGAGCTGGCTCCTGCTGACCCCAGCTATGGAGGACATAGGAAGCTCAGGGCCTCAGGATGGAGGCTTCTCCAGCTTGTCAATGCGGTGAGTGAAGAGAAGGAGTTTGGAGGGGGAGACCAGGTGTTAGGGAGGTGCGCCATGTCTGTAGTTCTTGCTAAAATGGTGGTCCTGGGGAGGGAGCTATCAGCCAGGAGAAGGCTAGAGAGGGAGTCCAGGTGTGGGCAAGGCAAAGAATTACAAGGGCAAAGGAGGAAAGCAAAGCCAGAGCAAGGATGATAGCCTGGGAGAAACACGGAGGGATGACTTTCCACACTCACCCATATACACTCATCTTCAAACACACATGGTCTCACCTTGCCATAAACATATGTGGGAGTGTTCCAAGGCACAGATGTGCATTCATCACTCCATGAGGCAACATTTATTCCCTGATCAACCCCAGGCCTTCATTTTCTCTCTCTCCCCAGCAGGCAAAGCTTGTTTTCAACCAACACTCAAACAGCCAGAATTTCAGCTGCACCTCTAGCCAAGAGGCCCCATGCTGTCCCTGCATACTTAACTCAGCTTGGGCCGGACCTGGCAGGGGGATTGTTTATCCATTCTTCCGGAGAGCTGGTGTTTCTCTCTCTCTCTCCCCCGCCCCTCCCCCCCCCATCTCTTTGCCTCTTTCTCTGTCTGTCTCTCTCCAGTTTATTCCTTTTCTGTGATATCTGATAGTGTTCCTAGCACCAATTAAACCCTGCCCACAGCAACTCTAGCTTCTTACTGCCCGCCTGTGGGCCTCAGGAGGCAAGAGAATGAGCAGGGAGGCCGGAGGTGGAGAGGAGAGGACAAAAAGACGTTGTTTAGGCCGGCAGGGGGAATGGGAGGAGTAGGTAACCTGAGCTAAATCAAAAACAGATTGGGAAGGAGGTGGAAAAGGCCCCAAGCTGATCTCCCACAGAATGGGAACATCTGGCTAGCCCCCAGCACCTGATGGTAAGTAAGCCTGTATTTCAGGCTGTCTGCAGTTCAGAGGCTCCAGCCTTCCTAGAACCTACCAGATCCTCCCCAGCATTTTATATAGGAGGAAAATGAAGCCCAGGGACCTGGCCAAGATCACATAGCCAATTAAAGGCAGGACTAGAACCCAGGTCTCCTGACTTTCAGGTCAGGGCTCATTTTATTTCACCAACTGTCTCTTCTATAAAATACTAACAGCTCCCTGGGCTTTAAGGTTTGACAAGTCACTTTCACTTATTCTAGCCTTGTTAGGGAGGAGAGGCAAGCCTAATGATCCCCATTTTAGAGATGAGTAAAACTGAGACTGAGTGGGGAAATGGTTTTCCCAGCATTGTGTAGCTAGCAGATGTCAGAATAATCTAATTTAGAATTCAGGCCCTCAGGAAACAAAATCCAGTGAGATTCCTTTTCTGCCATGATACCAAGATTATGTATGATTTTTTTCCCCCTTGCAACTACCCTGTGAGGTGGGAGAAGCAATTATTTTTTATTTCTTTATTTTACAGATGAAGAAACTTTAGTCTCAGATACAGGAAGCTGGAGGTTAAATAGCTTGAGGGGAAGGAGGTTCAGGGTCAAGTGCGCCTTGAGGGGAAAAGAGTTCTTTCTTGGAGTCAGGTTTGAATGCCAGTTCAACAGCTTAAGACCTTGTATGATCTGCTTAACTTTCTCAGGCCTTACTTTAAATAAAAAGGGACCTGGTTGGGCCCAATAGTATCTGGGATTCCTTCTCCTTCTGGATTTGTGATCCAAAGGGTCAAAGTCACGAGTAGTTAATGACAAAGCTGAAACTTCAGTCCAGATGCTATGGCACCCAACCTCATATTATTTCCTACCACACTGCAACCATTCATTGTGTTGGGGCAGAGTACCAGGATTTGGTGTCAGAAAACATGAGTTCAAATCCTGACTTTGCCCTTTATTACCTGTAGACCTCAGGCAAGTCTCAACCTCACCAGATCTGTATTTCCTCCCCTGTAAAATGAAGGGGAACTGGACTAGATGGTAGGAAGACCCCTTCCTGCCCTAAATATTTGTTCCTGATCATGTGGGGACAGCATGGTGGGACTCTCCAACCATGGGGATCTGGACTTGGGGGCCTGTGTTCAAATCCTAGCCCTGCTATGTAGTAGCTTTGTGTCCTTAGGTAAGTCATTTGACCTTTGTTTCCTTCAATTTCCTCACCTGAATAATGGGGATAATAATAGTGTTTTGGGCAAAAAATAACCCTCATCCTTAATTTAATGAAGAAATAAACACAGAGATCTCTTAGGATAAGAACAGGAGTTTATTCTCTTCCCTGGGAGAGGAGGGCGGTCTTCCCCATGACTCATCATGGAGGAGAGGCAAGTTACAAAAGAGAGTGCAAGAATTTATACTCTAATGCAGTCAAGCCCCCTTTCCAACTGTCTCCTCTCTTGTTGGTTGAGAGGCAGACCTCCCCAAATTCTTCCCCAAATGGGGATGCACTGTGCCTAGTGCATATTAAGCACTTAATAAATTCTTGTTGATTGACTGCCTGCTTACATTTACAATCAAACAGAACTCTAAATTCCACTTATAGGTTATTAAAAAACAAGATGTAATTTTCTCACCTCCATTCAAGTTCACAGGCTCCCTGAAATGGATCCACAGACTCCCTTTTTTGGGGGGGGAGGCTGGGGATGGGGTAGGAACTCCATGTTATGAATCTCTGGTCTACAGGGCCTCTAAGGTCCCTTCTAGATCTAAAATCCCCTGGTTCTCACCTCTCCTTAGCCTCAGAAGGGCTGCTGTTGTAAACGTGAGCTATGCGAGCTATGCTTAACACGTGGTTTTGTTAAGTGAGTACAATTATAATAAGTGACATTTCCGTAGCTCCTTCTGGTGTGCAAAGTGATTTACATACAGTATTGCCTCAAAGCCTCACGATGACCCCATGAGGTAGGCAGTGACCAGTCAATGAATGAGCCTGGAGTTCATTGAGCGCTTAGTATTGTACCAGACATTGAGAGAGGGGCTTGGGAAACAAGGGCAAACACAGCAGTCTACCTTCGTTTAGGGAGTGCTAGGGGGTAACATTCGTAGCCTCATTTTTAGATAAGGAAACTGAGGCACAGAGGTATTATTGCCTCTCAAGGTATGGATGGGGTGCTTACAACAGAGAGCAAGTGACAAAGGTGGGATTTGAACTCACGTCTTCCTGTGTCTAGGTTCAGTTCTCTCTCCACTCAGCAAAGCTCTCCAATCCTTTTTCCCTATGCTTCCTACATTTTAAATCATATTCCAGTCTCCCAAAACATATTTTGCCCACATTCTTTCCAGGAGTTGGTGACTGTGGGCAGGTTGTAACTGCCTGCCTAGCAAGCAGGTTAACCATTGGCACTCAGATCCTGTTCTTAGCCCACATATAAATTGTGGAGAAAATGACCTAACCTGGCAACAGAAAACAATGGATATGAAAATCCTCCACTATTTACCCTCCCTATTAGCCCCTCCTTGGCTCATGCCCACGTGCCTTCTTTACTGAAGTCTAGAATGCTGGCATTTCTTTCTGAAAGGCATCCTGGCGCAGGATGCAGAAGGCTGGCATTAAGCACCCTTTCTACCACTTATCACCACGGTGTGTCCGGGCGAGGCCCCTCCCCTTTCCTTCCCCAGCCTCAGTTTCTTATCTTTCAAAATCCAGCACAAAGCCCTGTGCAGCTCAATGGGGCTCACAAGGTTGTTGCTTCAGATTGAATAAGACAATATGACTGAATGAATCTTTGTTTTTTTTCATTTTCGGCTCTCCCGGGATTCACAGAGAGAGGCTTGCACACAGTAGGTGCTAAAGAGACATTTCTGGAATCCAATAACATATGCAAATCAGTTCATAGCTGTAAAATGCTACATAAATGTCACTGCCGTTACAATCGCCCATATTTTCTTAGGGTTCATTATCCAGATGAGTATTTGAATTGCTGCCCTGGAGTGCCGTCAGAGAAGGAATGAGATATTGACTTCTGCCCAACCAAGGGAGAGAAAGACATCATTGACAACTCCTTTGCTCTCCAGAAGACACAGATTTCCATAGACTCTCAGGCTTCAAAGGAACCTCAGAAATTACCGAGTCTATTCTCTACCCCAGTAACATTTACAGTAGCTAGAAGGCAATCTTCTTTTACAGTATCAACCACCAGGTGGCGCCATAGTGCACAGAGCCGTAAGCTTAGAGTTAGGAAGAGCTCAATTCAAATTTGTCCTCAGACACACGTTAGTTTATTTGGCCCACCGTTTGCCTCCATTTCCTCATCTGTAAAATGGGGATGATCATGATAGCACCTACCTCCTAGAGCTGTTATGAGGATCAGATGAGATAATGATTGTAAAGTTCTTAGCATAGCGTCTGATACATATAACTGTACTAAATAAATGTTAGCTGTTCTTATGTCCAGGACAGCTAAGCCTCAGAGTGGAGAGAGTGATGGGCCTCATCTTCCTGCCTCATACACGTAATAGCTGTGTGACCCTGGCTAAGTCACTTTACCCTGTTTGCCTCAGTTTCCTCATCTGCAAAATAAGCTGGAGAAGTACATGACAGACCACTCCAGCATCTTTGACAAGAAAATCCCAAGTGGCATCATGAAGAATTGGATGCGACTGAAAAATGTTTCAACAAATTATTATAGCCTTGACAAGTGGTCATGCTGCCTTCACTTGAAAGACTCCAGTGAAGGAAGAGTCCCTCCTTCCCAAGGAGGCTCATTCTGCTTTTGGGTACATCTCCACCAGGAGGAGGTCTTCTCCTTCTGTTCTTGCGAAAATTGATGTTTTGAACCCAGTTTTGAGATTTTACATTTATTCAAGACAGTTCTGTGCTCTGAATGGAGACATTGACTCACAGTGGAGGGTCAGGATGGGAAAGAACCTTAGAATTTAGAGAGCCTAATCCATTCCTGCACTGGCAAAGGACCCCTGCAAAGTGTCCAACCTCTCCTTCAATAGTAAGACACTCATTACCTCATAAAGTGCTTTGTTTCATTGTGGGACGTCTCTCATATTAGTGCGTTGGCAAGGATGAGTTTATTTGTTAATATCAGCACTTTACTATAATAAGCCTTGTGGGATAGTAGGTAGGAAGGGAAATAACACTTATTGAGGACCTACTGTGTGCCAGGCATTGTGCCTTAAGCACTTTACAAATATTATCTCACTTGACCCTCTCAATAACCTTGGGAGGTAGGTGCTATTATTACCACCATTTTATAGTTGAGGAAACTGAGACAGATAGAAGTTAAGTGACTTGCCCAGGGCCACACAGCTAGTAAGTGTCTGAGGCCAGATTCGAACACAAGTCTTTTCTTTTTCTCTTTTTCAAAATTTTAGGTAGTTACCTCTAATTATATATTATAAAAATTTTTTAACAAGATTTTGAGTTCCAAATTTTTCTCCCTCCCTCCCCTCCCCTCTTCTGAAAATGGTAGGCAGTTTGATATAGTTTATATGTGTGTTATCAAGCAAAACATTTCCATATTTGTTACACTTGTGAAAGAAGAAATAGATCAAAAGGAAATAAAACCGTGAGAAAGAATAAAGTAAGTGAAAGAATATGCTTCTATATGCATTCAGAGTCCATCAGTTCTTTCTCTGGATGGGTATAACATTTTAATTTTTTAATTTTTTTTTACTTTTTTGGGGAGGGCAATTGGGGTTAAGTGACTTACCTAAGGTCACATGGATAGTAAGTGTGAAGTGTCTGAGGCCAAATTTGAGCTCAAGTCCTCCTGACTCCAGGGCCAGTGCTCTATTCACTGCTCCACCCAGCCGCCCCTTGTAGATAACATTTTCCTTTGTGAGTCCTTTGTACTTGTCTTGCATCATTGTGTTGCTGAGAAGAGCTGAGTCCTTCACCACTACTCATTGTATGTTGCTGATACTGTGTACAATGTCTTCCTGGTTCTGTTCATTTCACTTTGCATCGATCTGTACAAATCTTTCCAGGTTTTTCTGCAATCCACCTGCTCATCATTTCTTATTACACAATAGTATTCCATCACATTCATCTAACACAAATTGTTCAGCCATTCCCCTCAATTTCTGATTCTTGACCCCCACAGAAAGAGCTGCTACAAATATTTTTGTACACGTGATCCTCTTCCCTTTTTCATTATCTCTTTGGGATGCAGATCTAGTTGTGGTATTGCGGGCTCAAAGGATGTATGCAGTTTTGTTTGCTTTTGGGCATATGAACACAAATCTTCCTGAATCCAGGCCTAGCTCTCCATTTACTGCACCACCTAATCTGTGTCCTAGGAAATGCCTTCCACCTAGTAGTTGAAGTATTGGAATTGGAGTCAGGAAGACTTGGGTTCAGATCTTAGCTCTGATATTAGTTATGTGAACATACATGAGTCACTGAATCCAGGTCTCAGCATCTTCAACTTTAAAATGGAAATAATAATACTTATAAGTAGTATAGTTAATTTTCAACATTCATGTGGTTAACTTTTATACCTTCAGGCTTTCATATGGTTTTATTAGTAGCCTCATTTTCACTTTTGTGTTGGCAACCATGCACACTTATGGCCATGTGTAGTGGAGGAAAAAATGAGAGCTGTAATAGTATAAGTGTGTGGAGGGGCTGGTGTCTTACCAAGTGATTCCCTGGTCTTGTTCACCCTACCGTTGTAGAGAGCTCCCAGTGCATTCCTTCCTTGTTTTCATTGTTTGCCTTTAAAACTAAAGTTTTGTGTTGTAATTATGCCCCCAAAGCACAGTGCAAATCCTTTGCGTTTTAAGCCCATGATATGGCTTAGTGGGAAAATAAAGGTGTTAGATAAACTTGGGAGTCAGAATGTCTGCAGCCACTGTCAGCAAGGAGTTTGGTGTTAATGAATCAACCGATAGTTACATCCAGAAAAAAAGAGGAAAGTATTTGTAAAAGTGTTTGTGAATTCACTCCAGAAAACGCTGAAGTAACTTCTCACGTGCTCCGTATCTAACGAAAGATTACGGTTTTTGGCAGTGGGGGGAGCCTAAACCCTAAACCCACAGGTTCAATGTATCGGCATTTGTATGTTTGACTTTTTGTCCCGTTTTCTAGGAATGTAACCCTGGGAAGGTTGAAGATTGTATAACAAGTGAGAGTTGTTATGAAGCTTAGATGAGATAATGAATGTAAATCTCTTTGAAAATCTTGAACCTCTATATAAACATCAATTATCTTCATCATCAAAACCACCAGCCCCCTCCTCCTTTTATACTTTTTTTTTAAGGACTGGGTCTCCCAGTCTTGCACATGCTGGAAGTACAGGGGTCACTCACCCACCAGTTCAACTGTGCTCTGATTTGCCTGGCAGCTTTGGCCTACTCTGTTCCAACCTGGGCCAGTTTGTCCCTATGTAGACCATCTAGCCTCCCCCACAGGGGCTGATATATTAATACTGAACTTAGTTGTTGTTCATCCTTTATTCTTAAAGAAGACCAATGGCATTTTGACTCATATGTGAATTGGATTTAAGTGAGGCGGTTTAGCTAAGGCATCAGCCTCATTGTGTCCTCCAGAGTCACTGAAATCCAGCAGCAACATCCAAGTCAAGATGTGTAGACAATGAGTTGCCCTATAGTAGCAGCTCAGACCTCCTGAACTCAAGAGGTCTGTCAGCTCCCCCTGCCCCAACAGCTAGGATTTCAGGAGCATACCATCCTGCCTGAAGGCTCCTTTCATTTGGCTGGAAACAGTCTGGAGTCAAGTTACTGTCCTCTTCATTTATGTTTAGCATTTGGTGAATTTTTGTGCAAATGGATAGAATGATAGATTTTTACAATTGAATGAAAGTGTTGGATGCAGGCTCATCCTCTGAAAGAATCTTAGGGACCGCTCTAAAAGCAGATTGAATGATATGCACACATTCATGCACACATATACATACATGCACATATATGTATACACATATACACACACATGTACTTCTTATTTCCACATAGTTCTGACATTCTACTAGGTGTTTGTATTTTGAGAGATTTTCATTCTACATAGTTTGGAGATTATGAATGTTTTCTAGGGTAACAGTGATTAAAACTGTGGCTCTTGAAATATTTTTTGTAGTTCACCGTAATGTCCTAGGGATTATGGGCAATAATGCTCTCCTTCCAGCCCTGCCTATATGCTGAATTCTCAAGGATATTTTGAGGTTTGCATTTGTAATACATAAGTTTGTCATCTGGCAGTTCGTGAAGCATAGTGAGCCCCTGGTGTATAATTCTGGCCACTTGATCATGTCTTTCTAGGTATTTGGTAGGTGCTAAATTTTTGCAAAACCTGCAATGACATGTTGCTTAGTTTGTACACTTCCCTACATCGATCAATACGTCCAGGATCCTTCATAATGATCTTTCTGGAGTTTCTGGTAGGGAAGAGCTGATTCTGTATCACTGTCAAGAAGCCCTTTATTTCTGCAAACAAACCTGCTTGACTCAATTCTTTGTTACATTTTTTCCCATTAAGGTATTGTCAGTTGCGGTCGTGTTTCCTGCCCCGATGCCATTCTTGAAACTTAGCCATTTCATAGACTCCTTCCCATGGTAGGCTTAGATCAGTTACAGTCAATAAGTCCAGGAGCGTTTGTCTATTGCCAGCCTTTCCCTTTGTGTTCTGAAGCAGCGTCCCTTTGTTTAGCAAGTATTTCTGTATATTTTTAACCTGCTTGTCACTGCAGGATGAGAGTAACTGTCATTCCTCTTCCTCCTTTTTTGATGAGAAAATTTTCATCTTTCTTCTGCCTTTGGGTGTGAGCCGTGTTGTGTTAATATCATACTAGTTTTTGCTTAGATGCCTTCTAAACCCATTGAAAGGCCATTTTACTATGTAATAAATCAAGACTGCGTTAAATGTCAGGTGCTGTGCTAGGCACTATGTGTTAGACGCTCAGGATACAAAGAAAAAAAATGGAGTAGTTCCTGCCCTCAAGGAGCTTACATTCTCAAGGAGGAAACACCTATGTTTCTACACATGTAAGTATATAGAAAACACAAAGGAAATGAATGCAAGCTAAATGTAGAGGAAAGGTTCTAATAGCTCTGTGTGTGTGTGTGTGTGTGTGTGTGTGTGTGTGCGTGTGTGTGCTGGGGGGGGCAAACAGAAACATATAGAAGACTGGTATTAAGGAGGTGTTAATTGCTCTGCATGTGTTCTTCCTGTTTAATTTGCACTTCAGGAAACCAATAATTCCTGTGACATCTGTAGTTACTACTTTCTCCCTGATGACTTATTGTTCCGTGTGCTTTGCCTGGAGGAGACTGAGATATCTGTAGGTACCATCTCTGTCCATTGGGCCCATTTGACTCTGTCATGTGAGTTCACAGCCTTCAGTCTCTTTCTCTTTGCCGCTCATGGAAAGTCTTACATGTATCAAATCCAAATGATATTTTAATATCATTGGAGGAAGTTTCTGTGAGCGGGAGGAACTGTTTTAGTGTGTGTGTGTTTTTTTAAAGAAATGAAACATTATTGTTATTGAGCATTTTTATGGTGCTTGAAGGTTTGAAAAGCTCTATAGGGGGAATAAAAAATAAATATTTATATAGTGCCTACTGTGTGCTAGGCATGGTGCTAAATGCATCACAAACATTGTTTCATTTAATTCCCACAACAACCCTAGGAGGTATTATTATCTTCATTTCACAGATATAGGAAATGAAGCAGACAGAGGTTAAGTGACTTGACCAGGCTCTTGCAGTTATTAAATGTCTGAGGCTAGATTTGAACCCAGGTCTTCCTTACTCCAGACCTAGTGTACTCTCTCTCTTTCTCTCCCTCTCTCTGTCCATATAGCTGTCTGTCTGTCCATCTGTCTTTCTCTATTCATCTGTCTATATTTATTTTATATGTTTTATTATCTCTATCCATCCATCTAGCCATATATATATGTTTATCCATCTATCTATATCTATCTTTACCTATTAATATACTCAACTATATGTCTGTTGATCTACAAATCTACCTGTCTGTTCAACTGTCTCTAGCCATCTGTTTATATCTATCTATCTATCCATCATCTGTCTATCTATCTATCTATCTATCTATCTATCTATCTATCTATCTATCTATCTATCTGTCTATATATATATATCTCTATTTATCTACCTATCTCTACCTAGCCATCTATAACTTTCTCACCCTCCTTCCCTCCATCTATCTATTACTTTATTCACTCTTTAATTCATTTATTCATATCCATATGTATTTATTTGTCATAACTGTGTCTATGATTTTATCCCTGGAGAGAACTCCTGGTGAAGGATGTTCATTATCTTCCCTATAATTTATAGTCCTAGAGTTGCCTGGTGTGCTGAGAGGTTAAGACCAGAATCACAAGGCTAGCAGGTGCTTGGGGCAGGACCTGAATCCATATCATCCTGAATCTTAGGTCAGCTTTCTGTCCACAGTGGTTTACAGTATTAATTGATTATGACCTTGGAGGGACATCAGAATATTGGTACTGAGTGGATGGAATATAGGACTATTAAGATACAACTTTGTTAATAGAATTTTCCCATCTATTGGGTTGTAAGCTGTCTTCCTTGGCATCCATCCATGGATTCTACTCTATAGACCTAAAGACAGCATTCTAATTCCTCTTCCACATGACATTCAAATACTTGAAGATGGCCATTCCATTTCTTTTGTCTTACCTTTTCTGGCCTAAAATACTCCCTTTTCCTTAAACCAGACTCATATGGCTTTGTCTCCAGTCCCTTCATCATCCTGATCATCCTTCTTTGGAGCTCAATAATGTCATTCCTAAAATATGATACTCAGAATGGAATACAGATTTCCAGATGGAATCTAAGCAGCATAGAGGACACAGTTCTCCCCAAGAAAAAACCTTAGCACTATGAGGGCAAAAGAAAGTGTTTGCCAGTGGTTATGATTTGGCTCCTTTGAAAAGTCCCTGCTAAATTCTCCCATTGCTCACGTCCAAATTGCTGAATGATCTGGGCTTTCTATGGTAGTATCCATCCTCCCACTGCCTGGGTGACTGGGAACTAGCAATAGGAAAGGCCCCAACCCAAGTGTCCAGAGTCTTTTCATATTGTCATGAGTGTGAGAAGGGAAAAGAAGGAGATGGGTGAAAACAAAACACAAAAAGAAGCTGAAAGCAGGGGATGGGCACTTGATGCCTGGCTAATAAATGGTAGAACCAAATTTCAAACCCAGGTCTCTTGACATAGGCCAGTGGGCTCATTCTACTCTTCTACCCTTTAAGGAAATGCAAAAAAAGACATGTCAGTTAAACAAGCATTTATTAAGAGCCTACAGTGTACAAAGCAATGCCCTAGGCATTGGTGATTTTATTTTAGTTTATTTTTTATCTAGACCTGAGATATCATTAGAGTAAGAAAAGATTCATGAGCAAGCTCCCTCTACTAATAGAGGAAGTAAAGAAACAAACATTTAGTAAGTGCCAGACACTGTGCCTTCGTTTCATAATTTGCAAGTATTTACACATGTGATCTCAGGGGAGGCTCACAACAACCCTGTGAAGTAGGTGCTATTATCATCCTCACTTTATAATTGAGGAAACTGAGGCAAATAGAGGTTAATTGTCTTGCCCAGAGCCACATAGCCAGGATGTGTCAGAGGTGGTCGAACCCAGATATTCCTGACTCTAAGCCTTGCTCAGTATCCACAATGAGGCTCTCTGCCCCTTAAAGGCAGTGCATATCCCTCCCTCTCTCTTCCTGCGCTGTCACTGTGGGGCTCCTCATGCTGCTTGCTCCTCACCTTCTCTTCCTCAGCCTGCCTTTTCAAGACAAACTCATTCCTGTAGGCTTTTCCTTTCCCTCCTCAAAATTTTCCTATCCCACGTTCCATTGTCCCTCCTCCAGGGCAGTGCCAGATGCCTAAGACTGATCTGTTCGAATAATAGATGGCTTGTTTCCTTCAAGACCCTCCATCCCTCCCTGCTTTCTAGGTGAGACCTTTCCTGAGCTCCCTGGCTGTTGGGTCTTCTGAATATATCTGTCATATATTTTATCTACTTATCTTATGCTCCCCACTGGGAACCTTCAACCTACATCCCCGGCTCCTCCTAGCTCCCTTTCTGTCTTCCCCCAATAGAATGTGAGGTCCTTGAGGACAAGAAATGTTTTTCTTTCTGCCTGTATCCCCTAAGTTTTAGAATTGAAATATTTGACATACAGTAAGAGCTTAATAAGTGCTTATTCACTTGATTTGGCTCATATACACTTATTTATGAGCTCATTGTCTTCTCTGATAGAACATAAGGTCCTTGAGGACAAGAAATGTTTTTCTTTCTGCCTGTATCCCCTATGTTTTAGAATTGAAATATTTGACATGCAGTAAGAGCTTAATAAGTGCTTATTGACTTGATTTGACTCATATACACTTATTTATGAACTCGTTGTCTTCTCTGATAGAACGTAAGGTCCTTGAGGGCAGGGGTGTAATGTTAATGAGATATAAGATCTTCCTCACCCATTAATAGGCCTATGTGCCCATTTTCTCTGACATTCAGGCTGCTGACTTTTCCCCTGAACTACTGAATATAATTAAAGTAGATTATTGCCCCTTAAGAGTTGCTTTCCCTTTATAAGAGCAGAACCAAGGCCCTGTGCCAGTGCCTGTCCTGGGGTGCCAGAGTGCTTGCTGCTACAAGGGGTTGCTTCATTTTGGTATTCCCAGAGTCTACCATTGTGCCTGTTACATAGTAGGCGCTTAATCAATGATTGTTGATTGATGTAGCATGGTAGAAGGAAGACTGGTATGGTGTAAAGAACCTGCTGATTATAGAACACTATGGTAGGCACTGAGTAGAATTATAGTGATTCATGTTCTCACAGTTCTTTAAGGTTTACAGATCACTTTTCTTGCTCTGGCCCTTTTGGCTAGGTTGTCTAGGTATTGTAATTCCCATTTCACAGATTATGAGCATAAGTGACTTACCCATCATCACTCACACTGCTAAGAAGAATCTGAGGCAGAATTGTAGCTCTGGATCTGGAAGGGACCTTGGAGGCCATGCTCACAACCCTCTCATTTTACAAATGAGGAAACTGAGGACTAGGGAGGGGAAATGGCTCGCCCAGTCATCCAGTGGAAGTGCTGGGATTTATACGTGGTATTTTGACTCCAGATTTAGTTTTCTTTCTATTGTACCCCACTGCCCTCAGACTACTACCCACTGGGCTACCAGGGCCATAGCTGCCTCTCAGCACTTTACAGATGGAATTTAGACAAGATGCATGTCATTCCCTCATATACATTGCTCAGTAAGTCCTTCCTTACATTGAGTGATCTTACAGATTCTACCCTAGCTAGGCTGGTGAGTACAGGAATTCAAGCCACGACAACCCCAAGAGGCAGACGCTAATATTACTTCCATTTTTCAGATGAGGAAACTGAGACAGATGGCGATCAAGTAACTTGCTCAAGGTCACACAGCTAGTGAGTGTCTGGGGCAGGATTCAAACTCAAGTCTTCCTGATTTCTAGTCCGATGTTCGATGAATTCTATCAGCCAGCTGCTGTTTGGAGAGCATGGCTCTTCTGAGCCAAGCAGGCTGGGTGGGGGTAGACACAAGACCATTCGATTTGCAGCCTGTGAAGGTGGCTTCAGGTTCTGAGTCTTCTCTTTACTTCTGGTGTGATGTTTCAGGAATCACAGAAGCCTGAAGTCAGAAGGGACCTTCATGGCCATCTGGTGCAATGTGTATGGGTTCCAGAATGTGCTCTGTCATTTCACTACCTGTATGAACTGGGGTGAATCCTTTCACTTCTCTCTTTTTTTTGGCTTTTCTTTTTGGAGGGGGGAAGGTAGGGCAATTGGGATTAAGTGACTTGCCCAAGGTCACACGGCTAGTTTTGTGTTAAGTGTCTGAGGGTAGATTTGAACTCAGGTCCTCCTGACTCCTGGGCCAACGCTCTATTTACTGTGCCACCTAGCCACCCCAATCCTTTCACTTCTCTTGGGCTCAGTTTCCAGGGTCCACCCCTCCCTTGGGAGAAGCACTGTGGCCAAATAGGGGGAAAAAGTGCCTCTAGTCACAGAAGCCAGTGGTCTTTCCTCCATCCCATTCCAGGCTCCTCTCTTGGCTGCATCCTCTTCACTTATGCTGGAAGTAGGTTAGTAGTGGACAAACCTGTTCCAGCCGATCACAGCCATAGGCACGGATGTTTTATTCATCCTACATCATGTTTGATTTGTTGTGTGTATGTATTTTTTCTCCTCTCCTGACTATTTGGGAAAATCTCCTCCGATTGAGGGAAAAAAAATCTATCTGCCTATTGGCTTTTGCCCTGCACACTGTTACTTGTCCAATATTGATTTTGCTTTAATCCTTTCACCCTTGAGAATCTCCTGGCCCTTCCCTGGTCATTGTAGGACAACTGTAGGCCACACGGGTTCCTGGCAATGGAGTTATCTGCACTGCCAGACCCGTGCCATTGTCTAAGGCAGGGGTGATGGAGGTACTTTGGGCTGACGAGCACATAAGTAGAAAGCAACTTAATTTACTGTTGGAAGGTTTTTTTTTAAATAGAGAGAAATATAAACCATTCCACTTGACTGCTTTTTAAATTAAGGACAGGGAACATAAAACTCCATTCAATAAACAAAAAAAAAATACAGATATACTTCAGGTTTATATTATTGTAAGTCAAGGGAGAGAACAGAAGGGGGAGGGAGGAATGAAAGAGGGGAATAGATAGAGAAAGAGAGACAGGCAGGAAGGAAGAGAGACATCCTTCTATGAGGTAGCATCCTTGACTATGGTCTTTTGAGATACTTACAAGGAGTCATGATTTCATGGACAAGGCTCTTTCCTTCCAAGAGCACAGATTGTAGCCCATCCATGCCTGCCCATTCTGGGGGGTTCTTATTCATCCATCAGTCCTCCAAAGGGGCCTTTCCTGACACACTGGGGGCTTTTGGCTAGGGCTTTAGTATTCCATAGATACCAAGGAAAGGTAGCAGGAGTTGGTGGATTGAAGACCAGTCTCGGAGTTGGGGAGATCTGAGTTCAAGTTCTGCTTTGTATCTCTGTGTTATCTGAATCGTGCTTAAGCCAACTCTCTAAGATGACAAATTTCAGAACAATTACTGATCTACATTGACAGAGAGTTGCCTTCTCACTGGGAGGTTCCTATACTGATGAAATATTGGTGAAAAAATACATTTGATGAAATCACAGGTACAGACAAAATGAAAAAAGGAAAAAATGTAAAAAGACCCAAGGAATGCTTGGTCTGTCCATCAGTGACCCTTTTTCTTTGTTCTGGACCCTCAGAACTTGGTCCCTTTCTAGCTTTTCAATCTTCCTACATCTAACACCCTATTCCCCACCCAGATGCTCTGCCATCTAATGACACCGACCTCCTGGTTCTTCCTAGCACAAGACACTCCATCTCCTGACTCCAGGCATTTTCAGTGGCTGCTCCCATCCTCACCTCTGCTTCCTGGTTTCCTTTGAGTCTCAACTAAAGTTCAGCCTTCTATAGGAAACCTTTCTTTATTCCCCTCAATGCTAGTGCCTTTCATCTGCTGATTATCTCCTATTTATCACACACATGTACATATGTGTGTACCTGTATGTATATTTACACATGTGCACACCTCTATATCCTGTCTGTATTTAAGGGTTTGCATATCATCTCTCCCATTAGATTGTGGAGTCTTTACGCTAAAGGAGTTTTCTTCGTATCCCCAGCTCCTAGTCTAAGGCCTGGCACATAGTAAGTACTTTGTAAATGTTTGTTGACTGCATGCCTGCCAGTCTTCCTCTTTCCCTGCATTCTTGATTCTATCTTTTTTTTCCCCATTCCTTGCTTGTACTATCCAGCTCTCCATTGCGCATTGGGCCATTGGCGATTGGGATGCCTCTGAAAGTGTAGTGTTCATGATTTGTAGCCACGGAAAAGCAAGGGGAGGATATTGGGATTCTCCAAAAAGCTCATCTACAAAGATAGGCTTGTGTTTCAGGGAGTCACTCAAGATTATTGACAGTGCCATGCAATTTCCAAAATGAGATTCAGTCCTTTTTCCCTCCACCTCTATGATTCTGGTTTCTAGCCCATCATCTATGTGCATCATTCTTCCAAGACTGATGCACTGATGGACACTAGCTCTTTGGGTCTCCCATCCAGATACGTGCAGAAGCTGGACAATAGCCATTCATCCACTTGTTTCTTCTTGTATGGATTGCTCCAAGGCCAGTCCCTTTTGACTGATTGTGGATATCATGAAGGAGGCTTGACAGTTCTCTTGGATTTGAGGAAATCAATGCAATGCCTCTTGCAAATGGAAGGCATCAGAAAGACTTCACCATGCCTGGGAAGGCCTTCTTCTGTTTAGACATTTCCCAGAATGATACTGGAGGCTATTGACATTGAAGACAAAGGATCACGTTTGTGCTTTTATGACTGGTCACTACTGTGGTTCAGACCCTCATTGTTTCTCACCTGGATTACAGCAGTAGGCTCCTAGTTGGCCTCCATCTCTCTCAAGCCTCTCTCCTCTCTGATCCACCCTCCAGTTGGCTGCCAAAGGGATTTCCCTAAAGCGCAGGTCTGTTACTCCCTGCCCAATAAATTCCACTGGCTCCCTTTTGGCATCAACTGGATGCTTCTCTATTCTTCATGTACCTATCTTTCCATCTTCATTGTGTGTTACTCCCCTTGCCCCAAATTAACCTTCTCATCTTCACATCTGGCTCTGGTTACTCTTTATGATTATAATCAACTCATACCTCTCCCCTGCCCTGTCCACCTCCTAGAATCTCTTGCATCCTTCAATACTGCTCCAGCAACACTTTAGGCAGCTAGTCTGTCAACAAGCCTTTGTTAAGGGCTTACTGTGTTCCAGACACTGTGACAAGCCTTTGGAGTACAAATAGAAGCAGAAAGACAATCCCTGCCCTCAGGAGCTGACATTGTGTGTGTGTGTGTGTGTATTTCCTATTTTATTTTTTAAAAATAGTTTTTTTATTTTTTCCACCAATTGCATAAAGACTTTTTTTAGAATTCATTTTTTACAAGATTTTGATTTCCAAATTTTTCTACCTCCCTCCTTCCCTTCCCCTCTTCTGAAAATGGTAGGCAGTTTGGTATAGTTTATACGTATGCTATCACGTAAAACATATTTCCATTTTTGTCACAGTTGTGGAAGAAGAAATAGATCAAAAGGAAATAAAACCATGAGAAAGAATAGAATAAGTGAAAAAATGCTGTTTCAATCTGCATTCTGAGTCCATCAGTTCTTTATCTGGATGTGGTTAGCTTTTTCCTTTGTGAGTCCTGGATTGTCTTGGATCGTTGTGTTGCTGAGAAGAAGCCAGTCATTCACAGTTGATCATCTCATGATGTTGCTGATACTGTGAAATATGTTCTCCTGGTTCTGCTCATTTCACTTTGCATCAGTTTGTACAAGTCTTTCCAGGTTTTTCTGCAATCTGCCTGTTAATCATTTCTTATTGCACAATACATTACATTCATATACCACAGCTTGTTCAGCCATTCCCCAACTGATGGACATCCTCTCAATTTCCAGTATTTTGTCACCACAAAAAGAGGTGCTATAAAGATGTTTGTACATGTGGGTCCTTTTCCCTTTTTTATGACCTCTTTGGGATACAGACCTAGCAGTGGTATTGCTGGATGACAGGGTATGCACAGTTTGATTGCCCTTTGGGCATGGTTCCAAATTGCTCCAGGAGCTTACATTCTACTAAAGGAAGACCACACATACAAGGGGACTGAAATGGGAGGAGCGGACTGAATAAAAGTATCTTGTTCTAGGGAATAGAAGAGAAACTCTTGTAGAGAGGAGTCGGGGACACATCCTGGAGAGGGATGTAGAACAAAGTATGCCTGTTGGCTGATTATTAAGGGGAAACTAGCAGGTGGGGGCTTATGAGGAAGGTAGGAAAGAAAGAAGAAAACAAGCATTTATTAATCAACTATTAGGTACTGTGCTAAGTGTTTTATAAATATCACCTCCTTTGATCTTTTGGGATAGTCACCTGATGTGTTGTGTGAGCTACGCAGAACCTTTTGTGTCCTTCTGGGGACCCGAACTGTCAGTGTCAATACAAGTCGGGCAACGTGCCCAGAGAGAGGGGCTACACTTATGTGTGTGTTGTTTCCCCCAATAGAACGAGACTGTGAGAGTAGGGATTGTTTTCTTTTTCTGTGTTTTGGTCCCCAGTGCCTACTACAATGTTTGGCACGTAAGAGATACTTGATCTATTTGCTGGTGAAATGATTCATCATTTAATCATCTGGAGACTTTCCCTTTGGTCTGGATGAAGTGAAGGCCGATGCTTCTTTTGACCCCCAGACTTGAGGCTCCCTAGCCTTGACCTCAAGAAAGGAGCTGAAATGATATTTCAGAAAGAATACAAATCGGGATAAAATCCCACTTGCTTGGTTGTGATGCTTAAAAGAGATTTATTGGGTCCAAGAAAATGCGGGCCTTTTGGCCCTCTCCTTAGCCTGGCCTCCAAACCACTGCAAAAACAAAGCAATCCTTGCTCCAGGCTGAGAAATCACATCTCTGGAGCAGCTGAGAACAAATGACCAAGATAACTCCTTGTTTTTTCCAGCAGAATATTTTATTGATTTTTAAAGAAAAAGTCATTATTTATTGATTTTTAGCATTCTTTTCTTTTTTAAATTTTGAGTTCCAGATTCTCTTTTTCCCTTCCACTTCACCCCCGCCCACTGAGAAGGCAAACAACATGATATTAATTATACATGTGAAATCATGTAAAACATATTTCCATATTAGCCCTATCACAAAACACAGCAGAGAATAAAGAAAATGAGAGAGTTATACTTCCATTTGCACTCAGAGTTCATCAGTTCCCTCTCTGGAGGGGATGGCGTTTTTTCATCCTGGGTCCTTCAGAATTGTCTTGGATCATTGTCTCCATCAGAGAAGCCAAGTCTTTCACGGTTGATTATCATTACAACATTGCTGTTACTGGGCACGGCGATCTACTGGTTCTTCTCACATCACTTGGCATGGTCATGTAGGTCTTGCCATGTTTTCCTAAAACTACCCCCCCCCATAATTTCTTACAGCATAATAGTATTCCATTACATTCATATACCACAATTTGTTCAGCCATTCCCCAACTGATGGGCTTCCGCTCAATTTCCAATTCTTTGCTACCACAAAAAGCTGCTATAAATATTTTTGTATATACGGGTCTTTTGCCCCTTTTTTCTCTTTGGGCTACAGACCTAGTAGTGGTATTGCTGGGTCCAAGTGTATGCACTTATTTTGTTCTACAGAATGGCTGAACCAGTTCACTGGATTAAATATTTTTTAAAAGTCCCAGGAATGATGGTTTGGTCACAGGAGATGAGGCTGGCCGGCAACTTTCAACACCTCCAAACCTTACTGTCTAATTCAAGGTTGGGGAAACTGTGGCCTTAAGGACACATGTGGTCCTAACTGGGGCAGAGCATCTAGAATGTTGCCTCAAGGTGCTGGATTCAGGTGGTGCTGACAGCTTTTGTAGAAACAATGGTTCATTGATTATAGGGAGCCCTGGGATTGGGAAAATCCCTCTACTTCTGGGCAGTTTATTATTTTAGAGAATTGCCTAGATTTAGAGCCTAGAACTTTGTTGTTGTTCATTTGTCTGACTCTCCTGGACTCTCTTTGGGGTTTTCTTGGCAAAGATACTGGAGTGGTTTGCCATTTCCTTCTCCAGTTCATTTTACAGAGGAGGAAACAGAGACAAACAGGGTTAAGTGACTTGCCCAGGGTCATACAGCTAGAAAGTCTGAGGCCAGATTTGAACTCACAAAGAGGAGTGTACCTGAATCCCCATCTGCAATCTAGCTTCCGGAGAACCTAGAACACTAAAAGGGTAAAGTGATTATCCATCAAAGCCTTCAATCAGGTAGTCTGGGTTCCAAGGCCAGGTCTCTATCTACAAAGCCACACCTCTTTTTATCACTTAATTAGCAAGAAGAATTAGTTAAACTAAGAAGTCACCAGATGTCCAGAAGAAACCCCTGCCCCATCCCTCCCTTCCTCATTTTTTTCCTGCTTGTTGGAGGATCCTCAAGTTAGCACCCTGGGTCCTTGGGGCATCTTTTTCCACACTCCCCACTCTCATCTTGTTGGGCCAGGGGCAAACATTTCTAGTCATAACGTTGCCTCAGGGTACATAAACTCATATGAATATTAGCTGAAGTAAGTACAATTTGGAAGCTAGGTGGCGCCATAGTGCATAGAGTGTGGGACCTGAGTTCAGATTCAACCTCAGACACTTAACTAGATACATGACCCTGGGTAAATCACTTAATCCTGTTTGCCTTGTTTCCCTCATTTCTTAAATGAGCTGGAGAAGGAAATGGCAAACCACTCCCGTATTTCTGCCAAGAAAACCCTAAATGGGATCAGGATGAGTCAGACAGGACTGAACAATAACAAATACATTTAGAAAGCTCAGTCTGATGCCTCTGATGCCCCATAGAAATAAAGAAAAGTTATATAATGTATTCTAAACCAAAAGTTTTGGACTATCATTTTTTTTTTTTAATCCATTGCCTGGATTAGTTGCTCAGATCACTTTTGCTGGTGATATGCACAGAACTGAGAACCAAGTGTTCCAAAGAGAACAATTGCTTCATCACTTTCTCTTTTTTCTCCACTTTTGTTTGGGTAGCTAATAGTCATAATTACATTTCAATATTCCAAGTCTCAGAGGTTTTGCCTGAGGGGAGGGCGGTACGCCCACCACTAGAAGTGATTACAAAAGCCTGTCTGTGATGGATGAGATAGATAGCTTTGAGAACCCAAACAACTCAGCACTCAGTGGCCAGCTTTAGGCCAGCAAAAATAGAGCTGTCCAAGGTAGCCTGGGCTGCCCCTGAAGGTGCTGGCTTGGTTCTTTCTCCCTAGAGTCTTCAGGCAGAAATGGGATGTCTACTTATTGGGAGCTGTGGTGCACTGACATGAGTCCAAGTTTTGGAGTCAGAGGACATGAGCTCAGATCTTGGTTATGGACACTTGGTACTTGTATGACAGTGAGCAATAGGGAAAATCCTTTTCCTCATCTAAGACTAAGGTTCCTCATCAATAAAATAGCATGGTTGGACTAGATGATCTTTAAGTTTTTCCCCTGTAATTCTAAAGGTAGCTAGGTGGCTCAGTGAATAGAGTGTTGGACTTAGAGACAAGATAGACTTGATTTCAAATTCTACCTTAGACATTTACTAGCCGTGTGACCCTGGGCAAGTCACTTAACCACTCTCAATCCAATTTTCCTCATTTGGAAAAGGGAGAGGGTATAATGCCCCCTACCTTACAGGGTGATTGTTACAATCAAATGAGGTAACATGTCCAGTGCTCTATCCAGGAAGTCCAAATCTAGTCTCAGATACTTACTAGCTGTGTGACCTTGGGCAAGTCACTTAACCTCTGTTTGCCTCAGTTCCCTCATCTGTAAAATGGATATAATGATATGGCCTGCCTCCAAGGGTAGTTGTGAGGATCAAAATGGGATATTTGCATAGCATTTAACACAGTGCTTGGGATAGAATAAGAACTATATAAATGTTAGCTATTATAAATAAGATAATTATTTTAAAGAATTGTTGTTGGTCAGTCATTTCAGCTGTGCCTAACTCTTCATGACCTCATTTGGGATTTTCTTGGCAGAGATACTGGAGTGGCTTGCCATTTCCTTCTCCAGGTCATTTTACAGATGAGGAAACTGAGGCAAACAGAATTAAATGACCTGCCCAGAGTCCACTTTGCATCTGCTGCTCTGCCTGGTTTCAGCTTCACAGAACATGATGCTCCCACCAAGTAGCCCCGATGTTGCTTCTCCCCCTCTCCATTTTCTGCTTTCTTTTTTGTGCTACCTCCTTCTCGAGTGCCCCCCCCACCCATTAAATGGTAAGCTCCTTGAGGGCAGGGACTGTCTTTTTATTAATTGTATCTACAGCACTTAGCACAGTACCTGGACAATAGCAAGTGCTTTAATACATGTTGATTAGATAGGATTAGATGATTTCTAGGGTCCCCTTATGCTTGTAAGGGATTCCTGTCCAGGCTAGAGTTGGACAGGATGACCTCCTCAGGCCCATCCAATTCCAAGATTCTGTGTGCTGAGCCTTTGCCAACTGAGGCTGCTCTTTGAAGGACAGAGCCATGACTGGACAGTACCTACTGACCCTTGTGATCTGTTCCATAACCTTTGAGAGCCCACGGTGGCCACTACCCCAGCAGGTATCATAGGAAGATTTTGACCTGGGTGTGGAAGACAACATGAAAAATTAGCAAGCCTTGTCCCCTTTCAGCAGGAGGTGGGTGCCCAACAGCCTCAAAATTCATCGCCTGTCAGTCTTTCCCTATTTGTACTTGCCAGCGTTCTGGTCTTGTTGCTCCTCATCCAGAGAGTTCACTCAGCCATGTAATAACAATTGCAATCTGTGGATGAGTTCGAACTCATCATACCTGTGTCTGCTCTGGGTGAGCTTGCCAAAAACTTTTCCCTCTGTTACTGGATGTGGTTGATTTTTGTGTTGACTAAATATCTGTGCTTTTAGCTGAGACCCATCTCCATTCCTTTGGAGTCCCAGTTCTCTCTGCCATCAGCCCAGAAGAGGCAGGAAGGACAATGGCCTGACTGGATACTTAAAAAGTCAGGGACTCTGGGCTGTCCTCTAGGGATCAGCCTAACTTAGATGAGAGAGGCTTAGAACACACACACACACACACACACACACACACACACACACACACACACACACACTGCGTACGTGGTATTGGATGAGTCCTGCAGAGGTCATCTTGACCCTGCCAAGAAATTGATAATCCTTTAGCGGAGGGATGGTAGGGGATTAAGTGTCAAGCCAGGACCAAAGATGGACAGAGATGGAGAGGGAGTATCTGGCTCCCATACAGCCTGTGGTCTTTAATGAAAGCTCTGAATGCTGTGTATTTCCCCAGGTCATGTGCAGGTTGGAGAAATGGTTCGCAAGTATTGCTAAAAGTATTTCAATCAACCACTTAGGCTCTGGCTCACACAATAGATGGGCAGGCAGTAAGAGGGAGTTAAATGGAGCAATCCCTTTCTTTACTTGCCTCCTTTCCATCCTGCCCAACTTCAGGATGAGAGACCAGGCTCAACCATTATTTTCTATTTTTTCAGCCACAAGTAGACGAGCTTCTGAAAACTGAATCCCTCCTCCCCTTCCCTCCCTGCAAATGCAGTCTGGCACCTTCAGCTCAACCAAGACCTGGGGTAGAGGGAAGGGGGAGTGTGGGGTCCCAGGCATCAATCAATACCAGGATGCCTGACTTCAGAGCTCTTAAGTGATGGTTGATATGTTTGGCTTATTCCTGTCAGATCTCCAGGCTGAGAGATCAAAACAACAGCCTGTCAAGGCTGAAGAATTTTTTCTGGTCTTTCTGCCTAGCAACAAGGGGAATTGGTGACAGAGCTGGGCCTCTGGATCACAGTATCCCCATATTAAGCCTTGAAAGAGACCCTTACGGCTCATTTAACCCAAAGCATTCATTTTGCAGATAAACTGAGTCTCAGGGAGAAGATCCATAGATTTAGAGTTGGGAAGGCTCATAGGTTCATTGATTTCAAGTTGGAAGGGGCCTTAGAGGTTATTGAGTCTGAGCCCCTCCCCAGCTTCCATTCATCCTTCCTCCTACTTTAGTGATGAAGTAAGTGAGTCCCCAAAGAGATCAGGTGACTGACTTGCCCAGTGTCATAACTTAGACATCTCCTAATCCAATTCCCTCATTTTACAGATGCGGAAACTGAGTCCCAGGGAAGTTATAACTGGCCTACAGTCCCACAGGCAGTGAGGAGCAGTTAAGTTCTCCGAGCCCAAACTTTAGTCTTTTTTCTATTGCATGATGCTTTCTCATTCTGTTTATATACTTTGGCATAGTGAAGGAGTATGTAATTTGAGGGACACCAGGAAAGACTTGCTGCCTCCAAAATCTTCCTCCATGCTCAGTTTCAGAGGCCACGCTTTTCCCTCTACTTTCTTTGCCTCATGGTTGGGAAGACTTGAGTTCCAATTGCACATCAGATGCTTATTAACTGTTATCTTAGGAAGTCTCCTAACCTCTTGGCCTCAGTTTCCTCATCTGTAAATGAGGCAATTGGACTCAGCTCTAAATTTATGATACTGTGATACTTCAAATACAGACCATTTGTCATGAGCTCCATCTTATCCCCAGCTATAGATCTCAAATGTCTTTTTATTTATTTTATTTATATATTTTTTTAGATCTCAAATTTCTTGACATCTTATAACTGTCACGGCTTACTTTTTTTTCCTCTACTATAGTCAGCTGTTTACACTCCCTGTAGCCATAGGTTTTGGCACCTACAAGGGCTTATGTATCCCAGAGAACTCTACTTCTTCAACATTCGGTTTTCAGCCCTCTCTGGTTCTTCTGGGGGATTTTGTGTGTCTCTTTCTGAGTCAAGGCTGTTGGCCCTGTTCAAGAGGGAATGGTATGACCCAAGAGAACCAACCCATCCCATCTCTTTGTTCCCAGGAGAGTAGCTTCTTTTTTTTTAAAATTTGATTTGTTTATTTACTTTTAGTTTACAAGATTCAGTTTCAGAGTCCCTTGAGTTTCGAGTTTTCTCTCCTCCCTCCCCCCCCCCCATGGCGGCATGCAGACAAGTATAGAATCTACAAGAACTTTCACATTGGACATTAGTCTGGTTATATAGAAGGGTTGTAACCAATGGAATGGACAATAGGAAAAAGGAAACAAAACAAAACATGGAAAAGAGTGATAGCATGTAGATTGCTTCAGTCTCTGTTTAAACTCTGTTCTTTTTAGATCTTTCTCTGGATGTAGATATTTAGGAGAGTAGCTTCTATTGAGAAGAGAGATAGGTAGAGAGGGGCCACTGTCTATGGGAAAAATGATGATTTGGGGAACCGGATCAATATGGTTAGATCACTAGGCAAGGTGGTCACTGATGAGGTTTTGTTCCAGATCTGAGATGAAGCAAATAGCTTTAATATTCTCACCCTCTATCTCAGTCCTCTGTATCTACTTACTACTAAGGAAAGAAATAGCTCCTTCTCAGTCTATTACTCAGACTGTAAGCTTTCTGAAGGCAGGGACTATCTTATTTTTGTTTTTTTCCTCCTTCCCCTCCCCTCCCCATCCAATGCATTGGCACCTAGTAGGTGCTTTTTGATCCATTAAATTAATGGATCTCTATAGGAGTGTAAGATCCACTGAATCCATTCTTTCTACCTCCAGTTCCCTTCATATTTGTATGGTAAAAGTCATTGACAGGCATTTAGTAAATTCTCATGATATGTTGGGGACTTTGCTAGGGCATGCAATAAAACAGCAAAGCCAGTCCTTGCCCACAAGGAGCTTGTACTCTGATGAAAGAGATAACAGGTATAAATGCAGGTATAAACAAAATGCTTAAAGCATCAATGGAAGGTACTCTTATAAGAGGAAGGCACTAGTAGGTGGTAGTGGTGTTGGTGGGGAACAGGAAAGGCTTCCTGTAGAAGGTGGAATTGGTTTTTGAAGAGGCAGAGGAACTAGAGGCCAAATTGCCAACATTCATTGGATTATGGAGAAAGCAAAAGGAGTTCCAAAAAACCCATCTTCTTCTGTTCCACTGACTATACTAAAGTCTTTGACTGTGTAGATCACCACCAAACATGGCAAGCCCTCAAAGATCTGGGAGTACCAGCTCATCTTACTTGTCTCTTGAGGAACCTGTATGTGGGTCAAGAAGCAACAGTTAGAACTGAACATGGAACAAGTGATTGGTTTAAGATTGGAAAAAGAACATGACAAGGCTGTATATTGTTACCTTATTTATTTAACTTATATACATAGTACATCATGTGAAATGCCAGACTGTATGAATCAAAAGCCAGAATTAAGGTTGCCAGGAAAAATATCAACAATCTCAGATTTGCAAAAAATGCCACTCTGTTGGCAGAAAGTGAAGAGGAATTAAGAAGCCTCTTGATGATGGTGAAAGAAGGGAGCGTAAAAGTTGGCTTGAAATTTGACATTAAACAACAACAAATCCTATATCTTGGCAACTGGTCCCATCACTTCCTGGCAAATAGAGGGAGAAGAAATGGAAGCAGTTTCAGATTTTATATTCTTGGGCTCAAAGATCACATAGAGACAGTGAGTGCAGCCATGAAATTAAAAGATGCTTGCTCCTTGGAAGGAAAGCTATGGCTATGGCAAAACTGGACAGCATACCAAAAGCAGAGACACCACCTTGCTGACAAAGGTCCATATAATCAAAGCTGTAGTTTTTCCAGTAGTGATGTATATTTGTGAGAGTTGGTCTATAAGGAAAGCTTAGTGCCAGAATTGAAACTTTCAAATTGTGGTGCTGGAGAAGATTTTTGAGAGTCCCTTGGATATCAAGAAGGTCCAAAAATCAATAATTAAAGAAATTAATTCAGGCTATTCACTGGAAAGTTAAATACTAAAGCTTAAGCTTAAGTACTTTGGCGACATAATGAGAAGACAGACTCATTGGAAAAGACTCTGTTGTTGAGAAAGTTTGAAGGCCAAAGGAGAAGGGGCAGAAGAGGAGGAAATAGATCGTGTCATGGAAGCAATGAACATTAGCTTGGTCAGACTTTCAGAGAGTTGGACACTGTGGAACAACTGAGTGACCACAACTACAACAGAAGATGGGATTGAAGCTGAGTCTTGAAGGAAGCCACAGATTCTAAGAGGCAGAGATGAAAAGGGAGAGCACTGCAGGAATGAGGACCAGCCAGTGCAAGGTCCTGGAGCTTGGAGATTGGGTATATCTAAGGAAGTAAATAGACTACACTACAGTACACTAAAGTGTAAATAGACTTCCATGACTGGACCACAGAGGACCTAGAGGGGAGTAGGATGGAAGAAGACTGGATAAATAGGAAGGGGCCAGATTGGAAAGGCTTTTAAATGCCAAAAAGATTATCTTACCTCTAGATCCTAGGTCTGGATCCTGTAGGTTCAAATGACCATTAAGGGAAACTGACTGAGGTGAAGAGGGAGCATCCAATCTGAAAGGGGAGGAGGGGAGAGGTGTTGAGGGGCAGTCAGCTCCTATCTCATCTGAGTCTAGGGGTGTGAGGATATGTATAAGCCAGCCAGGGCTTTCTCAGATGACTCTACCTTCTTCTCTCATAGCCTGGTGGCATGTTCCTAACAACAGCCTGTAATGTATTGGGCCCTGGGTAAATCCTCAAATTACAGATTTAGAGACAACTGAGTCCAACCTGCTCATTTTACATTTGAGGAAACTAAGGCAGTTAGCAGTTAGGTGACTTGCCCAGGGTCACACTGCTAGTAAGTATATGAGTTGGAATTTGAACTCAGGTCTTCCTGATCCCCAGTCCTAACTCTGATCCAGGACTCCACACTGTCTCCTAATAATAGCTGACAGGTAGGCGATGCACAGTATGGTGGGATGGATTTGGATTCAAGAAAACATGAGTTCAAATCTGACCTCAGATACTTACTAGCTGTGTGACTCTGGGCAAGTCACTTCACTGCTATCTGCCTCAGTCTCCTCATCTATAAATGGAAATGATAACAACACCTATTTCCCAGGGTGGTTGTGATATTTTCTCCTTATAACTCCTTCAGTGAGATAGATATCAAAAGCATCGTTAATGTGGGGGTGAGAGTCCAGACCTGAGCTTTATTATGGTGGGAGTGACTGAGTATTATTACTGTGGGGGTAGGAGTGGGAATTCAGACCTGCAATTTTACTCCCTGGAGGAATTGCCTGTAAAGTCCATTCACCTAAGCAGATAGCCAACTCCTCTGTACCTAATGGCCATAGAGTGCTCCTATAGATACTGAGAAGACCTCCCTAGGGTGACACAGTGTGTGTGCTAGAAAAGGACGTGGAACTCAGGTCTTCCTGAGTCCAGATCCAGCCCTGGACATATCTTCGTTTGAACGATGAGAACACGGACTTGGAATGTTCAACCACACATCCATACTCACTTAATGGTGGGTGTCAGAGGTGGGATTTAGAATAAGATCTAGTCATGTGTATATCCTTCTCTCCATTCCCCCTCCCCCAATGTGGGGTGTCTACTAAGGCTCTACCCTATGAGAGCTGAGTGCCAGGTGCCAGGTCAGCTAGGTGGGAGGATTTGGACTCTCTTGATCTCAAGTCCAGCCTTTTCCCAACTCTCCCAGGGCTGCATCCCCTCAGCAAAGCCTGTCCAGAGCTGGTGAGCTCCTCTCCTTTGGCCTCCCAGGCCCTCAGGGCAGTGGAGTTGTCTCGTAACAGCCTGTGAACTTCAAAACTTTGGATATTAAAGGAGGCAAAGAAATGTTATTTGAGATGTCCGATGGCAATGAGATTGCCAGGAAAATGTACTTTTCTATCTTCCTGGATCAGTTTAAATCTCTGGGAACGAAAAAGCTAAAAAATAATGTATGTGTATATATCAAGAAGAAGCCCCAGGCCTGAGCTGTCCACATGGCGTCTGCTGGCTTCAGAAAGCGAGATTTTTTTCTTTCCTCAAGACAGATGAGTAAACCGTTCGTATCACAGAGCAAGAGCTAGCATGGGTCTGGGAGTCTCTAAAACCTCCTAATGCACCGCTTTCATCATGCCCCTTCCACCGCTCACAAGTTTCTGATGGCTCCCCAGTGCCTACAGGAAATGGTCCAAATTTCTCCTCTGTTTGCCTCCGTTCAAGGAGCTCTGCCAACAGCTCCAGCGTCCACATGCTGTCTGATCTTCCCATCCTCCCTCAAATCATCTCCCTGCTCCAGGCAGACTCCCCAACTCCTCATAACAGCTCTTTGCTTCGGCTTGCATCTGAACCCTTGGCCCTGATTCTTTGTGGATGAACTTGAGGGGAAGCCTTTTTCAGATCCCTTCTCTCCTTCGACAATCAGGTTCATACCTATTTACAGGTGGCATTCTCCTTCCCCACTCTCACCCCCACAGAGGCTGTTTCAGGGCAGAAACAATTTTTCATTTTTTCTCTGTAACCCTATAACCTGAAGTGGTTCCTCAAACACAATAGGCACTTAATGAATGCTAACTGGATCACCTGGAATTCTTGTTCCTCATGGAGCAAGAAGAACTCTTGATTTAAGTCAGAAGATCTGAGTGCAAGTCTGAAATTTGCCACTTCCTAGTTTGGCTACCCCCGAGGTCAGTCACATTTCTTTCTCTCCTGAATTTGTTGTTGTTCAGTCATATCCAAATCCAACCACATTTGGGGTTTTCATGGCAAAACTCTTGGAGTGGTTTTCCGTTTCCTTCTCTACCTCATTTTACAGATGGGCAAACAGGGTGAAATGACTTGCCCAGGGTCACACATCTAGTAAGTATCTGAAGCTAGATTTGAACTCAGATCTTCCTGACTCCAAGCTCAGGCACTGAACCATCTAGTTGCCCCCTTGCCTCAGTTTGCTCCTCTTTAAATGAAGGCACCTCTTTGATAGGAAGCCCTTCCCAACCCCTCTGAATCTGAGCATTTTCCTTTTGTTGACGATCTCCAAGTTACTCTGGCTACGTCCTGTCTGTGCAAAGTTGTTTGCATGCTGTCTCCCCCCGTAGACTGGGAGCTCTCTGAGGGCAGGGACCGTCTTTTGTCTTTCTTTGTTTCTTTTGAGCTTAGCTCAGTTCCTGGCGCATAGTGTGTCCTTAATAAATGACTGACATAATCTATGGTTCACTCTCAAAATAACGTTTTCAAGTAATTGAAGAAAAGCTAAATTTCAGTATGAAAATAAACCTGTAATTTTTTCACCATCTAAGTTCATGCAGATCCTTGTAGACTCTGGGTTAAAGGCCTCCTGGACTAGAGGATCTCCAAGACTCCTTCTAGCTCTAACATCCTTGGATCCCTCCTCCTGGTCTCTCTGAGCTCTGTGGTGTAGTGATCAGGACACTAGGCTTAGAGTCAGAGGACCTTGGGGGTAAGTGACTTGCCCAGGGTCACACAGCTAGTGTCAAGTGTCTGAGGCCAGATTTGAACACAGACCCTCCAGAGTCAGTGTCACCTAGCTGCCCCCAAAGAAGAAGCTCTTTGAGGCCAGTGACCATGTCTCTACATTTCCAGATCTCCTATAGGGCCTCTCTCAGGGCCATGGCAGCTGAGAGATGAGTGCTCTGTTAGCAATACAGGAATTAAGTGAATTAGGGTTAATTACAAGTTCTCCTTTCATGAGGCAAGACCCATTTCCTGTTGGGAGGATGAGCTGTGGGATGCCAAAGCTGTGTGTGTAATCATTGATTTGCAGCAGCTACCCTGCAGAGTCACACTGTCTGCAAGGGGCTCAGCCCCAGATACAGCCTCCCACTGAGAGCAGCTCTCCTCTGAAATTCTCCCGGCTCCTCAGGACCCCCAGCCAGGCAGGGTGGCTTAGGGCTCTTCTTCTGCAGGAAGCCTTTCCCAATCCACCCCACCTGCTGGTGCCCTCCTCCCCAAACTGCTTGGGGCAACTTGGCATTCATTCACTGTGGATTTATGCTGGGTCTATTTTTATATGAATTTGCTGTCTTCCCCATTAGAACGTGAACTCCTTGTGAGGAGGGGTTGCTTCTGTCTCTGTGCTTGTATCTCCTGCTCTAAGCACATAGTAGGTACTCAGAAAGATATTGTTCATTGATTGATTCTGAGCCGGAAGGGATCTCATCCAATCGCCTCATTTTACAGATGGGGAAACTGAGGCCGGGGAAGTAGAAGTCATTCATCCAAGGTCACATAAGTAGCAAGATTCTTATCTGGGAACTAAACTCATGGCCTCCACATTCAAGGATTTCTCCCTTCTATCATGGTGAGGCCTATGCCCTACTGTTATAGCTGATCTCTCCTTCTGCACAGAAGGATCTGTAGCAACACTCTTTTTTCAGGTGACCAAGCTTTCCAGATAGCACCAGAGGCACTCTGGGGAATCATGATTCTCTTCTATTCAACATAATTCCTTATTTAGTAGCTCCCTTCAGAAATCAACCAATCAGTCAACGAATCTTTATTAAGCATTTCTTATATGCCAGGAATTATACTTGGTGCTGGGTTTACAAAGCCAGAAATGAAACAGTCTCTTCCCTCAGGGAGCTTACTTTCTATGGGGGGAGACAAGTACACAGATGTACATATACAAAAGAAATACTGGGTCATTTATGAGAGATGAGTGTGTCTTGCTTTTCTCTTAGTACCCCTAGCACTTAGTCCATAGCAGGAGCTTAATAAGCATTTTTTCATTCATTCATTCTATTTGGAGAGACAACATTTATACACATCAGCTCATACAAAATAGATGTGTAAGCTGGCACCCTTCTTCATGCAAAATAAATACTCTGGAAATTGAGAGGAGGCACTAAGAATTAGGAGCTCAATTAAGGTCTCATGTACATAGCAGCACTTGAGCTGGGAAAAGGAAATGAGGGAGTGTAATCTAGGTACAGTAGATGGCCTGTGCAAAAGTGCGGTGGTAGGAGATGGGATATCACATGTGAGAAGCAACGGAGAGGACAGTTTGGCTGGATCATGTCATGTACAAAGGAGAGTCACGCGTAACAAAGCTAGAAAGAGAGGCCAGAACTAAGTATGAAGAACTATGGATGCCAAACAGGAGTGTTTGCATTGGGTTCCAAAGTTAATAAGGAGCCACTGGCAGTTATGGAGAAAGGGAATGAAAGTGAAGTCTTCCTCCGATGTCCCATCATGGTGTGGCAGTGACCTTGGGTTCTAGGAGCCTTTGATAGCAGGTCCTACTGATTTTTGAAGGCTAAGAGTATTCCCTTTAACAGTCCCGAAAGTCTGTCTGTTGTCTGAGAATCAGCCTAAGTTAGGGGAGACTCATCCCCTAGTTCTTTATGGGGAGTGAGGTGGAGAAAGTGATGCATTTTTGCCCACAATTTGCCAGTTGTAAAGGAATTTAATTCTAGAATTTATTGGGGGATGATTCATAGTAGTGATAGCCTTATTATTGTTGTTCAGTCATGTCTGATTCTTTGCCACCCCATTTGAGGTTTTCTTGGTAAAGACACCAGAGTGGTTTGCTATTTCCTTCTCTAGCTAATTTTTACAGATGAGGAAACTGAGGCAATTGGGCAAACATGCCCAGGGTCACCCAGTTAGGAAGTATCTGAGCTGGATTTGAACTCAAGAAGGGGAGTCTTCCCCACTCCAGTCCCAGCACTCTATGCACTATGGCACCACCTAGTGTCAGCAGAGGTGACTAAACGATGCTGTATTTTATCCAACTATACCACTGCAGGTTGGTATTCATTATCTAAGCTTCCTCCTTATATATAGACTCTCAGAATTTCAGAGTTGGAAGGGTCCCCAGTGGCCATGTAATATGTCCCGTAACTAAAAAATAGAATTCCTGCTAATACCTTCCTGACAAGCGGCCCTCCAGACTTTTCCTGAAGACTTCAATGAAGGAAAATACAGGACTTCTTATTCCAGTTTCGGAGGGACCCCATTGTTAGGAAGTCTTCCCTTACGTTCAAAGCATAAATTTGGTCTTTTGAAATTTCTACCCAGTTGCCCTTTGTTCAAACCGAATTTCTTGTCTTTAAATCCTCCACAGAGGGGCTGCCCAAGGAGGGGAGGGATGGCTTCCTCTTAAAACACAATGGAAATGCCAACCGGTATTACTTGGCTTTTGAGGTGGCCTCTGATTTGCCTTTCAGCCAGATGGTTGCCACTTACTGGGGTACAGTTCTTGGTACAAAGTGGGTGCCTAATAATTTTTTTTACATTGAATTGAATATATCAATCACGTTTTGACCATCAGTGCTGGCCATCCTTTTTATTCTTCTGTTCCCACTCCCTCTTTTGACATTTACAATGCTTCACAATCTAACTCATTTCTCTTTCCTTTCACATTCAGGATTTAGTGGTCTACCTGAGGTTTCCCATACACATTCCTTTTTTGTATGTTTATTCTTAAAGACTCATCTGACCATGACACTACATTGCTCATGAAGCTTCAGTGGATCCCTATAGTTGAGTCCATAAAAAGTTGGATGTGAGATGAAGACATCTGACTGCTCCCCTTGAGGTCCATGCTCCACCTAGCATCTTTAAGGGACCACAAAGTAAGGGAGAACTGGAAAGTGTGCTAGCTTTAGAGGCAGGAGAGATGCGGGTGCCAATCTTGACTCTAACATGAGCTGGGTGACCACAGACAGGCAGGCAACTAGCCTGACTTAATTAAGTGACTTCTATGTGCCAAGTCCTAAGTGCTGGGGAAGTCACTTTATTTCTCCAAGACTTCCCAGTTTTCTCATCTGTAAAAAGGGAATAATCTTGAAAGTACCTACCTCACAGGAGGTCTCGTAAGGAAAGTGTTTTATAAAACTCTCCGTCACTTACTATGTGGACTGTCAGTTTCCTTATTTGTAAAATAATAGCTAACGTTTATGTAGCACCAATTGTGAGTTTTTTAATTATCATCTCGTTTGATCCACACAACAGCTCTGGCAGAGAGATGCTATTATTATCCTTATTTTTAAAGATGGGGAAACTGAGGCAGGCAGAGACCAAGTGACTTGTCATGGATGATCTTTAAGGTGTCTTTTAGTTCTAAATCTAAATCTCTGATCATAATAAAGTGTGAGTTATTATTATTGCCCTTCGTGATGCTGTCTGCTCCCCATCCTACACTACTCCCTTTCCTCCTTCTCTCCTCACCTTCTCTGTCTCCAGTTGCCTCACGGTCTCTCTCCTTTCCCCATCAAGACCTGCCAAAAAACAAATCCATTCCCACTGAGGGGAGTGGACTTCATTTCTACTTCTGGTTTCTGTGGGAGAAGGGATAGGAAAAGAGGAAGAATCATGGAGGTGACTTGGTGGGGAGGAGGGGAAGGGACTTGATGAAGTGAATCAGAAGCTGAATTTGGCAAAGAAAATTTTGGGAGAGATTGAGGAACACTCCTCTCCTCTCCCATATACTGGTCCAGATTTTGCACCCGGGTTAAAAGGGGAGCTGAGTCGAGGGCAATCAAAGAGGACGTGAAAGGGCCAAAGAGAATCAATGAATAAGACCCAAAGAGGAAGGCAGCTGTCAAAACAAGGCAGACAAGAAAAGGGAAGGGAACAATTAGAAAGAGAAGAAAACTGATAAAGTGGATCACTGAGTGGGGCAAATTGGTGAATTCAAGGGAGGTTGGTTTCAAGCTGAAGGGGAGTTGGAACTGTGATTAAGGAAAGAAAGTGGAGTGGTGTGATCAAGTTACTAACTTGGTTTTTAACCTGCTTTGGACTCTCTGGACCACCATGACTCAACTGCCTTCTCACCATGGAGTATTACATCGGTATCGCAGAGTTGTCTTTTAGGTGCTGTCTTCCCCTTTAAAATGGAAGCTCCTTGAGGGCAGGGACTATCTTTTTGTTAGTATTTATACCTACAGTCATAGCACATAGTCAGCACTAACAAAAAAAGTTTGTTGCCTGCCTAAGTGTAAATGTCCACAAGTAATTAAAGAACAAGGCAAAACAACCAAGGCTGAAAATCTCCATTGCAGACTAGGAGACATTACACAATGCCTTGCATGGAGTGGGTAAAGTTTATATTTCTAACCCGTAACTAAGTGAGTGTCATAAAGTGTTGGCTGATCTTCTTCTTAGAGAAGAGAGTGAAGAGCCTCCAAGAGTGGTCTCAACACACTCCAGGTTCTTAAGGAGAAGGAAGTGTTCCTGAAGAAAACAAGATTGAGTCTTTAATTTGTGTGTGTGGGGGGGAATAGGGGAGGAGGAAGGATATACAATGGAGGAAGGAAGACTTGACCTTTGTTGGATGTTGGATAATGAAAGAATCTTTACAAAGGGGAAAGAGGAAAGGGAAAAAGTTAGAGCTTAAAATCTTGAAGAGACTTTCCTGGATGCTCTCAGGAACAGGAAGAAACTGTTCATCCTTCAAATAATGACACAGTAGACTCTAAGTCATGGTGTAGCTAGATGGTGCCATAGTGCACAGAGTGCTGGGCTTGAAATCAGGAAGACTCATTTTCCCCAAGTTCAAATCTGGCCTCAGATACTTACTAAGCTATGTGATCCTGAGCAAGCCAATTAACCCTGTTTGCCTCAGTTTCCTCATCTGTAAAATGAGTTGGAGAAGGAAATGGCAAACCACTCCAGTATCTCTGCCAAGAAGACCCCAATTGGGGTTGCAAAGATGAGTGAACAACAAGAGTCATAGAAGCTGTTAGGAGAGATCATTCAGTAAGGTCAGAAGAAAGATAGGAATGTTGTTGTTGTTCAGTCTTGTCCAACTTTTTGTGACCTCTTTTGGGGTGCTCTGCGCAATGTGGTGCCACTTAGCTGCCCCAGAAAAGGAGAAGTAACTGGTGATTCCTTGCTCAGGGTCTTCAGTTATTTAAAAACTTCTGGACTTACCTTATTGATAATTTCGTCCTTTAAAATGTGGAGGAACCACGAGGAATATTTACTTCTGGATCTGATTCTCACTAACAGGGAGGAACTGTTTGCTGGGGTGGAAATGATGGAAACTTTGGAGAGACATGACCACTTCCTCTTAAGGTTTGTGATAGAGGTGTGGAAATCTAGGCTCATTCTGGCACTCACATGCATTTTGGGAAAACATTTCAAAAGGTTTGAGAGGAAAGAGAGGTAGGATCCTATGGATTAAAATACTACAGGGGAAGTTAGCCCAAGAATTATGAGAGATGCTCATAAATAAATTCTGAGGATGCAAAGGGAAACAATTCGAATGTGGAGAAAAAAAGTGTGATTTATCTGAAGAGACTGATATGGCTATATAAGTCACTCCCCAATCAACTGATGAATAGGAATGTGTCACAATCTTGAAAAATAATATCCTCCCCCTCTTTTAATAAGCTGAGGTTGTTGAAGGGATGGCTACTTGTTGGGTGTGTTACATTGTGTTTATAGTGGACTGACTGACCTATGAGGTCTTTTATATCTCTCAAATTCTATGTTTTCCCTTTGTTCCTTCTTTTGTGATACACCAGCATGAGGTAGTCAAAGGAGTCCTGGACCAGGATGGTGCTGAAGTCATCTCCAACTGAGAGCCTATCTTTAAATTTTCAGTGCAAGCATTTACACCTCAGAAATGAGCAAATATGGGGAGGAGCCAAGATGGCAGCATAGAAGCCGGAAAACTCTGCAGCTCCCAAATAGCCGCTTCAAATATCCATAAAATATGACTCTAAACAAATTTTAGGGCTCCAGAACTCACAAAAGTACAGAAAAACACATCTCCCACTGAAGGCAGCTCGGCAGGCTGGACAGGAAGGGCTCATCGCAGCAAGCTGGGAGCTGAAACCAGCCCAGCCTGAAACCGCGGCTTGCCTCCGGAGATGGCCAGGACAAGCTGCAGCTGGAGCCTTCAGGAGAGTGGATCAGTGGCAGCTGTGGCAATTTCCAGAATCATCAAGCCATAAGAAATAAGGACTAAGTGAAAGGTTAATGGAACCCAGCTAAATTCGGGGGAGAGGGTCTGGCCAAACTGCCCCCAGGGCAAGGAAGCAGCAGAAGCGACACAGCAGCCTCCACGTGGCTGCTTCAGAGCTCCTGGCCTGCAGCTTGCAGGGGGGCCAAGTGATCATTCAGGGGCTAAGTGCTCTTGCCTTAACCAGCCTGGATAAGGATCGTGGTCTTGGGTGGTGGTCCTGAGGTACGTTTTCAGTGAGCCAAAGCTGGTGGGGGCTGCAACGGCCTCCTAATACCTCAGGCAGCTGCAAAAACCCCAGCAATTTGGGATCAAGCTTTCCCCTCTGGAAGCAGAGTTCCACAGAGCTAAAAAGTCAAGTAATTGACTGGCAACATGAGCAGGTGAAGGAAGCAAAGTAAGAATAGCAATGCAACTTTATATTCCTTTTTAGGAGACAAAAAGGATCAAAACATGGAATGGGAGGAAGACAACACAGTCAGAACTCCTGAACCAAAAGCTTCCAAGAAAAATGTAGATTGGTTACAATCCATAGAGCAGCTTAAGAAGGATTTTGAAAACCAAATAAGAAAAGTAGAGGAAAAATTGGGAAGAGAAATGAGAATGATGCAAGAAAATCATGAAAAGAGAGTCAACAACTTGACTGAAGAAAATAATACCTTAAAAAATTGATTACCTCAAATGGCAAAAGAGGCCCAAAAAGCCAATGAGGAGAAGACTGCCTTAAAAAGCCAAATTTGACAGATGGAAAAATAATCTCAAAAAAAAAAATGAGCAAATGCTACAAATCAGGGCTCAATTTATTGTTTTGTTGATTGCCTAGATTTTAGAAAGTGATGGAGAAAATGTGGAGTGAAAATTAAATAAAAATGTGTTGCACTTACACTTCCTCTTCCCCCACAAACCCCATGTTAAACACTTACCAGCACACCTGTGCCTGGAACCCAAGTCAGGAGCTTTGGGTCCTATTTCCACTGAACAGAATTCTGATCTTAGGCAGATCAGTTTAACTCTGTAGGCCACAATTTCCACATTTACCAAAGTGGAAATTGTAGAAGACTTTATGAGTATACATGCAAGAGGAAGGTAATTTTTTTGTAATTTACCAAGCTCTTCCTTCCTTACCACCACCATCACCTTCTCCTCCTCCTCCTCCTCTTCCTCTTTTTCCTCCTCTTTTTCCTCCTCCTCTTCCTCCTCCTCCTCTTCCTCCTCCTCTTCCTCCTCCTCCTCCTCTTCCTCCTCCTCCTCCTCCTCCTCCTCCTCCTCCTCCTCCTTCTTCTTCTTCTTCTTCTTCTTCTTCTTCTTCTTCTTCTTCTTCTTCTTCTTCTCCTCCTCCTCCTCTTCTTCTTCCTCCTCCTCCTCCTTTTCCTCCTCCTTCTCTTCTCTTTCCTCCTCCCTTTTCTGTTCTTTGTACTCCTTCTTCTTCTCTTCTTTTCCCTTCCTTCCTTCCTTTTCTTCCTTTTTCTTCTTCCTTCCTCTGCATCCTTTTTCTTCCTCTCCATCTCTCTCTGTGTCTTTCTATCTGTCCCCTCCCCCTCTTCCT
>CM053588.1:64161043-64197908 GCA_028646515.1 Pseudochirops corinnae | reverse complement strand
CTCCTTCTTCTTCTCTTCTTTTCCCTTCCTTCCTTCCTTTTCTTCCTTTTTCTTCTTCCTTCCTCTGCATCCTTTTTCTTCCTCTCCATCTCTCTCTGTGTCTTTCTATCTGTCCCCTCCCCCTCTTCCTACAGGAAGAGCAGACTCCATTCTTTCTTCTCTCTCTCTTTCATCTTTATATCTGAGTTGGGGACTGTTAAACTACAGGACCTTATGTCACACAAACTCATTAAGATCTGGGAGAACTATTGATTTATAATTTAATTCCATCCTCTTTGTTGGAAGGTATGTTTACCTGTATTTTAGGATTCATGTTAAAATTGTGTTCTTAATTTATGGAAGTTTCTTCGGACATATTTACATGTTTAAATTGAGCTAGCAATGTCCTCTGCAGGTCCATATGCTTGTCAGTCTGACCCATAAATTATTCTTGACTTTCCAAATCTTGCATATAGGTTTCTTTTCTAGTCACCATACCAGAATACTTTTTTGATCAAATACAAAAGGTACCTGACAGAGCTGTCTGGGAAGGGGGATTAACTTGAACTTCGAACTCCTTCCTCTAGTAAACTGATTGGAGTAAATCATCTCAAAGGTTCCTTCCAGTTCTGAAATTTTATGATCATGGATTCAAATGCTAACTTTTCCAGGGAAAGTGACCTCTTTAATTTTTTTTTTTTTAAAGAATGAGTCTCTTTTTTCTGCCCAGCCTCAAAGTGCAGGACTTACTCATAGCCTGGTCTCACTATGACCTGATTAGCCAGAGAACTTTGGCCTGCTCCATTTCTAACCTGGGCTGGTTTCCCTCTCTTCAGTCAACCTGGTGGCCCCTGTCCCTAGGGACTCACCTTATCAATGTTGAACTTAGTAGGGACACAGGATCATCCTGGCCCACTGTATCTCAAAATTCCTGAGCTCCAGCAATCCGTTACCTCAGACACCTCATAGCAGGGATCACAGACATGCCCTGCCATACTCAGCAGAAAACTGAAGCAGTATGGGATAGTGTCTTCTCTGTTCTCATCTCTTCTCCCTTTCTTCATTCTGTCCCTCCACTTTATCTCCTTCCTTCTTTTTCCCTTCCCACTTTCCCTCCTTTATCCTCCTTCCCTCCCTTTGTCCCTTCCCTCCCTCCTTCCTTCCTTTCTTCCTCCCTCCCTCCCCCCACAAAAATTGGTTTTTGTGCTTAAGAGACCATTGGATTTAGCATTTAAAGATCTGGGGTCATCTGGTCAGTGTCCTGATATTGCTGCCTGTGAGTGCTCCACACAGCTTGAGGCCTTCGTTTCTTAAAAATAAATGCAAATTAATATCTTTTGTTTTTATGTCACTGACATTTCTTGCTCTATCTCCCAGAGACCCATCCCTTATGACAGAAGACATCTAGGTGGAGATCAGAGGTCGAGGTTCAAGGGATTGAGAAATGAGTGAGAGGAGAGGAAACAGAGGCAGCTTTTCCCAAGTTTGGTTGTGTAAGGGAAGGGAATTCCTGAGCCATGTTGGGTGGGGTTCTAGATGGGATGGGGATGAAATGGAGCAGGGAGGAATCCCTGGATTTCCATCAGGTTTAACACCTCCACTGGGGCAGAATCTCAGCTTTGGGGGGCAGATATTCTTACCCAACCCTTGTGGCTGAGAGCCTCCTTTTATACTCTTTTGTAAGCCCCAAATGCTCTTCATTCCCAAATCTTGCTTCTGATTGAATTCTGCTACTCTTGGGAACTGTCTTTCATCTTTTGTCTAGTCTCATTATGCAAAGCAACGCTCTCTGCATTATCCGAAAGACATTGTAACAACAAGGCTGCCAGGTGATGAAGGCTCCCATTTTTCGGAATGGATTCTAAGTGCATCTGTCTGTTGTTATCTTCAGGTGGGGCAGTTTAAATTCAAAACCTCCTACCTGCTCTAAAGGAAATTGATGTTACAGCTAATGGGATACCAGCCCTTAAGAAAAATACATACTTAAAACAGTTGACTGCTTTTCTCTCCCCTCTGTTTCAAATTGTCTGTCTACCTGGGGATTTCTGGAAGCTGAAGGGCATGGTGAAGCTAGGTATGTCTGGATGGGGCTGCTGATCCCCTTATTCAGGGGGACTCAAATCCAAATGTTTGGTTAAGGATGTCACTTTGAGGGCTGGTCCCAAGTCAATGAACTATATCTTCCTCTCTTCCCAATTCCATCTTCCTTCCCCACCCCCTTTCCCTAGCCTGGGTGGGAAGTAAACTGATACTTATTCACAAAACTCCCCTTGGGAGTATTTACATCTTAAGAGATGAGATGTTAATAGTGAAATTTCAGGTGCTGGGATAGTGGGAGTGGAACAGACAGATTTTTTGTTAGGAGAGAACATTCACGTGTCCTACTCACAATTGTAGAATCTCTGGATCAGTTATTTTTGGAAGTAAAAACGTCCTTAGGAATCATCTTGGTCCAACCCCCTCATTTTACACATGGGGAAACTGAGTCCCAGAGATGGGAAGAGTGGTTAAAAGAAGGGGTGGTGGTATATTTCTCAACTCTAATATTTGGAGTCCAAATCCTGGGCTCTTTCCATAGCTGAAAGCAGTCCTCTATTGGCTGCTTCTCAGGTGGGAAGAGCTAGATTTCTAAGGGTTGGAAGGGATGCTGCCCTAAAGCCTTCTGGTACCTTGGGAAGTGTCTGCAGTGATGGGGAGAGAAGGACCACAAGCCATGCAGATGGAGATGCTGAAAGGCTTCTGAGAGATCATATGGTCTAATCTCCCCATTTCACAGATGAAGAAACAGATCCAGAGGGATCTCAGTTCTAAGTTACTTGCCCATCTGCAAAGCTGACTAAGTCTAGAGCTTTTGTTCCTGGGCCTTAATCATTGACCTGTGGACACTTTCCTGGGGACTTCTAAGTCTCTGTGTGTTATTAGCACCATGCCTGCTTTCCTCCTTGGGAGGATTATTCTCTCATCCTGTGATGGGGCCTTTCCCCTCTCTGAGGGCCCGTAATGGGCAGTCTGGACAACTGGGTCCTTTACCAGTCTCGGCCTTTTAAAGCACTGTGTCTCTGTGTGTCCTTGGGGTCAGAGTGAGGATTTGGGCTACTGGGTTTCTTGGTGACCCTGCAGTCCTGTCTGTCCACGGAGAAGAACTGCCCACCTGCAAGGTCTGGGCCCGCCTTTGGCCTGGTAGAGGCTCACTAGGAAAGCCTCACTCTTCAAAGTGCTTTCCCCTCCCAATGCCAGAAATTCCACCATTAGAGCATTTATCCTTTGGGTTTATCTTTCATTGCCTTTCTAAATTTCTTATTAGATACAACCCCGCTGTCCCCGCTGGATTTTGCACATTTAGTTCTTCTGCTCTCAGAGTCAAAGACAAATTACACCTGTTTTGTTTAGAGCCTGGTCCTGATAGAGCCACCATTGAACAAATGTCTGCCGATTTACTTCACTTCACTTCTTCACTTCATTTTTTCACCTCTCCTCTTCATTCCATTTCTTCACTTCTTCACTTCATGTTTTCACCTCTCCTCTTCATTCCATTTATTCACTTCATATTTTCACCTCTCCTCTTCATTCCATTTCTTCACTTCATTTTTTCACCTCTCTTCTTCATTCCATTTCCTCACTTCATATTTTCACCTCTCCTCTTCATTCCATTTCTTCACTTCATTTTTTCACCTCTCCTCCTCACTCCATTTCTTCACTTCTTCACTTCATATTTTCACCTCTCCTCTTCATTCCATTTCTTCACTTCATTTTTTTACCTCTCCTCTTCATTCCATTTCTTCACTTCATATTTTCACCTCTCCTCTTCATTCCATTTCTTCACTTCTTCACTTCATTTTTTCACCTCTCCTCTTCATTCCATTTCTTCACTTCATTTTTTTACCTCTCTTCTTCATTCCATTTCTTCATTTCATATTTTCACCTCTCCTCTTCATTCCATTTCTTCACTTCTTCACCTCATTTTTTCACCTCTCCTCTTTATTCCATTTCTTCACTTCATTTTTTCACCTCTCCTCTTCATTCCATTTCTTTCTTTCCCTTCTTTACTTCATTTTTTCACCTCTCCTCTTCATTCCATTTCTTCACTTCATATTTCCACTTCTCCTGTTCATTCCATTTCTTCACTTCACTTCTTTACTTCATTTCTTTACCTCACCTCTTTACTTTATTTCTTTACTTCATTTCTTTACCTCACTTCTTCATTCCACTCTACTTCACTTCACATCACTTCATTTCACTCCTTTTCACTCTTGATAAATATTTATTAGGCACCTTTTATTTGCTAAGAATTTCACTATACACTAGAAATACATATATTCCTTGCCCTCAAGGAAGAAGGGGAATGAGAGAACACACATTTATTAAGTGCCTACTATGTGTCAGACAATGCTAAGGAGTTTACAAATATGATCTTACTTGAAGTTATATGTGGGAGGGGGTATGGACACAGATAAGTAAATACTGAATACATACAAAATCAATGCAAAGTCATTTTGGTGGAGGGCAGAAGGAGTCTGGAGATCAACAAAGGGCTTGTGGAGTAGACTACACAGATGATGAACCTTGAATAGGACTAGGAGGATTCCAAGAGACCAAGAGGTGAGGAAGGAAACCATTACTGTGCAAAGGCCTGGAGGTGGGAGATGAAATATTGTGCCAGTTTATTCGTTCTGGGGATCTTGGCTAAGAACACGGTTGAAAAGCATTTCACCTTTCTAGGACTCTGGCTACATCTGTCTCTATCTTCTTTTCCCAACTCCCTCCCCAAACATTAAGACATTAGTGAAAGACAAGTCCACAGGACCCTGGGAGCTCCTGCCTGGGAGATGAATGGCTGGGCGGCAGGTCTCTGTGGGGAGGTAGAGAATTGGACAATATATGACTCTATTAAGCTCAGCTCTTAATAAGTGCTGATATTTCATGAAGTTCTGTTTTGCTCGATCAATAGCAGCCAATTTCAGGCAGTGGTATGTCAGTGGCATGAAAATGCAAGGCCTTGAATGAAGGGATATGGGAACATAGCCAGCTCCCCAGAAACCTGAAGTGTGGCCCCATCTCTGGGGTTCCTTATGCCCTCATCCTCAGTTCCTGGCTAGCCATGGCTTCCTTCCATGGGCATGCCAGATGGACAGTGTATTAACCCCTTCAGCCTTCCCTGAACAAGTGGGGCATCCTATATTTGGGCAGCTGAATTTCTGAGAGCACCCTGAGGTCTTCCTACTTGTTCCAAATGTAGCTCATCTCATTAGCTTGGGCCCATTGTTCTCACTTAATGACATCTTTATGGACCCTTGCGACTTGCTCTTGAGGGAGATGGATGGTATGGACCCTGCCTCCTTCATGGCCAAGCTCAGGAGACTTTGGGGGTAGGGGTGGGTTAAGTTATGACCATTTTTGCATTTGATCGAGGTTGAATGAATACAGAGGTCATGGGAGCTATGCTTAAGTAAAACCTAAATTAAAAAAAAAGAAATTGGATATAAATGGTCCCAGGTATAAGTTTTCAGAGCTAGAAGGTACTTCAGAGGTCATCTATTCCCATTTTACAGAATAAGAAAGTGATTCCCAAAGATTAGGTAGGATTAGGAATGCAGGAGCCCTGGGGTCAACCAGTGATGGCCCCTTTCTATCTTTCCAAGTTTTTTGTACTTTTCTCCCCTGTGTATATGCCATGATCCAGAGACATTGACCTTCTGTCTGTTCTTTGTGCGTTGCTCTCCAACTATCCAGGCTGTCCTCCCTGCCTGGGACTCTCTCCCTCCTCACCTCCAGCTTCCACCTCTTGGAAGACTCAGCTTGCATTCCATCTTCTGCAAGAGATCTTTCCTGTGAGATCGCTCCCATCTACACTACCTTTATCTTGCGTGTGTGTAGTTGTTTGCATGTTATCTCCTCCATTAGATAGACTAGGAGCTCCATGAAGTCAGAGACTGTTGTTTTCCATTGTTTGTTTGTCTAGTGTATAGTATAGTGCCTGACATTTAGTAGGTGCTTAATAAATGCTTGTTGACTTGATTCCTACTGGACTCTTTAAAGAAAGTGGATCTCTCTGTCTTTCTGTCTCTCTGTCTGTCTCTCTTTCTCTCTCTTCTCCCTCTCTGTCTCTGTCTCTGTCTCTGTCTCTCTGTCACTCAGTCTCTCTCTCTTCTCCCTCTCTCTCTCTCTGTCCCTGTCTCTCTCTGTCTCTCTCTCTGTGTCACTCAGTCTCTCTCTTTCTCACTCTCTCTCTCTCTCTCTCTCTCTCTCTCTCTCTGTGTCTCTTCTTTCTACCTCCCTTTTACATCTCTCCTCTCTCCCTCTTTCTCTCTGTTCACATCTCTCTTTTACATATCTTTCCCCCTCTTCTCTTTCTCTCCCTTCTCTATCACATCTGTCTCACACATCTCCCTCCATTCTCTCTCTCTCTCTTCCTCTCTCTCTCTCTCAACCTTATTCTTTCCCTTTGCAAAATCCCCAGAGTTGCAACCATATCCTCTCTGCAGATGACTCCCAAATCTCCACCTCTAGACCTGAGCCCCGGACCCACTTCTGTTGGTGTCTATAGAACGTCTCCACTGGAATGTCCCACCACCACCACCACCTTACACTCAACAGGTTTCAAATTGGAGCTTATTATGAGTCCCCTAACTCTGCTCTTCCTTGTGACTTTTAGCATTTCTGTACTCCCACCATTCACACCATTCAATTCACTTAACAGAACTTGATTAGACTCCAACCATGTGCAAGCTGCTGTGACTTGGCACTAGCTGTACCAAGATGAAAACCAAATAGTCAAAGAGTTTACTTACATTCCAGTCAACTTCCCAGGTTTTAAATCTTGGGGTTGTCTTCAACTCCTCCCCCCCTCATTTCTCATTGCCGATCAATTGTAATTACTGTTTCCATGGTATCTTTACCATCTGTTCTCTCATAAGAGTAATAATAATAGCTAACGCTGATGGAACGCTCTAAGGCTTGCAAATCACTTTACATATATTATCTCATTTGATCCTCACAACAATCATGTGAGGTAGATACCATTACGAATCCTCTTTTACAGATGGGGAAACTGAGGTTCTCTTCCCAGTGCCATTACCCTTATACAGGTTTTAACTGTGACTTGAACTCAATTATTACAATAGGTCTTTCTACCTCTATTCTCTTCCTCCTCCAGTCCTTCCTTCATGGCTTTGTCCAAAAAATTGTTTAAAACTCGTACTCAGTCAAAAGGCCATACCCAAGCACCTAGAAGGCCACATGTGGCTGACTTCACATCACATCGCATCACACTTCTCCTCAAACATCTTTGGTGGCTTCCTATTTCCTCCTGAATATAGTTCACACTCCTTTGTACAGTGTTTGGGGCTCTCTGAAATCTTGGACCAGGCTTATTATCTCCTATTCTTTGCTTCAGACAGACTAGTCATTTCTCTGGCCCCTGTTGTCATTCACTGTCCCACTCAGATACCATCATTCAAGAGGTCCCCTATACTTTTGTACAGGTTGTCATCTCCAGAAGTGCCTGGAATATGCTCTCTCCTCACTTACTTTGGCCATTTAGAATCACTAACTCAGCTCACCTTCCATCTCCTATTAGAGACCTTTTCTAATTGCCTTAATGATTAAGCCTTATACCATCCTCCTCCAAGGTCACCATCTACTTAGTCTGCTTGTTCATTGTTCTCCCCATAGTAGACTGCGCATTCTTTGGAAGGAGAGACCACCATCTTTCTGTCTTTGCATCCCCAGCATCTAGCATAGGGCTTGGCTGGAAGTTGGTGCTTTGTAAGCACATTTGAAACACACACTCTCCTCACCACTTCTTCTTCAAACCCAGAATTTCTTTCGAAGCTCTACTTTGAATAAAATTAGTTTCCTTGGGAGGGGAAACCTGTTAATTCATTAACACCTCACTGTGTGAGCAAATTTCTTAGAGGAAGTGGCCTTGCTTCCTTAAAGAGCAAAGGGTGGCAGCTGTGGACAGAAGACAAGCTTGACTAAGCTCATCATTTTGCTGATACCCAACAATGCTAGGTACTGAGAGAAATACAAGAGGAGAAGGGACCATTCCTGTCCTCTCGGTGCTTACACTCTATTGGAAGAGACAAGATATATGTGAGAAAAACACATGTGAGTTCAGATTCCTGGCATCAGAAAATTTCTGAATCTGATGAAGAAATATAAGAAGGGATATCTGGCCTCACAACCAGACAGATACCTATCCTCACAGGTGCCGAACTATAGGCTGAGTTCTCCTAGGTGAAAAGGGAAGAGGTTCAAGTCTCTGTTCAAACCTGCCTTTAAACATGAAATCTCATCTTTTAAATTTCTTAACAGAGTTGGAAAATGAAGCATCTGCCATGTTCCCTCCTCTTCCCCTCCCACCCCCTAAATCTCCCCAAATACCACACTGCCAGTGACAGGGAACAGTAACAGAGAGCTGGGAAATGTCAGTGTGTCCCCTGCTCCCAAGCACCAGGCAGGAGGATGCTTTGGAAGGCTGAGAGCCAGCACAGCCAATTAAGCATGAATCCTTAATTGGTCATTAATGTCTGCCTAATTACTCAGAGGAATATCGCCTTGAGGAGTCCTTGCTGTAAGACTGGGCACCACCACCTGCCCCAGAATTCCGGCCTTCTACACCCACAGGATGAAGTAACGGTATCAAAATGACTCAGGTACCAGCGGTGGCTTGAGCTGGGAAGGAAGGAGAAACATCAATCTCCCTCCTCCCCTTCTTCCTTTTCCTAGGTTGAAACCTGAACTCTTCCTGGATCTTTTGGATGCCAGAAGAGCCAGTAACCTGGGAACTATAACACTTTAACTATCAACCAACTGTGAGTTCCTCAAATCACCTTCCCACTCTTCTAGGGAGCTGAAACACAGGATATTTGTGATAGGTAATGGCTATAGAGTGCTTTACCAATTGCAGAGAGATCTAAATACAGCCTGGGACAATAGAAAGGCAACTGACTTCGGAGTCAGAAGACTGGTCTCAAATCTCAGCTATGCCTGTGTGACCTTGGGCAAATTGCTTAATCTCTCTGATCTGTAATTTCATCAGTTGTCAAATGAGAAAGGGTACATTGGTCCAGTCTTTTTATACCTTACTCCTCTCTATGTACTCTTGGATCCAGTGACACTGCCCTCCTGGCTGTTCCATGAACAAGGACACTTTGTCTCTTGACTCTGGGCATTTTCTCTGGCTATCCCCCATGCCTGGAATATTCTCCATCTTCAAATCTACCTCTTCTTATCTTCCATGGTTTCCTTTAAGTCCCAGCTAAAATCCCATCTTTTACAGAAAACTTTTCCCATTCTTCCTTAATTCTAGTTTTTGTTCAGTCTTTCAGTCACTCCTAACTCTTTGTGACCCCATCTGGGGATTTTCTTGGCAAAGATACTGGAGTGGTTTGCCATTTCCTTCTGTAGATAATTTTACAGATAAGGAAACTGAGGCAAACAGGGTGAAGTGATTTGCCCAAGGTCACACAGCTAGGAAGTGTCTGAGGTTACATTTGAACTCAGGAAGATGAGTCTTTCTGATTCTAGGCCCATTTATTTACTTATTTCTGCATATTTTGTACCCCCTACCTAATAAAATAAAATTAGGGCAAGGACAGTTTCATTTTTGTCTTTGTATCTCCAGCAGTGCTTAATAAGTAGTTATTGAATGGAATTGAATGGCCACTTCTCTTTCTAAATGCTCACAAGGACCCATTTAATAATGTATTCTAGAGTTTTACCAAGATTTGAAGTCAAGCTGATTCCCCACTCCTTGCCTCTTTCATATTCTCCCTTTAATCACTCTTATTCAGGTGGAGGTCGACTTTCCTGTTACACTATGAACTCCTTGAGGCAGAGACATTTATTTTTCATTTTTGTAATCCCAGCAGCTAGGAGGATGCCTGGCACATCTTTGTTGTTGTCATTCAGTCGTTTTAATTGTGCCCAACTCTCTGTGATCCCGTTTAGGGTTTTCTTGGCAAAGACAGTGAGTGGAGTAGTTCAACATTTTCTTCTCTGGCTCATTTTACAGATGAGGAAACTGAGGCAAACAGAGTAACGTGACCTAAGGATCTGAGTCTGGATTTGAATTCAGAAAGATGAATCTTCTTGACTCCAGGTCTGGCGTTCTATCCATTGTGCCCTCTTAATTATGCCTTCTCTTAATTATCCTGTTCTGTTAATTATTTATTCATTTCCATCTTTTCTCCCACATTAGATTGTAAGTTCCTTGAAGGCAGGGACTGTCTTTTGCCTTTTTTTTTTTGTCTCCAGTGTTTTGCATAGTGCCTGACACATAGTAGGCACTTAATAAATGTTTATTGATTAATTGGTGTCCTCTAAGGTTCAGTATCCTTGCCAAGAAAACCCCAAATGGAGTCCCCTTTCATCTGCTCTATGTTCCTATTATTTTCTCAACAATGCTGTGAGATGGATACTACAGGAAATACTATCGGTTCTATTTTGCAAATGAAAAATTGAGACTCAGAAACTAATGTCCTCATGGTCATGTAGAATCATAGGTGGGATCTGAACCTTGTTCTTTCTGATTCCAAATGAGGCATTCTCTCTGTTCTAGCATGTAGCCTCTCTACAGGAGGGCTCGAAGTGCGAAAGACGGAGAGGCAGATGTCCCCAAAGAGAAATCATTTACGCTTCCAATGTTTTGGTACAGCAGCTCAGCCTAGGCTGCTGTCAGCTTCTTGTCCCCTTCCTACTGCCCTTCCTTTGGCAGCCTGGACTTCCACAAGCAGTGAGAAGGAGAAAATAAGGAATTCACTCTGAGATTGAGTAAAGATGTGAGAACAACTGGCATGTGTTATAATTGGAGTCCCTCTTGACCTAAATAGTAATCATATTTATGTCATCGTCTTCTTCTTCTCCTTCTTCTTCTTCCTCTTCCTCCTCCTCCTCCTTCTCCTCCTCCTTCTTCTTCTCCTTCTTTTTGATTCTCTACCTGTGATTTCATTGGTTGGGGAAACTCCCACCATGATAACTCTCTTCACTTATGCAGTTGGGCCATTTCTCAATACTCACTTAGAGTTCTGGGCCACTAAGAGTGCTGGGCCTGAAGTCAGAAATCCAGGCTGAGACACTTAATAGTTGGGTGACTCTGGACACTTAATACCTTTTTTGCCTCAGTTTTCTCATCTGTAAAAGGGGCTGGAAAAAATGGCAAACCCCTCTAGTATCTTTGCCAAGAAAATCCCAAATGGAGTCACAAAGAGTTGAACATGACTGGGAATGACTGGACAATAACAACAGCAACAACAAAAACCCCTACACTCGCATGTCCAGTAGCTTATTTGATTCTCTTGGTATCTCTGTGAGGGCTGGCGTTAACTTGCCCCTTTCACAGGTAGGTTCGGTGATTTCTCTAAGGATGAACTTCCAGTTAGCGGACCATTCCCAGTCCAATGCTGATTCCTATAGGCTCCCCGTTCTCAAATGGCTTCAATCAATAGATTTGATTAATCCTTTTAAAAACGTTTTCAATAAATTGGGTGGTTGGATCTGCCTCCTCCCGGCTCCCACACTTGGTATGAAATGTACAAATTCTTTTAGGGTGGACAGCGTACATCCTGCTGGCAGACAGCATTTTTCCACTTTTAGATCTGTTCCTTGGGTATCTGTCAGGCTTTCCTAGCCCATTAAAGCCACACTGTTCCCCCTGACAAAGGGGATTTGATGAGATTCATGAGACCTGTAAGAGAAGACCTTTTTGGTGAGGAGGGTCCACCTCCCACCACATCTATTACGTTATCAACTTAACATGCCTGCTCCTCTCTGAAAGCTCCAGTGACCGAATGACAAGGGGTGAGGTCACAGTGCCCTTCATTCCAGGGTCTTCTCTGGGCAATTTTATGTCACAGCAGCAACTGTTGTCAGGCAGCTCGATTAAACTGGGGAACGCAGGTGGCCAGAGAGCTCTTGTGAACCCTTGTTTCCTTCCTCCCTTTGGCTGTGAGCCCTGAGCTCAGGAGAGCCCTCCTGCATCTTGGGACAATCTATCCTCTCTTTCCCTCTTATGTTCCCTTGGATCTAGAGCACGAGGGTGAGCTGGGGGCTTCCTTCAAGGCCTGGCCTTATTGTACCTGCTCATCTTATTTGGTATCGACTCTGAATTGAAACCAATTTTCTTGAATTGATGGCTGGAGACAGCTGAACAGCGCTGACACTGGGCTCCGGCATTCCAGAGGCCAACCCCTCGGTGATTGTAGCTAAGGGGAGATAAATCCCTGCCTAACTGGCAATAAAAACCAAACACTGGGCTGTGGCTTTCCCCCACCTCTGAGGCCACTCATAAGATAACAGGCAGCCAGGGAAGATCTAGGTTATTGATCCCTGATGGATATTTTATGCAGTTGAACAAGTGAGCCTGACAGCTCATGGATTTTATCTTTTACATCACTCACCCACTGTCTGTTGGAATTTTCTGGGATTGTCTGGTTTGTCTGGGACCCTCTGAGGGCCCAGTGGAACCTCTCATTCTGGTCATTATCGATTTAGAATCTAAAAGAGATAATGCTTGATGGCAGAGCCTGGGGAGACCTACTCTCACTCTGAACTGGGTGAGGCAGTTTAACAACCAGCCAGACTCTATTTTTTCCCTGAGGAATTGATAGATGGTTGGGCTGATTTAACAGAATCATCAGTGATAGCTTATATGGCTAAGATGATTTATGGTTATGAACCACTTTGGATATTTTCCTATTTGTACTTCATGTGGGAGGAAGTACCAAGTGTCAGTGTCCCCATTTTACAGATCAGCACACAGAGAGACTCAGTGAATAGGGACAGGAGAAGGAAGGTAGAACATGGATTGCTTTCTAATTGGTTTTATACTCTCAATACTTTATGTGTGGATCTATCTATCTATCTATACACACACTTAAATAAATATACATACTGTATAGCTGTATATCTACACATACTATATATGTATATATACATGCCATGTACATTATATATACATACTATATACACACATATACACATATACATATATTTTGTATATATACATACTATATACATTATATATATAAAGTATATAATATACTTTATTTTATTTTTAAATTTTCTTTGCTTTTTGGAGGGGGAAAGGCAGGGCAATTGGAGTTAAGTGACTTGCCCAATGTCACATGGCTAGTAAGTGTCTGAGGCGGAATTTGAACTCAGGTCCTCCTGACTTCAGGGCCAGTGCTCTATTCACTGTGCCACCTAGTTACCCCTGTAATATACTTTATACTCTCAATTAATGCAGCATCAATTTAATTTAATGGACCTACTACCTATTATTCTGAACCCCAGGATTAAAAGAAGAAAGTAAAAACAATGCCCTTCTTCACCCCCATCCCCCAAATAGTCTTTGCTTTCATGGAGGTTACATTCTAGTAAAAAGGAATGTACAAACAGAAGCCCAGGGTTATGTCCTGCGCTGTTGTGGGATTTTTTACTAGTGACTCTGGGCAAGTCACTTCATCCTGTTTGCCTCAGTTTCCCCATCTGTAAAATCAGCTGGAGAGGGAAATGGAAAACCACTCCAGTATCTTTGCCAAGAAAACCTCAAATGGGTTCATGAAGAGTCATACAAGACTGAAAAATCTATGGTTTATGGTTCATGAGTGCCTACCATATTTTAAAGCAATCGTGGCCATAACAACCCTTTGATCTGCTTTACTAAGTCAAATTTAGGTTTAGCCCACAGCAGCCTTCTTCTCTTCTCCCTCTGTCTTCTCTCTCTAGGGAATCTCAGCATTTCCCTTGGGTTTAATAGCTACCATCTCTATGCAGACGACTCTCTGTCCCTGTTTCTGTCTTTCCCTTCCTCCTTCCTTCCTTTTTCATCCCCTACCCTTTTTATGCTCATGAATAGGCATGTAGCAGTCCAGAGATATGCATGCAATACATATACATATATGTGTAAGAGGTGGGTGCTGCGCATGTAGGTTACGCATGCCCACACTCACAATTGTCTAAACACAGCTGGTAAGGAGGCACTGATTGATAGTCTAGTCAGTCTTGCCCACCTTTCTTCTCTTACTGTTTCTGCTTCCCAGTCTCTCTCGCATATCACTTTTTTCCTCTACTTACACAACTACCACTTTCCTTCAGACCCTTATGATTTCTTGCCTGCCTTAGATTATATTACAGTTATCCCCTCCCCATGGGGGGGTGGGGTGGCACTCCCGCCATCTGGAAGACCCGTGTAAAATTTTTTGACTCTTCCTTCATACCAGAGAAGGCTGAATATTTTCTTTTTCTATTATGTGTATTGGCACTACCTTACTATAAAATTTAGGTTAAGTATTTGGTCATAAGCCCTGTGTCTGTTGGCCTTCATGTATCATCTGTGGCTTCTTCAAAACTCTCCAAAATTTCCCTTTCAATTTCTTATGCCGACCTCTGTGATATACCAGAACTGCAAAAGGGAAAGACATGACATGGAAGGGATAAACTACAATTGGTTTCCCAGCCTTAAGTCTCTCCATGTCTTAGGTCCTGTACATGGTCGCCAACGTGAGTTTCTTGAACTCAGACCTGACCCTGTCCCTCTCCTATATTGCCACTAGGATAAAGTATTAACTCCCCTATTTAGCTTTTAAAATCTTATAATCTGGTCCCAATTTATCTTTCCAGCTTCATTGACATTACCTTCCATAGTCTGTGACTCAGATCAAATGGCCTTCTCTCTGTTTTCTTACTCACAACCCTGCACCTCTCATCTCCTTGCCTTTGCACTGGCCATTCCTGATGCCTGGAAAGTTGTTATTCAGTCAAATCTGACTCTATGCCCCATTTGGGGTTTTCTTGGCAAAGATACTGGAGGAGTTTGCCATTTCCTTCTCCAGCTCATTTTACAGATGAGAAAACTGAGGCAAACGGGGTTAAGTGACCTGCTCAGGGTCACAAGTCAGTAAGTGTCTGAGGCTAGATTTGAACTCAGGTCTTCCTGACTCCAAGCCCTGCACTCTATCCACCTAGTGCACCTAATCTGGAATATACACCCTCCTTACTTCTGTCTTATAGAGTCTTTCTCCTCCTCTAAGATGCAACTGACGTACCATATTTTGCATGACGACTTTAGCTGGTGCCCTCCCTCCCAAGCTATATTAAATGCTTTATATATATTTTTATTTTGATTTGAATAAAGGACCACGAACAAAAAGGGGAAACATGGTAATGTAGAAAAATATACATAATGATTCGAATGTTAGAGTGGACGCTCCTTGAGGGCAGGGGTCATGGCAGGACAGAATCTTTCTTTGTATCCACATTGCTTAGCAAAGTACCTGGCACACAGTAAGAGCTTAATAAATGCTTTTTCTCTACTTCAAAAAAAAGAAAGAAAAACAACTGTTCTTGGCATTCTGTTGGGTTTTTTTTTTTGCCTGAGGCAATCAGGGTCAAGTGACTTAACCTGGGGTCACATAACTAGTGAGTGTCAAATGTCTGAGGTTGGATTTGAATTCAGGTCCTCCTGACATCAGGGTCAGTGTAGCTGCCCCTCCTTTTAACGATGAGGTTTTAGTATAGTGCTGGCACATAAAAATTTGTCGACTGGCCAACTGATCTAATTGTTCCTGTGTGTTGACAGAACACAAAAGACACAGAACCCGAGCGCTATACTTCACTGAAATACTCCATCGCCAATCCTTCCTCAAACAGATCTTCAGCTCCTTGTTATTTTTGCTGTGACCTCACATCCCTCAGTATGTCCTGCGCTTGCTTCCCACGCTGGGGGACAGATTGCGTCTGGAGCCTCCTCAGTGAGGGTCAATGATGGAGGAATTGGGCATGGAATCGGGTCCCTCCTTGCATACTCTCTGGTGATGTAGCTGTTGCTTTGTTTTTGGGTCGGTATAACTCTAGGCTCCCCTCCTCCCTCCGCAGCCCAACCTAACCAGATCCGTCTTGTAGAAAACTTCTGGGAGCCGACGTTCAGGATCTTAATAATGGAACAACAATGAAAGTGACAAAGGAAATGGCAGTAATAGCAATGAATAAAACATCCTTATTCAAATTTTAAAAATGTAAAGAAAACTTTTTTCCATTATATATATTTCATAAGGTTATTTTGTGTAATTATTTTTATACGTATTTACATTTTCATACATTTACATACATTTGCCTCCTTTAATTTTAGGCATGTGAACTCATGGGTGGCCTATTTTCAGCCTAGTTCTGCATTTTTTCTGTTTTCTCCCATCCAGTTCGACCCTCTTTTTCTAGAGTCAGGAGCTAAGGTGTTTTCCGTGGGTCTCTACAGAGGCTCCCTGGGACAGTGAAAAAAAGTCTTGCATCTGGGGGTAGAGGACCTGGATTCAAATCCTGCTTCTCACATGTACTACTTGTGTAACCTTGGGAAAGTCAATTCCCCTTTATGGGCATCAGTTTACTCATCTGCAAAATGAAGGCATTGGACTAGATGGTGTCAAAGGTCACTTCTGGCTCTTGATCTATGAATCTGTAACTAATGTCTGACATTTTGTAACTAACCTTTTCTATCCCAGAGATTTCCAGGTCAAATGGAATAAACTATATTGAATGGTTTGCAGATTTTAAAGCATCATATAAATATGTTACACTACCACCGATGGGCAGCTAGATGGCACCATAGTGGATAGAGTATAGAGAAGATGCAAGTTCAAATCCAGCCTCAGACATTTACTAGCTGTGTGACCCTGGGCAAGTCACTTCACCTCTGCTAATCTGTTTCATCATCTGTAAAATGAACTGGAGAAGGAAATGGCAAACCACTTCAGTATCTTTCAAGAAGACCCCAAACAGAGTCATGAAGAATTGGACATGACTGAACAAAAACGATATTTTACAATTATATAAATTATGTCAATTATATGATTATATAAAATATTTAACTAGGGATTAATTATAATAGCTAGCTTCTATATAGAATTTTATGGTTTACAGAATACTTAATACATGTTATCTCATTTGAGCCTCACTGCTACCTGCTAAAGTAGGTGCTATTATTATCCTCATTTTCCAGAAGGGGAAATTGAGGCTCAGAGAAGTTAAGTAAGTAACTTGCCTGGAGTTATACAGGTAAGAAGCATCTGAGGCAGGAACTTAACTCGGGCCTTCCAGACTTAAGGTCCAATGCTCTTAGGTCTGTTCTAAGCTCTGTTCATTCCATCTGCTAAAGGATTGGTGCTCTACGCCTCTCTCTCAACCTATACGTTGCAGAAAAGATGGCGCCCAACCTTGGCATTGGCAGGAGTTTCCTTCTCATCCATAGAGTTCCATATATGAATTAAATCACAAGTCTACTCCTGTTCCTTTGTATAGGAGATGAGAGACAGGACAAGTATCAGAGAAATGGATATAACAGTGTGACCTGATCCTGTAAAAATAGTGATGATATTTGTGACAGGAAGGACAACGGAGGTTGAAATGAGCTGAGGATGAAGTGCTATGCTATGGCAATGAGAGCTATTTTGGGGAAAGGAGGAGGATCAGGGAAGGCATAGGACCCTTACTTGTGGCAGGTAGAATGATGACAAAGATAACAGAGACAAGACAGACCACTTAACTTTTGTTTGTTTCTACTTTCTCTGCTTAAGGAGAAAGGTCTTTGGGTTTGAGAGAACAGTACAAAACCTTCTAAGATGGGGTTGAAGAAGTGGCATTATGGATAGAGTGTTGGCCTCAAGCCTGGAAAGACCCAGGTTCAAATCTCACCTCTGCCACATACGGGCTATATGATCACGGGCAAGTCACTTGAATTCTCCCTACTGTAGGCAGCTTTCTAAGATCATATGGCTCCAGAGGAGGTGCCAACTTGTATTGGTAGAGGGAGTTCCCTCACGGATGAGATCAGAGATTCTGTCCCTTTCCATAAGGATTTGAAATCCAAAATTAAATAAGTCTCATCTTCTGTATGAAGTCATTCCCTGTCCTCTTTCACAGTAGTTCTTTCCCTCTGAGACTGCCCCAGACTTAATCCATATATATCTTGTTTGTTGGGGCAGCCAGGGGACCCAGTAAATACAATGTTGGGCCTGGAGTCAGAAAGACCTGAGTTCAAATTTGACCTCAGACACTTACTAGCTGGGTGACCCTGGGCAAGTCACTTCACTATGTTTGCCTCAGTTTCCTTATTTGTAAAATAAACTGGAGAAGGAAATGGCAAATCACTCCAGTATCTTTGCCAAGAAAACCTGAATGGAGTCATGAAGAACTGTTCATACATAGTTGTTTGTGTGTTGCCTCCTCTGTTAGACTGGGAGCTCATCAGGGACTGTTGACGTGTTGCCTTTCTTTGTACCTCCAGCACTTAGCACAATGCCTGGCGTTTAACAAGAGCTGACATTTATATGGTGTTTACTATGTGCCACTCATTGCACTAAGCCCTTGATAATCATTGTCTTCCTTCTTCCTCACGACAATACCGGATGATAGACGCTGTTATTATCCTTTGTAACTAATGTAAGGCAGACATGCTCGTGCAACTAGATGTTGTCTGAAGCTGAATTTGAACTTGGGTCTTCCTGATTTCAGGCCCAGAGCTCTACCTGTTATACCACATGGCTGCCCCAACTGTTTTTCAGTCATGTCTGACTCTGTGATCCCACTGGGGATTTGGCAGCATACTGGAGCCGTCTGCCATTTCCTTCTCCAGTTCATTTTACAGATGAGGAAACTGAGGCAGACAGGGTGAAGTGACTTGCCCAGGGTCACCCAGCTGGTAAGTGTCTGAGACTAAGTTTGGACTTGGGAATACGTCTTCCTGACTCCAGACCAGGAACTCTCCACTGTGCCACTAGCTGCCAAGGGATAGTTAGTGAACATCTAGGTAGGAGGGTGGTGGTTATAAAGAACCAAAATGACTTTGTCAAGGGCAGGCCATGCCAGGCTAACCTTTGTAGGCCAGGGGACTGATGTAGACAGACTTTCCCTAGATTTCAGCAGGGTATTTGATACATTCTCTCATGCTCTACCCATGGAGAAACGTGGGCTTAGATGAGTCAGTTAAGACTGGTATGTCATTGAACCCAAAGCATAATTATTAAAAGGTTGGTGACAATTCAAGGAAGCTCTTTCAAGGAATGCCCTAGAGATCTTTCACTGGTCCTTGTGCTGTTCAGAGTTTTACCAATGATTTGGAGGCTAGTATGCTGATCAAGTGTACACATGACACAAAACTAGGAAGGTAGCAAACACTTTGGACAACATTCTTATTCTGTGATCCCATCTTACTGTGCCATATCATCTCTCTTTATTTGGCTTCTATTGAATTGATACTTTCTGGAAGCATGTTACTTTCATGGGGTATGCCTGCCAAAGGAGCCTGGGGTGGTGGGGATGATGGAATAGAGTACCCTCAGGCTTCCTAAGGATTACTAATAGGAAACTACTTTCTGGCTGTCATCTTTAGTGTAAGGCCGTATATGAGGAAAGATCAGGGCTCTGGGAAGATGAATATAATAGAGAATATCCAGATGGCCACCAGCCATAATAGCTAGTATTTATATAACACTTTAATCTTTACAAGGTATTTTACATGGATTATCTCATTTGTTCCTCACAAACCACCATGAGGTAGGCGCTATGAATATTGCCACTTTATAGATGAGTAAACTGAGGCAGGGGTGAACTGACTTGGCCAGAGTTACACTGCTAGTAAGTATCTGAAACAGGATTTGAACTCTTGACTTCAAGTCTAGTGTTCTTACCCATTTTACCATCTAACGACCTAGTTCTTGTGGTCAGATATTAGTTCTCAGCACTTTGTCATCTTCCTATTTCCCTGTCAGTCTGAATGGGGAGAGCTTTTAAGCTGAGACTCTCCAAAAGCAGTATTAGAATGCAAATCAGAACTTTTGTTTAGGGTGGGCTAGAAGCCAACCGGTCTCATTTAATTACCGGAATGCAGACCGGAACTTTTGTTTCGGGAACAGGCTGGGAGAAGTAGACAGGAACCTTTGTTTGGGGATAGGGTGGGGACAAATCTTAAGATTGTGCGCCCCACCTTTTGCTCAAGCAGAAGCAGAGGATAGCGAGACAGGGACGAATTCTTCTTTGTTTAAATTCGCGCCGAAACGAGACTTCGCCCCTCCTCCAATGAGAAGTCAGAGACACCTTTGACTTTCCCTGTGCGGAGTCCGTACCCTCGCTCTCACCCAATAGAAGTTAGGTATGACAAAAAGAATGTACTTTTTATGGCTTTATGACTCTCAGGTTTTTTTAAAAAGAGGGCTCCTGGAGGGGCTCTTTCTCTCTTTTTCTTCAGACATGCAGCGGGGAGGGATCCTCCCCGCTTCCAGGGTATTTTAAAAGAATAAATATTCCTGTCCAGCTGTAAACTCTCTTCTACATTTCTTTGATTTGGGTAAGTGGGGTTTTCTAACCCACACAAGTCTAAACCAGCGGTTCTTAACCTGTGGATTGTGACCCCTTTGGGGGTCGAATGACCCTTTCACAGGGGTCACAGTGGTGGTCTTAGGAACTGAGACACTGCTCCTCTATCCATCTCCAGACAGGTCCGCCCACATGCAGATACACCCACATACGAGTATTAAAGGGTCCCACGGCATTAGGAAGGTTGAGAACCACTGGTAAGACTTTCATAGCTCCCCATATCATCTCCACCCCAAAGGGTTTTCTTCATTAATGTTTCCTCCAGCTAAATTTACTGAATCACACAATCTCAGAAAGGAAGCTCAGAAGCCAGATAGACCAACTCATATTTGAGCAAGAGTCCCCTCTATATCCTGTTTGGTAAACCTTTTTTTGAAGACATCCCTGCCCCCTGTGCCCCCAATCAGTTAATTCCCTTTGTTGGTAGCTCTGATGAAGATATTTTTCCCCGAAAAATCAAGCAGAAATCTGTCATTCTCAAAGATTTTACCCAGGCTTCTCTACCGTCAAAGAGAACAAACCAACTTCTTCCAGATAGATAGAGATGAGAACCCAGAGAGAGGTTCTAGAAGAGGAGGGGGAAGCAAATCCTGCCAAGATAAGGCAAAAGCATATCAATCAGAGCCTGGGGAAACCCGGCATAGTCCAAGGCACCAGTGGAAGTGAGATAAGCATAACGGCCCCCGGTTAGTTGACAAATTGTGTCAATACCACAAACACAAAGCCCCAAATATCCTTGAAAATTTAATGAAGAAATAGTATTGTAAGCAGAGCATTATCACAGACAAAACTGTCGCCCATAAAATTTTAGAATGTTTTTAATAACTATCATCACACCAGATACTTCTAACTAACAATGGAGGTAGAACAAAAGGCTTTTCAATATAGAGAGATCTTGTAGAAGCCATTAAAACCAGACAGGAGCAGGATGAGGTCCACACCACCGCCATCATCCTGTCTGCTGCTGGAGCTGTCCAGCGATGCTTTCAGGGAGCCTGCAGAAGATGAGCTGACAACCTGACAATTTTATTCAGGAACAAAAAGCAATCCTTTTATTCAACCTGCACAATTGTCTGCCAAACATTCATTCCAGAAGAACAATGGCAGGCAGGGACTTGTCTACACTCTGTTTCTATCTGAGCTCATTGAATATAGGAAGAGATAAATGAAATAATGATGACAATGATACTGATGCTGATGATGATGATGATGATCATGATGGGATCTATTATTTAATTATAGGGACATAGGGGACTCCTAAATGAGAGAACTCCTTCTAACATATAGGTTAGTGCCTTTTTCCTAGTGTATGGAACACATTTGTCTTCTTGCTGCGAACCTTCCCTCAGTACCTGGGACCTTCTCATTCAGGAACATCTTATCCTGGCCCCCCTTCTCCCATTGGTGAATTCCTTCCAAAACCTCAATTTTGGGGACAGGCCCAGGGTACCCAAGTTTCATTCCTCTCCCCACCATGTTTTTTACTCTCTGGACTTCATCACCATGTCCCTTCTTTCCTCTTCACCTGTCTCCCCACCCCTAACTTTTCAGCCCTCTTCTATGTATTACCTTTCCTTATTAGAATGTAAGCTTCTTGAAGGCAGGGACTGTTTTTCTTTTAACTTGTATTTAAATCCCCAGTGCTTAGTATGGTGCCAATCACATACTACGTGCTCAGTAGATGCTTGCTACCTTGCCCCATGGTGAGTCCTTAATAAATTCTTTTTTGACTTGATTTTTCTACAACTTACAGCTTCTGAGGGTTTCCTACAACACTGAGAAGTTAAGTGATTTGCTTAGGGTCTCAGAGCAAGATTTGAACCCAGGCCTTCCTGGCTTATAGGCCAGCTCCCTCTTTTCTACTCTATGCTCCCATTTTTATCATTAGCAATAATAATAATAGCTGGTGTTTGTATATACTTTAATGCTATGTTTATACTGTATCTACAAAGTCCTTACATATGTCAAGCCATTTGAGTCTCAGACCAACTCTATCAGGTAGGTACTGTGTAGATCATTCCTATTTTGTAGATAAGGAAACTGAAGTGTGAGAGGTTAAGTGACAGTTACAGCTAGTAAGTGTTTAGATGTGTCTTTCTTAATTGGAGGTAACTCTGCCCCAACTTCCCACCATCATTCCCCACCAGCTAAATGCCTTTCAAACCCCTGGAGTTATTAGAATTAATTAAATTCTCACTAACAAGAAGAGAAGAGATCCAGACTACTTCACTTTTACAGAAGATTCAGGATTTCATTAGTGTGGTGCTCTGTCCGGGTTGGTTCCACCTTGGTGACTGTTTCTTTATGAGGTGTTGATCTCTCCTCTAGCCTTTTTGAAAAATCAGGACTTGGTGTTCAACTTTCCAGGAATGAGTAATGGTACAGGTACTGTCTCATTTCTCCAGTTTCTATACATCATTGTCAGTGAATGAAAGAAGCCCTGAACTGGGAATCTCACCCTGAGTCTGCCTCTGACCACAAGTATGACCTTAGGTCTGTCACTTTTTTTGTTTATAATGGGTATGAGGGAAGAGGGCAGTTGAGACTGAAGTAGGCACTGCTGAGCACTTAGAGCTTGGTTGAACATAGAAGATTCCAAGGTCATCCATTGCATCCCAGGTCCTAGCCAGTTTTCTTGACTCTTGTCCTGTCACTGGATTTCAATAATGCTAGAAGAAAGAATGAGGATGATGACTTTAAGTAAGTGCCTCACTTAAATCCACTTCATACACAAGTCACACACATCACCTTGTCATGTTATTTGTCTTCTTTGAAAATCAAGGACAAGTAACAACAGCTGAGACCATGCAGTGGCAATGAACTATGTCAGCTCCACCCACACATGGATTGGTGAAAGAGACCTGGGGTCAGTTCTAGAAAATAACACTAGTATACAGATGTCAAAGTGGTCAAGCTTTGGTGATGATTACCGTGCCATTGATGAAAGAGTGGGAAGATAACTGGCTAGGGAAGAAAGCTCTAGGGAACAGGGCATGGGCATAGTGATTCCCCTTGATCCTTCTGTGTTTTAATTATGGGTGTTGACTCCATGGGAGGAGAAGATAGAAATTCATATAGGATTTCTGTGTTCCTGGGTATCTGTGCTGGGGGTCTGTGGTTCGCTCCTATGTATCTCTAGACCCTCGACATGTTGTCAAAAAGAGTATCTTGGAAAAATAACTAGTAGCCTAGAATTGCATGAGTAGCTAGGTGACTCAGTGGATGGAGTGCCAGGCATTCAGTCAGGAAGACTCAAATCTTGCTGAGTTAATATCTGGCATCAGATACTTACTAGCTGTGTGACCCTGGACAAATCACTTAACCCTGTTTGCCTCAGTTTCCTTATCTATAAAAAATGAGCCGGAGAAGGAAATGTCAAACTGCTCCAGTTTCTTTGCCAAGAAAACCCTAAATGGGGTCACAAAGAGTTGGACACGACTGAAAAAATGACTGAACAACAAAAAAGAGTTTCACATATGATGCTCAGTGACTGAGCTCAATCCTTTTGTCTCTAAAGAGGGTGGTGATGACAGACGTATGGATGAAGTGTAACCTATTTGGGTCTATTTCCACATTTGTAAAGTGGAGGCAATAATTACTGCCCTGTCTACTTCTCAGGGTTGTTATAAGGTTCAAATGACATTGTCTGTGAAAATGGTCTGGAAAGAAAGTCATTTTAAAACTATGTACACAAATTAGATCTTTCTCTCTCCTCATTGTTTTCCCTTTAATTAATAACTCAAGCAATTTCAACTCCCCAGGATATTTGTGGGGAGCTAATTAAACAGAGTTTGTTGCTTGAAGGTCATTCATTGAAGGGTTGAGCACGGATGGAAATAAATGATGTTGTAATGGTACTCAACGATACCGTACAGGGGGACGCATATGTTGGCTTTTCTCATCCACAGTTGCAGGGCAGAGATCTCAGTTGCGATTTTCCCCTGGGAAGAACAAATAATTTAGATGTCACTCATGGTAGATGGCTTCCTCATCTGTTCTGTGACATCTTACACAGCAGACCAGACTGTCCTGTCACTTTGGCTGTTTAGTATCCCTGGAAGGATTTGGCTAAGGTCCTCAAATATTCTTTATACTAGACTAGAAGAAGGAGCCAGGGAGGTTAATTCTTGGGAACCTGGATGAGCCCCCTTCTTGTAAGGACCTCTTCATGGATAAAATTCTTCTTACCCAGGACAAAGTCAGGATCCTCATCATGATCTATCTCCCAGAGCAACTCAGTTCTCTGACCTTCCCTCCCTAGGCAGGGCTGTGCTATAGACCCCTCTTATTTGTCTCATCAAAACCTGTTTTCTGAAAACTGAACCTTTGGAAAAGTGCTGAGGAATTCATTAACATTAGGGACTTGATGACAGATAAGTGCTGAAAATGTTATTCCTCTCAAGGGAGTTTAAATCTTTAGAGGAAGGAAATATACCTTAATACAAAAAAGTGTGTGTCTAATGGTGGAAATTCAGGCGCCATGGCAGGTTAGTAGAAGAGAAATTTTGGGGCAGGGGATCATACCTAGGGTTGCCCAGATAATCATCAAAACAATAATAATAGCACCTTATACAGTTTCTGAAGCACATTCACATCTGGTAAACTTGTTTGTTTCTCAAAATAGCCCTGTATGAGAGGTAGGGCAAGAATTATTATCTCCTTTTGTTAGATGTGAACCAGAGTCTGAGAGAATAAAAGCGATATGTCCAAAACAACACCACTAGTCAGTGGGCATATGCAGAATGTCCAAAACAGTGGCTACGATGATGAAGAAGAGAGGGTTCTGTCTAAAGGCAGCTAGGTGATGCAGTGGAGAGAGCACCAGACCAGAGGAAGACCTGAGTTCAAATCCAGACTGAAACATTTACTAGCTTTGTGATCCTGAAGCAAGTCATTTCACCCTGTTTGCCTCAATCTCCTGATCTGTTGAATGGGAACAATAATAGCACTTACCTCCATGGGTGTTGTCAGAAACAAGTGAGATAATAATTGCAAAGCTCTTAGCACAGTGCCTGGCACATAGTAAATGCTGTATCAATGTTAGTTATTATTAAAGGGACCAATGTCGATGCACAGGGTATCCTTCAAACAACTGTATTTAAAGAAAAAAGAATGGTTACAGAAGATGGGAACAAGGGTAGGTAACAGAAGATGAATGCACATGATGCCAGGAGATCTAAAATTCAGAATTAATTGTGCCAGGTGATAGCTGGGGGAAATAATTTTTTAAAGTGTTTTCTTGGCAATACTGGGGGACAAAAGGAAAACTTGAGAATGGAAAGGAGTATTGCTTGAGATGAATAGGATGAGGGCAACAAAGAGAAGGCAGAATTGCTTCTTCTTCTTCTTTTTTGCTTCTGTTTTCTCTACCAAGGAGAGTGACACCAACAATAAATAAGGAAATTGAAAGGGAGTGCTTAGGTCTCTTGGGGGGAGTTCTGGTCATCAGGTTAGAGGAATGACAATATGCTGAAAGAGCTGGACAATGTGATTGTTGGGCTGCCATCAGAGATCTCTGAAAGCTCACAGAGGACGGGAGAGTTGCTTCAGGACTGGAGATGGGAAAACATCTCAAATTTCAAAAAAAAGGAGGGTTTGGAGGCTGCAAACTCTCTCTGGAGGAAATCTGACAACTGTGCTTACCAGGCACATTGTGGATTCCAGTTGTCCAACCTTGATCAGGACCTTACTGTGGGAGGGCAGTCTTGTTACTCTTTCCTAAATGATTCCCTGTCTTGCTCCTTGCAGAAGCGGTTATGCCAAACTTCCTCATCTCTCCTCAGGTCTCCAATGCATCTCCCTCCCCCTTTTCTCTCAGTTGAGGAATTTTCCTATTACTGTACTGAAGGAAAAAAGAACTGAGGTGTTGTCTACACTTGCTGCCTTTACTTCCTCTCCTCATTTACTCCTTCTTGCAATCTGGCTACTAACTCGCTCATTCAACTGGAACTGATTTCCCTGAAGTTACTAATGATCTCTTATTTGCTAAAACTGATGATCTCTTCTCAGTCCTTCCACTTCTCATTCCATCTGCTGTGTTTGCCTTTGCTGACCACCCTTTCCTCCTAGACACTCTTTTCTCTCTGGGGCATTCATTCATTCATTCATTCACTCACTCATCTATCTATCTGTCTGTCTGTCTGTCTGTCTGTCTCTGTCCGTCCTTTCGTTTGTTCATTCATTCATTCATTCATTTGTCCATTTATTTATTATTTTTCTCTCTCTCTGGGTTTTTAGTGACACTGCTCTTTTTCCATTCACCTCCTATCTGTACAATTGCACCTTCTCAGTTTCCTTTGCTTGATCATTATCCATTTCATGTCACTTAACTATGTCTCCCTAAGGTTCTGTCCTGATCTTTTTGTCTTGTCACTCTATATTCTCTCTTTCTCAATAACTTTATCAGATCCCATGGACATCTCTAATCAGACAACTCCTAGACATGTGTATCCAACTCCAAGCTCTTCCATGATCTCCAATCCCTTAGCATCAAATGCTTTATTAGACATTTCAAACTATACATCTTGGAGATACCCTAAAGTCAGCATGTGTAAGACTGAGCTACTTACCTTTGCATCTAAATCTCTGTCTTTTCCAAACTCCCATTTCTGAAGTCCTGTACCCTCTTCTTCCTCTATACTATTTCACTTGGTAATCTCATCAGTTCCAAAAGATGCAATTATCTCCATTCAGATGATTCTCAAATTTACTTATTCAGACCTAACCTTTCTCCTGACCTCCAGTCTTGTATCTTCAACGACCTATGGAACATCTCAAACTGTATGTCTTATAGACATCTGAAACTCAATGTGTTCTAAACTGAACTCATTACCTTTCTCCCCAAATGCTCCCTTCTTCTAAACTTCCCTCCTACAATTGAGGGTACCATCTAGTAAGCCAGGCTGGAAATGGAAAAGATTTGTAATGATGAAGAATCTATGATGACTCAGGTTACAAAGGTCACTGACCAAAGCATGGTGGTACTCTCAACAGAAGAAGGAAAATCCGGGGAGAAGCAGGACTGGGAGAGAATATAATTCATTCCATTTAAGACTTGTTGAATTTGACATGGTGATGACACACTGCAGTGGAGGTATCCTTCAGGAAGGTGGTGATGTGGGACTAAAGGTTGGGAGAGAGATGAGTGCTGGAGGCAGAGATTTGAGAGTCAACTGTGTAGAGATAGTAAGTGAACCCACAAGAGTAGAAGAGGTCACTAAAGACAGTATGGCAAAAGAGAAGAGGCCTAGCAGAAGATCTTGAGGAAACCGTCCCCTTGTTTAGGGAATAAGGAATGGATAGTGATTTAGCAAAGGAGACGGAGGAGGGGTCAGAGTAATACAGGGCACCCAGGAGCATCAGGGAAGACAGGGGAGGGCAGATTATCTAGGAGAAGCCTGTAGTCAATAGTACTGCTTAAAAATTAAGGAGGATGAGAACTGAGACAAACCCATTGGATCCAGTGCATGAGATCATTGCTCATTTTTGAGAGATTTATTTCAATAGAATTGCGGTATCTGAAGGCAAACTTCAGGGAATTGAAAGGTGAGTGGGTGATGAGAAAGGGGTACAGGGTAGTTTGAAGGGATATATTTTATTTGAAAGATTTCTTGGCCTGAGGGAGACCTGTGCATGTTGATGGACAGTATGGATGGGGTAGGGGAGAGAGAGAGAGACAGAGAGAGAGACAGAGAGACAGAGAGACAGAGACAGAGAGAGACAGAAACAGAGAGACAGAGATAGAAAGAGACAGAGGAGAGAGAGACAGAGATAGAGAGACAGACAGAGGAGAGAGAGAAGAGAAACAGAGACAGAGAGACAGAAACAGAGAGACAATGACAAAGAGAGAGACAGAGAGAGGAGACAGAGAGAGACAGAGACAGAGAGAGAAGAGAGAGACAGAGACAGAAACAGAGAGAGGAGAGAGAGAGAGAGACAGAGAAACAGACAGAATGACTGACTAAATATCTTGTAGTATGCCTCTCTGCTGTAAGGCAGAATGCTGGTGGCTATAGTACTGGTCTGGGAGTCAAGCAAATTTGGCTTCAACCCCACCTCTGACACTTACTGGCTTTGTGACCAGTTGTTATTGTTTAGCTGCTTCAGTTTTGTCTGGCTCTTGGTGACCCCATTTAGGATTTTCTTGGTAGAGGTCCTAGAGTGGTTTGCCATTTCATCCTCCTGCTCATTTTATAGATGAGAAGCTGAGGCAAATAGGGTTAAGTGACTTGCCCAGGGTCACACAGCTTGTAAGTGTCTGAGGCACTTAAGTGACAGAGGAGTAGTTTACATCTCTATAACCCTCAGTTCCTTCATCTCTAAAACAAGGGTTTTGGACTAATTGGACCCTGAGGTCCCTTGTAGATCTAAATCTATGATCCTCTAACCCTACAACATGATTACTCTCTATGAAACTTTAGAGAAGTCACTCAACTGCTTTGGGCCTCAGTTTCCCCATCCATACATAAGGGGTTCTTACTGAATGACTCCTGAGGTCCCTTGGAACTCTAGATCTTTGTTCTATGACAAAGATGGGGAAATTATGGCCTTGAGGTCACATGTGGCTTTCTACGTCCTTGGGTGCAGCCCAAGTTTTACAGAACAAATCTTTTCATTAAGGGAATTTATTCTGTGAAGTTTGGATTCGGTCAAAGGGCTATACCTGAGGACCTAGGGGACCACCTGTGGCCTCGAGGTCACAGGTTACCCATCGCTGATCTATGATTTTATTGTGAAATCTCAGTATCTAGTGAATATCAGAAATCCTGCTCCTTGTCATTCCCCCAGAACTCTCAGCCCTGGATTCTTCTACTGGTGGGGAATGGAGAAGAGGAAGATGGGGGAAGACCAAGATTGCTTTTGCTGCTACAAAAGTTTTCTCAAAAGACACCTCCCCCCCCCCCCAGCTTCTCTTGATTAGCCAGCTTTCCCCTGTCACCAGGGAATGTATTTAAGGCTCAAGAAGGCTATTTCCAACCTGTGTTACCGTTACAAAAGTCCTCTTCTGATGTCCCATCATGCCGACAGTGCATGCCTGGGCTCCTGAAGGCTATGAAAGCTCCATCAAGTCCAATCAAGCTGGAGAGAGTAGACCAGGCAACTAGCTCTGTCTGCTGTCCAAAGACAAGTCTAGAGAGGTTCACCACCACAAAATAATCATGACGTGATGAATGCTAGAGACCAGGTAGCTCATGAAAGTAGATGAAAATTCTCCCTGGCCTTCCATCCTGTGTGGCCTCCTGCATCAACAGGCATTTATCTGTTAAGTTCTTTCTATGTGGCAGTTAGGGGGAGCTAGGTGGCACAGTAGATAGATCACTGGACCTGGAGTCAGGAGGACTTGGGTTCAAATCTGACCTCAGACACTTACTAGCTGTGTGATCCTGGGCAAGTCACTTAACCCTGTCTGCCTCAGTTTCCTCATCTGTAAAATGAACTGGAGGAGGAAATGGCAAACCACTCTAGTGTCTCTGCCAAGAAAAACCCAAATAGGGTCACGAAGAGTCCAGCATAACTAAAAATGGCTGAATAACAACATTTCCAAGGTATTTATGTGATGTGATCACAAGAACAAGATAGTTCTTGACCTAAAAAGGTTTACATTTGATCTGTAGATACAACCTTTAAGTAAATAGTAAAAACATGGTAATGTTAGTGGGGAGGCAGCTAGGGGGCACAGTGAAGAACTGGGCCTGGAATCAAGAAGGCGTGAGTTCATATCTTACCTCTAACACTTACTAGCTGTGTGACCCTGAACATGTCACTTAACCCGGTTTGCCTCAGTTTCCTTAATTGTAAGATAGTGATTATAATAGCACCTACCTCCCAGGGTTGCTGTGAGGACCAAATGAGATAATACGCGTAAAGTGACGGGCACTTAATAAATGCTCGCTTCCTTCCTTCCTGGAAGGATCAGTAAAAGGGTCATGGGGGACAAGGGCTATTTCATTTTTCTCTTTGTGTATCCAGCACCCGACACATTTGTTGTCATCTAGTCATTTCAGTCTTATCTGACTCTTTGTGACCAAATTTGGAGTTTTCCTGCAAAGATACTGGAGTGGTTTGCCATTTCCTTCTGTAGCCCATTTTACAGATAAGGAAACCAAGGCAAACAGGATCAAGTGACTTGCCTAGGGTCATGCAGCTAGTAAGTATCTAAGGCTGGATTTGAACTCAGATCTTCCTGACTCCAGGCCCTGCACTCTATTCACTGTGCCACCTTAGGGAATAATGGTTAGTAAAATGCTTATGAATTTATTGATATTTCTCCAATGATGGAATGGTAGAAAATGGAGGAGAGAATGCTAAGAACCACACAATTTTTAGAATATTTACAATTATTGATTTAATTGTGAAATGTGTGATCTTTGCCCAATGACTGAGTAGCTAGAGTAGAGTAGCTTCTACTACTCTAGAGTAGAGGTAGTACTTCTACTAGAGTAGCTGACCCTCAGTTATATTGACATTCTTGCTATGATTGAACAGGGAAGATAGAAGGAAATGACATCTGATTGAAGGATGACTCTCAAGTTCTCCTGGGAGAGGTGAACTAACGTGTTGATTTCAAAGTATCCCCAAAAGGAAACTAAACGAATCATTTCATGGGATAGGTGAGTGGCTCATGATGCCAGCTTTAGGACTGGAAAGGGGAACCATCATGGAGACGGTGGCCACGTATGTAGCAACATCTATTATAGCAGATAAAGTGTCAATTCATCAGTAAGCATTTATTAGCACCTACTACATGCCAGGAATTATGCTGTACTTTGGGAAAACAAATATAAAAAATGAAAAAATCCCCACTCTCAAGGAATTTATATTCTAATGGGGGAGATGATAAGTATTCATATAAAATTACGGTTGGTTGTTGTCCTTCACACTCAAAGAGGACCAAATCACATCAGTATATTGGAGTCAAGTTATAGCGGCTGATCAGACTAATATGAGCTTGGAATGCTCTCCCACAGGTCCATGTGCACATTTGGAGTGGAAATGTCTCTAAATTTGTGCACCTCACATTTCTTTCATGCTATTGCAATTCTGTTTTGCTCATAGAGCACGGCACCTTCTTTGATGCAGGCGAGCCACGCTGGGTGGTCCTGTGCTGGAGTCTCCCAAGTCACACAATCAATGACAGCATATACACATATACAAAGTAGTTAAATATTACTCTGGGAAGAATGACACTAACAGTTGGGGGGATCACGAAAGGCTTAATGTAAAAGACCATCCCTGAACTGTGTCCTAAAGGAAGATTTGGCCTAATGTTCTCACTTGTCAAAATTGTTTTGGAACTTGTCTCTGTCATACACTGTGTTAGCTACTCTCCCAACTTTGTGTCATCTGCAAAAAATGATAAGAAGTCAATTCCATTCAATAAACATCTATTAAATAATTAATATATGTACCTACAGGCACTGTGCTAAGCCTTGGGGATGCAAATTAGAAAAAGAGACTGTTCCTGTCCTCAAGGATCTTGTAATCTAATGAGGAAGACAATACAAAAAGAAGCCAAAAGGGTGGAAATCAAATGAAGGGGGCACCAAGGAGTAACCAGTGTGGGGGCCTAGCATTTCATAAAGTGGAAACCAAACAAAGTTGCTGATGGAGAATGGATTTATCAGGAAAACTGTGAGCCCTCTATAAAGGAAGTCTTTGTGAGTTCAGTGCTCTGCGCTCCAGCCCTCCAGTCAGAGGGGAGAGCAACTGAGGGTCATGAGTACCAAAACCTGAGTCCAACATGCCTTCTACCTCTTTATCTAAGTTATTACCAAAAATGTGAAATGATACTTCTGTGCTTGTACTAAAGGAGACTGAGACCAGGAGAGCAGATCTTCCAGGCAATGGAAGTGATGACCAGGACAAAGGCAAAGAGGCAGAGGATGGAGAATTATGTGCAAGGAACAGAGAGAAAGCCAGTTTGGCTGCATCGCAAAGTGTGGGGTAAAGAGTAATGTCTAATTATTCTGGAAAGATAGGCCACAGCCAGGTTATATAGGACTTTGAGTTTGTATTTTATCCTAGAGGTAATAGGATGCCACTAGAGTTGACTGAAAAGGGAATCACATAGTTGCTAATGTTGTTTGTCCTTCATTCTTGAAGAGGACCATGGCATCAGGAAGGTCATACCATGACTTGCAAGTGAATTGGATTAAAGTGAGGCAGGGCTATGCAAGGTCACCAGCCTCACTTTCTCCTCCAGAGCCATCTGGCTACATATAGACCAGGAAGTCTGGAGATGGCCTGGATGCAGCGAGAGACCTTGGCCTTTTTTAAGCTAAGATCTCTCCCAGGTCTGTTTTACTGATGAAGGGATGACATGATTAGATCTGCATTTAAGTAAATTTACTTTAGCATCAGTGTGTAGGATGGACTGGAAGTGGGGAAAGGCTTGAAGCTGGGGCACCAATTAGGAGATTGTTTTAATAATATAAGAGAGATGTGGTGAGGACATGGACTAACATGGTAGTTGTGTAAATGGAGAGAAGTTAGATGGGAGATTCTTGTTGTTTGTCCTTCGTTTTCAGAGTCCCAGTGACATCATGGGTGACATCTTGACTTCTGCCTGAATGTAAGTAAGGCGGAGTTGCACAAAGTTGTTAGCTTCACTCTCTGGACAAAAGTCAAGACAATTGGTGATGGACGTAGTGACTGTGAAGTTAGAAATGGAAAACAGAGAAATTCTGTGAAGGACTTGACAAGATCCTTCAAAGATATACCTTGACAGCACTGACTGGTGTCAGAGGATCTGGGTTGAAATCTCATATCTGACACTTTTTACCTGAGTAACCTTGGATGAGGTACTTAACCTTCCTTGGTCATATGATCTGATGTATGACTTCCATGTGAAGTTGGGAATCGGAGAGGATCACAAAAAAAAAAAAATGAAGGAAATATGGCCCAGCATTAAAAAATGAAAGAGGTCAAAGGTTTCTGAATTATTTAGTCCAATGCTAGTATGACATGATTATTTTGTTCGGGAAAAAGGAGGAAGACACTGATCATTGTTAGCTTTGAATAGCATTGTAGAAAATTAAATCTACTATATCCTAGGAGGCAGAAAATGACTAGTTGCCAACGCGGAGTTCATTTCAGATTCAGCTTTATATGTCCAGTGAGACTGTCAACTGGCTAGGCCATAATTAACACTAAATTAGAAAGAATAAAATGACAAGAGACTGTATGAAATCACAACAACCCATTTTAAATAAGCTGATAGCTCTGAAAAAAAAAATCTAAAATGGACCAAAGTAAATTATATCGACTCCAACCATCATCATGTCTTTGAGATGGAGAACAAATCTCTGATTGTTCTGTCCTTTTAGAGGTTTTCTGCATTTGCAGTGAAGTTAAATTAAGGTTGTCCTAAGACTCATAGGTGTTGTTACCTTGAAAGTTTTATAGAAACTTGTGATTCTTTTGTCTAAATTTTTGAATAAATGGAAATGAGCTATATTTAAACAATATTTGGAGATTTCTCAGTGGCATCCCTAGGTGGGGTCAAACTATGTCAATTATAGAGTCATCTGGGGACAGGATTGGACTCAGTCTGTGTAAAGCTCAAAGGGGTGGGGAACCTGCAGCCTTGAGGCTCTATGTGGCCCTCTAGGTCCTCAAATGTGGCCCTTTGAGTGAATCCAAACTTCACAGGTTTGTTAGATGGCCACATGTGGCCTTGAGGCCACAAGATCCACCTCCCCTCCCCTCCCCCCCCCCCCGATTCAGAGCCTGGAGTATTGGACTATGGGTTATATTTATTCTAATACCCTACTGAGTTGTACTATGTAAACCATAATATCTTAGAATGATGAATTCTTGTTATTAAATAATTGATAAAGTCAAAGGGTATGAACAAGCCATTCTCAAAGGAAGAAATGTGAATAGCAAGTGATTAGTAATAATTTGTTGAATGAGACTGGATAATTACTTGAAGAGATGTTGAAATTTCTTAATAACAATAAGCTTGACTAATGAATTATAATATTCATAATTAATAACAATTGTTAATTATAATAATCTTTTAAAGTATAAGCCTATTAAGCAGGTTCTTAATAAGTGATTAATAAATGCTTGTTGACTGATAATCAGAGACATGTAAATTAAAACAACTCTGAGGCACAGTAACTTTATACTCATAAATCTGGCAAAGACCATTATATGTGTGTGTGTATTTTTTTTTTTAATTTAAATTCAGTGCTGGTAGGGTTGTGGGAAAATAGGTACAGTATTGACCTGGTCTGAATTAGGGCAATGTATGTAGAGAGCAATAGGATATCATGTAAGACTTGCTAAAAGCTGATACTTTCCTTTGACTCTTGGATCCCTTGACTAAGATTCTACCCAAAGAATGTTATCAAAAGCAAGGAAAAAAATTCCTGTCTGTACAAAAATATTCATAGCTGATTTATTTGTAATAGCAAAGAACTAGAAGTCCCAGGCATGGGGGATGGTGGAATAAATTGCGGCATATGAATGGAATGGAATATTATTGCAGTGCAAGAAGTGACAAGTCTGAAAAACACCAAGAAATATGGAAAGACTTATATGAAGTGATTTGAGAGGAAGAAAGCAGAAACAGTACAATAATATACACATAATGACTGTACACAAATTTTATACAATAATCGTTAATAGCAGCAACAAAATCTAATAACAAGAAGAAAGAGGTCAGAGGGAACACAGAAGCAAATGTTATTTTCTTAAAGTTAATATACTCATTTTTTTTTTGCCAAGTGAAAATTCTTTGGGGTTTGTGGTCTTATCCATGATTTTCTTTTTTTATTATTTTGTATATTTGATTATTTTTTTGCTGATGGTTATTAAGATATACTATATAATCATAATTTTTTTAAAGGAAAGGATTGCTTTTCCCTCCCTTCTCCCTATCAATTCCCTTATGCAGTGATAGGAGATGAAATGTTCCTGAAAAAGATGGCAATATGGACTTAGAAATCCATTTTCTTCTCCTGATTCTGGTTCCTGGGTTGTCTCTTGGCCCATCTTCCAAGAATAAGCTTAGGCCAACATATGGATTTGGATCCTGATGTCTCAATTCTATTCATGGAGCTGCTATAGTCAGTGTGCTGGGTTTCCTGCAGTTGACCAGCCCATAATACTGTTTGAAGAAGAAGAAGGGTCACAGAGCGTGGACATATTCTTACAGACCAATGAATATTTCCATCTACACCAGGATCTGCTATGGTTTCATAACTCAAATTTGTAGTTTCCTTTTGAATGGATTCCTCCTCTGCAACTTTCCCCTCCCTCCATCTAAACTTCATCAGATAAAATTGTCCCTATTAGGCCTCCAAAGGACTTTGCTTGATCACTGAATTCTCTGGGTCCAATATACTCATCCAGTAGTTCATTACCTGTGGTGCCTCATCTGGCCCAACGCCTCTTCCACTCATCCATATAGCCTTGGGGGGTGGGGCAGGGCTGCTGTCTACCTCTGCTGTATCTACTCATCAAGACTCTGGGCCTACTGTGATCTGACCCTGCCTGCCTCTGACCTTATCTTGTACTCTCGGTACAAACAAAACCCTGTTCTGTTGCCCAGATTCATGACCTGGACAGCAATATGGAGCCACTAGAGTGAAGGGGATGTAGGCTCTGAAGTCGGGAGATCTGGGTTCAAAAATTACCTGTTACAACCTCCTTGTTCTTGGTTAAGTCCTGTAAATGCTCTAAGCTTTAGATTGCTCTTGTGTAAAATTAAGAGGTTGGATTTAATGACATCTGAAGTTGCCTTTTGCTTTAGATCTCTGATTCTATGAACTGTGGTTCCCACAATAGTCTGGATCCTTTCTACCTGCCAAAGTGAATGACTCCATGGCACCATTTGTTGGCAGAACTCTGTAGAGATGGTGAACTTTCCCTAGGACCTAGGCAGGAATTGGAATGAGCCCTGAATTAAGAGACAGAATCATATGGGAGGAATTGATTCAAATCCCTAGCTCTACCACTCACTACTTTGTGACTTTGGGCAAATCTTTGGCTCTCCCTGGACCTTGGATTTTTCATCTTAAAATGAGAGCATTGGACAACACAACCTTCAAGGTCCTTCCTGGTTCTAAATCTATGGCCCTACGAGCCTCAATATCACAGGCATGCGTAAAAGGTCCATGGCCATGCCCTATAGCACCCAAGGAGTATAGGGAATAGAATACCAGACCTAGAGTCAAGAAGACCTGAGTTGAAATCCTGCCTAGGGATGATTTCCCTAGGCAAATCCATTATCCTCCATTAACCTCAGTTTTCTCATCTGGAAAATGGGGATAATAATAGCACCTAATCTCACAGGGTTGTTGTAAGGACCAAATGAGATCACAAATATAAATTTGTGATAAAGGCACTATATAAATATTAGTTCTCAATTGTGAGGTGGGAGAGGAATAGAATGAGAGGAGACAGGGAGAGACAGAATGGGGTTAATCATCTCATATGGAGGGGAAGAACAGGAAGGCAAAAGGGAATGGGTCAACCTTACTCTCCTTGAATTTGGCTTAGGGAAGGAATG
>CM053588.1:64145268-64160543 GCA_028646515.1 Pseudochirops corinnae | reverse complement strand
CAATCTTCTGGTATTTAAATGAATGCACTATCTATATTTCTTATGTAGAGAGCCTGTTCCATTTTGTGATTAATAACTATATCAGCATATTTATAGTTACTGTAGGCATTGTGAATACTGCATTGCTGATACACTTAGGAAGATTATGAAGGTCACCTGGCATGATAAGGTACTGGACACTGAGATACTTTCTCCAACTAAACTGTCAAGCATTCAAACTCTGCTTCAAAAAGTGCAACTCCGATGGGCTGGCCACATTGTTCAAATGCCAAATGTATGCTTGCCAAAAAGATTGTTTTATGGAGAGCTCACACAGGGCAAGCGTTCACATGCTGGTCAGAAGAAGTGATACAAGGACACTCTCAAGGTCTCTCTCAATTGATTGTGTGACATGGAAGACTGTGTAACTGGCACAAAACTGCTCAGCATGGTGTGCTCACATCAGAGAAGGTGTTGAGCTCTATGAGCAAAGCAGAATTGAAACAGCTCAAAGGAAATGCAGGATGTGCAGATTTAGAGAATTCACCCCAAATGTTCACACAGACCATTTGTGCCCGACCTGTGGTAGAGCATTCTGAGCTCATTTTGGTCTGATCAGTCACAGTCAGACACATTGAAACCTGACTTTAGCATAGTGAAATCATTTTGGTCCCTTTCAAGAATGAAGGACAGCAACCAACCAACCAGTTGGCATGTTGTCTGTTCCATTAGACTGTAAGCTTCTTGAGGGCAGGGACTATTTGCCTTTCTTTGCCTCTGCAGTGTATAGCACAGTTCCTGGCACATAGTAAGGGCTTAATAAATATTTTATTGATTATGGCTCCAGAACCCACACCCTTCCTACCATTCCTTGGGTGATGCCATTTTCCAGGAGTACCCATTTTCTTACTAAACTCCAGACCACATAATTCTCTGATGCTCTCGAGTCAACGATTCTTTCTATTTTGGCTTTCTCTGGAGGCCTAAAACATTTCTACATCATGGAGAAACTTGGCAGCAGAATTCCTCTATCCCACTAAGTTCTCCCCCTTATTTCTGACAAGTTCTGATCCCTTCCTCCTCTACCCCAAGTTGAGAGTTCCTGGCTTATTCCCAAAGAGTTTTGTTTTCTCTGCTGCCAGATTGATTCTTTACACAACTATAGACTCTGCCTGTTGTACTAAGGGAAGTACCAACCATCATTTGGTAGTTAGGCTGTATTGAGAAAGATGCAGAATCTAGAACAAGGTGGTCTCCATAGTTCCACCTCTACTCTGCTTTGACTTAGACCTCCACTAGAACACTGCTTTCAGTTCTAGGACCCAATTTCAGTATATAAATAGCCACAATGGGATGTGTGCAGAAGTCAGCCAGGATGGAGAGAGGACTGGAAAGCATGCCGTGAAAAACAGTTGAGGAATTTGGGGATGTTTAGCCTGGAGGACAGAAGACTTGGAGGAGTACTTGTAATAGCCATGTTTAGGTACTTGAAAGGCTGTCACATGGAAGAAGGAGCAGCAAGGTGGCACAGTGGATCATTGGACTCAGAATCAAAAAGACTCATCTTCAAGAGTTCAAACCCAGCTTCAGACATTTATTAGCTAGATGACCCTGGAGAAGTCACTTAATTCTGTTTGCCTCTATTTCCTCACCTATAAAATGAGCTGGAGAAGGATCTGGAAAGCCACTCTAGTGTCTTTGCCAAGAAAATCCCAAAATAGGGTCACAAAGAGTCAGACACAACTGAAACAACTCAGCAACAACCGTGGAATAAAGTTAGACTTGTTCGGTTTGGTCCGTGGGGAAGAATCATGAACAAAGGATAGAAGTTACAAAGAGGCAGATTCAGGTTTGATGTTAGGAAAATCTTTCTAGAAGTTAGAGTTGTCCCAGAAGGACATAGGAAGCTTTGGGAGTCCCTTCTTCCCCAGAGATCTTCTGACAATGGCTGCAGGACCATTCCTCAGGGACGGTGCAGGACAGACTCTCCGTCAAGTAATGGTGAGCCTGAATGGTTCTGAGGTCTTTTTCTGTGCCCCAATTGTATGATTCTGTGCTTTGGTCCTCTCCCCACAAAATCAAATTGGTGATTTAATCTCTGCTTCTACCACCTGGGCTATTCCATGGAACCTTCTACTGAGTCCTAGTTGGCCGAGATTTGATCTTTGCAGCTTTTTCCTTTCCTGATCTCTGATTACTCATGCACGGCTATGGCTGCTCTGCCATGCCACCAATCCCTCAATAAACTTCAGAGTTAAGTCTATTAGCCCCAATCAATCCCATAGTCCCACATACCCTGATAATTGATCCTTGAGTTTTTTGCTCAATCCTCTACAGAAAAACAAAACAAAAAAACCCAAAACAAAAACTCCATCAAGGGCTGACTCCTCCCAGACTAAAATAGCACAAGCTCTGAAATTCATTTATGTATTTAATTAACAGCCTATTCCCCAGCTTTAATCCCAACATGAAGGTCAAAGCCCTCCTTGTTCTCTGCCTGTATCTGAAGATTACTGAGAACTCAGCTTTGAATTGGGGATAATGAATCTTCTTCTTTAATTTATAACAAACTCTGTGTGCATGTATGCATGTGTGTTCGTGTGTGCACATGTGTTTGTGTGTGTGCATGTGTATGCATGTGTGTTGTGTGGTGTGTGTGTGTGTGTGTGTGTGTATGTGTGTGTTGTTCTCCCCTGTCAGACCACATTTAGGAGATCCTCTTCAGTTCCAGGTAACCCTTTTGGGAAAAACATTCATATATCTCATGTGTATGTACACAGTTAATGTTTACATTTTTTCTCCCCCATTAGATTGTGACTCTCTGAGGGGATGAACTTTCTTTTATCTTTCTTTGTAACACTGGTGCTTAGCACAGTGTGCAGGGCACAGTAGGTGCTTAATTAATGCTTATTGATTGATTGGAACAAGTCCAGAGGAGGATGACCAGGATGGTTAAGAAACTTGACATCATGCCATGCCTGTTAACACACTGTTGATGGGGATGCAAATTGGTCCAATTATGCTAGAAAATGATTTGGAACTAGGTTCTTGGAATCATTAAACTGTACATACCCTTTGACCCAATGAAATCACTATTAGGCCTAGATCTTAATGAGGTCAAAGAAAGAGGAAAATGTTCTGTATATACAAACACATTTATAGCAGTTCTTTTTGTAGTCGCAAAGAACCAGAAACTAAGGATGCTGTTCATCTGCTAGGGAATGGCTGAACAAACTGTGCCATATAAATGTAGTGGAGTCCTACTGTGCTGTAAGAAATGACGGGGGGGTTTCAGAGAAATCTGGGAAGACCTGTATGAACAGAGTGAATTTTATGATGCAGAGTGAATTGAACAAAACCAGGGGAAACCATACCTACCTACCTACCTACCTACCTACTTGTCTATCTCTCTGTCTCTCTATCTATCTCTCTATCTCTCTATCCATCCATCCATCCATCTATCCATCCATCCATCTATCCATAATCTATCCATCATCTATCTATCTATCTATCTATCTATCTATCTATCTATCTATCTATCTATCTGTCTGTCCGTCCATCCACCCATCTATCTATCTATCTATCTATCTATCTATCTATCTATCTATCTATCTATCCATCTATCTGTCTGTCTGTCTGTCCGTCCATCCACCCATCCGTCCATCTGTCCACCCACCCACCCACCCATCCATCCATCCATCCATCTATCTATCTATCTATCTATCTATCTATCTATCTATCCATCTATCTATCTATCATCTATCTATGAACAAAAACATTGTAAAGAAGAAACATTTTGGAATGCCTTGAGAACTCCGATCGATGCAATGCCTGACCACTGTTTCAGAGTACAGATGAAGCATGCTATCCACTTCATAACAGAGAGTTGATCTATTCAAAATGCAGAAAGGGCCATGAATATTTGGACATGGCCAATGTGGAAATTTGCTTTGCCTGAATATGCATATTTATCATGAGGTTTTTATTTTTCTTTTTTTTTCAACTTTGAGGAGGGAGGGCAAGAGGGAGAGAAAATAAATGTTTACTAGTAAAATATTTTTAAAATGAAATTAATTAAAAAAAAACAATGGCATGCATTGGTAACTCAAAGCAACTAGGAGTGTTTAATTTGAAGAAGGGAAGAATTGGGAATCCTAGGGTCAGAGCTATAGAGCTGGAAGGGGCTTAGAGATCATCTCACCCAGCTCCCTGTTTACAGAGAAGGAATTTGTGATCCAGGGTGGTGGTGACCTGTGCACTGGTGTTGAACACCAGGGACAGAATTTGAACCCAGGTCCTTTAACTTGAAAATCAGTTCTTTTACCACTCAAAACCCTCAGTTACAGATGAGGAAACAAAATCCAAGAAGGTTAAAAGACTTGCTTTATTTTTCATAAGTGATAAGAATGAAGGGCAGAAGCTGAATCTATAGTTTCTGACTCCAAAGTCAGTAAGTACTCTTTTTCATGTTCCACAAGAAAGAACGGTTGTCTTTTAATTATTTAAGTATTAAGAGGACAGGTAGGTGATGACATAGAGTGCTGGGCCTGGAGTCAGGAAGACCTAAATTCAATCCAGTCTCAGACATGTACTAGCTGTGTGATCCTGGGCAAGTCACTTAACTCTGTTTGCCTCCGTTTTCTCCTCTGTAAAATCAGCTATAGAAGGAAATAGCAAACTGCTCCAGAATCTTTGTCAAGAAAACCCCAAATGTGGTCATGAAGAGTTGGACATGAGTGAATAATAACAACAATCTGAAGATATGTTATCTAGAAAAATGTGGGGAAAACTTCATAAAGATGAGATCTAGGAAAAGAATGAGCTCTCCTGTGCTTAGAATAGTGCCCAGCATATAGCAGATTAATAAATGTTTATCAGCTGACTGACTATTCTGAAAGATGGTGAGTTCCCCATCATTGGCTGTCTTCAAACAGAACTTCTTTGAGCCTTTGTCTCAGATGGTGTAGGAAGGATTCTGATTTAGGCATAGGGCAGACTACATGATCCCTGATGTTGTTTCCCACTTTGAACCTCTGTCTCATGCTCCCATCTTCCAGATGGAGGGCTTTTGTTTTACCTCTCATTTTAAACTTTAGATTAGACTGAACACAGCTGGCAGTTCAATCTCAGAGTCAATCCTTGTAAGAGGAGCTCTCCAGAAAGGGAGAGACTTTCTTTTCATTGGTGGGTGGAGAGAGGGGGTCATTGAGCAAAGACCAGCCATTGAGGGTATGGCTGGATTAGGAGATCTCCGAGTGTAGTAGAGTGCAGTCAGAAGACTTGGGTACAGATTCTGGTCCTGACACCTACTGCCTATGTGACCTTGAGCAAGTCACTGAGCCTCAGTTTCAACATCTTCAAAAACAAGATGGCTAGACAAATGATTTCTGAGGTCTTCCCTATTATTCCTTCTAGCTCTGGGGTTCTATGCAGGGGCATGATGGTAAATGTTTAATAACCAGCTTTCCCAAATTAAAAAAAAATGTCACAGGATATGCTTTTATGTCTGATCTGCATTATTTACATTTTCTTGATAACTTTATTAAGATTGGACAATCAACACAACAATAAGCCAAGCCCTGATTTGTAGCTTTTGCTAATTTCTAAGGTATAAAAGCTCACACTGAAAATTTAACAAGCAGCTCTTGGGAGCCAGTAGGAGCTGGCTCCAGCATTCCTCGGGATCTATAAGAAGCCATCTTTCTATTCTTCAGGGAAGTATTCTGAATTATCATGCTTCTTTCCTCCCCCCTCCCCCACAGCCCCTTTGGGTGGCTATATCCATCATCAGAACTCAGCAGGAGGTCAGTATTGGTACATTAGGTAGTTGCCATGGAGATTGGTACATGGCCTCAAAATTCCTGTCCTGATCCCTCTTTGCCCAGGCATAGAGGTTTCTGGGATGTCAGTACAACAGGGCTGTCTTAAATTAGCCTGGTGGTCAGGTGGTGAATGCACAAGCCTAGTTGCCACCCACCCCCAAGTCTCCTTGAATTTTCCTTGCAGAGTTTGCAGGTTAAGCCACAGCAGATCTGCCCAGGGTTGCAAGACAGAGTGAGTGGCTGTTTGGATTTGGATTAGTCAGCTATTTCTCATATTGTCTTGAACTACTCCATCCTGTCTTTTGTCAGTCTGTGTAGACTTATACTCTTTTGGGGGCTCACCCCTACTCCCCTGACTCTTAGTTAGGACCCAATTGCCCAATGCCACTGGGATGAAGGGCAGCTTCTCCTTCACTTGCCCCAAGCCTGCCTGGTGCTGAGCACCTGGAATAGAAGGGGATGTTTTGATTTATAAGCTGTTGCATTTAGCACTGGATTTAGCAACTTGGTTTCCAGAACAGCCAATTGATTTCCAGGGGAGAAAATGGATTTATGGTTCCTCAAACAGATTTGCAATCTCACAGCAGATCTCTATACAGCAGCCAGTGGGAAGTTATTGACGTGACCTCTGATCCTGGGAAGCCAAAGATAATGAGGTGAGGGAAAATCCATCTCGGAAGGTTCATCCCCAGGCCCCTAAAAGATGGAGCTTCTCTTTTGGATGCAAGCACACGGCTCTCCAAATGCCAGAGCAGAGCAGAAAGCGGGACATAAGCCCTAGAAATGAGTTTCCCTTCATAGCCTCCTTGCCTGGTACACTGAACTTGCCCACTATGCTTAAGCCCGTCTAGCTTTGGCAGGCATTAGGGCTGGTCTCCAAGGTTCTAGGATAATTTCTGGGGTCAGAACTTTCTCTGGAGGCCCTGCAGGCTGGTTGCTGCCCAATCTCTCCCCTAACCCTCCCTTCCCTACCAGCTCCCTTCTCTGGGACCATCATGGTGCTATGTACCAGGTTAGAGATGCAAAATAAATGGCAGGGATGGTGTCAGAATTCAATGACCTTTGGTCCTGGAGATTAGAGGCAAGGGCTCTGAAAGGTGTCGAGGCCATGGCTGTCATTAGCCTTCTGGCCCAAAACCATTCTCTCCAAGTTGAGGTTCTCTGCTCAGGACCCTAGGCAGTGACAAGCTCAGCCTCACACAGACTTCTCCAGGCATGCCCATGTAATGGGAGAACACTGGGACACTCAGGGGAAACCACTTGGGAAAGCCAGATCCCTGAGGTACCAGGGCTCAGCTACTGGGACATGTCATGTGGTTCTCTCCTCTTCTTCAAAGACAACTGGCTCCTAAAGAAGCCACATAACTACTGGCCAGCCAGCCATGACACCCTAGGAGTCCTGGCACCTCCCGCTTTTAACTACAGCCTGCAGTTAGACCCAGCCCAAAACAGCTACTTCTGGGACTGAGGGTGAGCTCTGGAGATCAGTCTGGAGGGAGGCTGGGTCAGGGCACCAGGATGAGCTTCTCAATGCTTCCTGTACGTCGTCTGGGAGATCGGATTCTTAGTACTGGAACAATATAAACAGAGCAAACATTTTCTTAGATCCTGCTGATTTTGGTCCCAGTGTAAACACAAAGATTAGGTAAAACTCCTCCTGGAGAAAATAAGACCTAAACTAGGCCTTGAAGGAAGGGCAAGATGTGGCTGGCTGGCAAGTCTCAGACTTCAGGGAACTAACAACCTGTCAGGGGAAATAAGACACTAACATGGATAGCTATGATTATCTATCTATCTATCTATCTATCTATCTATCTATCTATCTATCTATCATCTATCTATCTATCATCTACCTATCTATCTATCTATCATCTATCTATTGATCTATCATCTATCTATCTATCGTCTATCTACCTATCTGTCATCTATCCATCTATCTATCTATCTGTCTGTCTCTGTCTATCTGTGTCTGTCTGTCTATCTGTCTGTCTGTCTGTCTATCTATTCATCTATTTCTATCTATACATTCTTCTATCTAAGTATATGTATATGACATACAGTACACATATACAATATATTGTATGTTTATATAATATAATATATATTACATACACACATACTCTGAGAAATGAATTAGAGATGGAAGGGATTCAATCTCCTTGTTTTTACAGATGGGGAAACTGAGACCCAGAGAGGCGAGATACTTGCCCAAGATCATATGGATATGAAGTGTCAGAGGTGGGATTTGAATCCAGGTCCTCTGACAGTCAAGCCTGCTTATACTGTCTTCAGATGCATTCAAAATCCTATGAAAGATATGAATGAGAAGGTCACTAAAATCTCAGAAGATCAGGGAAGTTTACTCAGAATAGGAAGCACCTGAATAGTATTTTAATTGTGAGTTGTGCCTCAGTTTCCTTATCTGTGGAATAGTGTTACTAATAGTACCCACCTCCCAGGGTTGTGACATAACACCTCTGAAGAACTTTGCAAATCTTAAAGTGCTGTGTAAATATGACCACTATCATCATTTATATTATCATCCTCTTTATATTGGCATTGTTGTTATGATGACGATGATTATAGTTGGGAAAGAAGGCTGTGAGCCTGGGCTGGAAAGGTAGAAGCGAGCTAGGAAGCAGGCAGAGGAACGGAAGCTCTCTACCGCTCATCGTCTGTTCCTCAGACAATACCACCTGAATTCCTCCAGAACTCAGTGCACAAAGGCTGGTAGCCTCCTTGCATGGGGTGCTGGTTCAGTCAGGCTGTTCTTCAATGGGTAATCAGTGTGAGAGCCTTGGCTATGGGGAGAACAGGCAGAGGAAGAAAATCCCAAGACAGGAGAGGTCCAGACCAGTGTCTGGCTCCTGTGGAACATAAAGGTATGTGATGATGCTCTCAGACATTGAAAGGTCAGACTCCCCATGCTGTCTGCTTCTATTGAGGCCAGACCTTTCCCATCTAGGCAGTAAGCTTCTGGCAAATTGTCAGCCAAAATGACATCTGTTTAAATGCGATTTATTTTTATCATAGGCTCCTAGATCTAGACCTAAGTACTTTGTCCATTGTGCCACCTCGTTACTGTGTCTTGGACTGTGGGAATCCTTAACATTGACCTTAGAAACTATCAATGCCAGTTGGCTCATTTTATAGATGAGGAAACAGAGGCCTGGAGAGGTCAAGTCACTTACTTAGGGTCACTGAACTAATGAGTGTCCTAGATGGGATTTGAATCTGTCTCTCCTACACTCTGCCCTACCTCATTTCCATATCCTTGACTATGGGAGGTCTTGACATCAGTTGTTCCCCAGATTTTCAGTCCTTCAAAAGGCTCTCGTTTTTTAGCTTTAAAATGAACCTGCAATGCCAAACATGGACCACATAGTATGTCTGTCATCTGTTCAACCTGCAGACTGGGAAAGAACACTGAGTCATTACTAAGAGGTCTTGGCCCTGCTGCCTAGAGCTTGGGAATCCCTCCATACTGCCCCTGTAGCCATTTCTACCCATGTCATATCATTCATGTCTCTGTGACCTTCTTCTTGTTGAAGGTCACTCAACTAGCAAGTGTCAGGGTCACACCCAGAACTCTGGGATTCTGATGCTAAGTAGTGTCCTCTTTCCTTCCCTACCACAGCCACTGATGGAAGTGGCCCGGAGTGTAGAAGTAGAGCCTTGTAGCATCTCCTGGCCACATTGGGCCATTGTCTAGGTTCTCTACCTTGCCTCTCTGTGTGTATGTCCTAAGTCTCACTTTCTCTGCATTGAAGTAACTCACTCTGGGGTTCCTTGTACATGAACTGGGTTAGGTTGCCCTCATTGCCTAGTGGGACTATGTGAAGTCATATCAATTAATCATCAATCAGTTCAAGACTGAGTTCAAATCTGTCCTCAGACACTTAGTAGCTATGTGATTCTGGACAAGTCACTTAACCTCTGCTTACCTCAGTTTTCTCAACTATAATATGGGGATAATAACTATACCTGGCACCCAGGGTTGAGGTAAAGATAAATTGAGATGATATTTGTAAAGTACTTTGTAAACTTTAAAGAACTATATAAATGCTGTTGTTCAGTCATTTCAGCCACATCTGGCCCTTTGTGACTCCACTTAGGGTTTTCTTGGCAAAGACACTGGAGTGGTTTGCCATTTCCTTCTCCAATGAATCTAGTGAATCCATTTTATCAGGCAATCAGGTTAAATGACTTGCCCAGGGTCACATAGCTAGAAACTATCTGAAGTTGGATTTGAACTCAGGTCTTTCTGATTGCCTCTATCCACTGAGTCACTGGTTTCCTCATATATATGATAGCTACAATAATAATTATTATTATGCATTTTCTATGTACAAGGTACTAGAGATAATGCTTAAATGGATTTGAGAGCTCAGTGGGCTGAGACAGCCTTCCTGCATTGTAGAGCTTATTTCATCCATGCCCATCTAGAGACTGACTTTTGTCTTTGCGCATCCAGTGCACAGCCCATGAAACAAAGGTGCTGGTGATACAAAGACAAAAATTCAATGGTCCTGCCCTCAAGGAGCTTACATTCTGTAATGGGAGATGATAAGCACAGCTATACCCGTTTGCAAAATAGGTGCACTATCAATATGAAATGGTTTTTGTGGTTGGGGAGAGACAGTAACAACTGGGTGAAGTGGAAGCCGAGGTGAAGAGGGAATTCATTCCAGGGATGTGAGAAGCTGCCTGGAGATCACATTGTCTGGGCCACAGAGTAAAGGAAGAGAACTAGTGTGTATTAAAACTGGAAAGGCACATTGGAGCCACATTGGGAAGGGCTTTGATGCCAAACAGAGGAGATAATGGTACTAATAACTGACATTTATATACTCCTTTAAAGCTTACCAAGTACTTTATATATTATCTCATTTGATCTAATTTAATCCAAGAAACATTCATTAAGCACCTACAGTTTGCCAGGCACTGTGCTAAGCAGTAGAGATACAATTAATAAAGAGGAAAAAAAAAAGTAGTTTCTGTCCTTAAGGAGCTTGATTCTGACTAGGGGAGACAGCATACCAGCAGGAGCAAGAACAGGGTGTGGAGGCGACTAGGGGGTGCTTAGCATCTTGTTCCCTGGAGGTGCAACCAGGCAGAGCAGCAGCTGCAAAGTGGAACACAACAACCCTGAAAGAGAATTATTATCCCATTTAACGAATGAGAAAACTGAGGTGCACACACATACATACACACAGCCCAGACACACAACTAGTATCTGAGGCAGGATTCAAACTCAGATCTTCCTAACTCCATGTTAAGCCCTTTATCTATCATGCCACCTGTCCTAGAGGTAGCTGAGGATTTATTAGAGCCTAGAATTAGAGCCACTGAGAGTTTATCAGAAGGGGGTGATGTAGATGTAGCTAAGCTTTGGGAAAATTGTTCTGACAGGTTGGAAAGGGAGGAGACTGAATCCAGAGAGACCATTGAAGAGACTTTCGAAAAAGCTTGCGGAACCTTTCAAGGTTCACAAGCCCCATAATTTGTTCAAGTGACTCAGGTAAGAGATGACAGGGGGATTTACTGGGCCAGTGACCGTGTGAATAGAAAGAAAGGGAAGGATGCAAGAAATATTGGGGAAGTCGAATTGTCAAGACTTGGCAACGGATTGGTTTGCATATATGAGGCAAGGGAGAACGAGGGGAGCTGAGGATGATTCCAAGTTGCAAACCTGAGATCCTGGGACCATGATGCCTTCAAAAGAAATAGAGAAGTTTAGAAGAGGGGTGGGTTTTTTGGGGAAAGATCATGTTCTTTTGGACATATGGACTTTGAGGGAGCCATGTGACACCTAGTTTAAAATATTCAGTAAGTTATATAATCCTCCTCTCTTCTCCTCCGTTCCCCTTCATTCTATGGTGAAAGAATCTAAAGACCAAGTAGAGAAGGCAGCTTCCATAAGGTCCCAGAGTGTGTCAGGACCGAATCTCAGCTCTTGCTACTCCAACTCAAGGTTTCACCGAATCCCCTCCTTGATCGGATGGAAATTCCCCCTCTTTTGGCTTTTGCCAGGCTCTGCTGACAGCAGCATTCTTACTCAGCAAAAAAGAAAATTGCTGCAAGGGAGTTAGGGTTGGGGGCTCATGGCAGCTGTGGTCCAGTAGAAAAAGGACTGGATTTGGCATCACAGGGACTGGGTGCAAATCCCGGTTTTGCCCCTTACTCTCTTGAGTAAGACACTCTATCTCTTAGAGCCTCAGTCTCCTCCTCTGTAATATGGGGAAGGGGTTGGGTTAGATTGTCTCTAATGCTCTAATATCCCTTCCTGTTTTAAAACTATGTTCCTAGGAATGGTTTTTGCAATATTTGCCACCTCTCTGTGCACAGGTGATGAGCCTCTGAAACAACTTCTCTCTTGTACACATCTGGCAGGCAGAGTGTAATGGACCTATTTGGAGGTGGTGCTAATTGCGAATGTAGGGGGAAAAAAGCCCTTACAATATTAGCTGAGAGTGCAGCTCTCACAGGCAGCTTGACATCCTGCTGTTCAAGAGCATCTTTCATTCTTGATTATGCTCTCTCAGAGACTCTCCAAGAGGAGTAGCAATCTTCTAACATAATGCAATTTAATCTGTGGGATTGCCTGTATGCAGAAGAGAGAGACTCCCTCAACTCCTCCTCTCCCATGGGTTTAGATCAAAGAGCTTTGGAGTTAAGGTAAATCATAGCACCAAAGTGCTTGTAAGAAACCTCAGAGATCATCTAGTATAACATCTCAGAACAGGAGTCCCCTTGATAACACCCCTAAAAAGTGGCCATTTGCCTTTTGCCTGGAGACATAGGAGATGGAACCTTAGAAGTCTGATATTGCCTTATTTTATAAAGGAAAAAGAAGTCTTGCCCAAGATCACACATGACATTCATGACAGTTCAAACCCAACACCTATAATGTGAAATTCAACCCTCTTTGCATTGTACCACAAAGGAGGAAACTGAGTCCTATTGACGCAAAATGATTTATCTAGGTTTGCACAGATGTAAGTATCCAAGGCAGTGCTTGAAAGAAGGTCTTTCTGATTCTAAGCCCAGTACTGTATTTACCACACCAACATGAGGAATTCATTACCTTCCAAGGTAGCCTATTTCTTTTTTGAACAATTCTGATTTTTAGGGAGGTTCCCTCCTCCCATTTTTTCCTCTTCAGATTAAACAGCAGTTTTTCCTTCAACTGATCCTTATATGGTATGATCTCAAGCCCCTTCTCCAACCTGATTACTTTCCTTTGGACATGTTTTAACATGCCAGCATCCTGAAAATGTGGATTGCCCCAAAATGTTCTGTCCAAGGACTGTAAACCTGTCACCTCCCTTGTTGCAGACTCTGAGTTTACTGATGAAGACTTAAGAAAACATAATTTTCTGGCTTCCATGACACACTACTGACTCATTATGACTTAAATTGAAACTTAAAATCTTAGATATTTTGCACACAAACTGCCGCTTATTCCCCTACCCTTCACTTGTGAAAGTCACTTTTTGAAAACGCAAGTGAATCACATGTCCTCCCATTAATTTCCATTTCCTAGTTCAGGGATGTGAAACATGAGGCTTTGAGGCCACATGTAGCTCTCTGGGTCCTCAAGGGCAGTCCTTTGACAGAATCCATTTCAGCCAAAGGGCTACACTTGAGGACCTAGAGGATCACCTGTGGCCTCAAGGCCACAGGTTCCCCACCCCTGTCCTAGTCTATCCATCATTCTATCCTATTAACATTTTTTTGTGGCTCCTAACTCTCTAATTCGATGAGTTAATTGATAGGAGTATGTAGTCATAGATTGAAGTAGAGAGGTTCTCCTTGTCCAAACCCTTCATTTTATAGGTGAGGAAACTGAGGATGAGATGTTAGGGGACTGTCCCAAGAGAGCATAGATTGTAAGCGGCAAAACTGAGCTTTGACCTGTGCCCTCTGGTTCTCAGTCCTCTACTTGTCCTGTTCTCCCTTCTGGCTGCCTCTCTATTCTTCATCATGCAAAAATTTGATAAGCATATCTTCTATTCCCTTCCCCTAAATTCCATGGTAGCCAAGGAAACCATTAAAGTAGTACAGGAAATTTTCAGGAAAAGTCGTGGAATCCTGGAGACATAAATGTGGGAGAGGTGAGGGGTAGTGGAGGCATTGGGCAGCAGCTGGCACCAGCTTGAGGATGAACCACTAGCTTTAGAAATACCTTTCAAGGCATGACTCACAGGAAACTATAGGAGAGGACACTCCCAACCTAGCCTTTATGGAGGCCCCCAAGTGTTGCACATTGTACATGTTTTCAGGAATTTTCAACTTATTGATTGACTCTGCTGACTTTTTCCTCTTTCTTTTCTTTCCATCTTAAAAAAAATACTATTGGTTACAAGTGATTCAAGGATAGCTAAGGTGGCAGTATAGTGCTCAGAGTATCCGGCCTGAAGTCAGGAACATTACTCTTCCTGAGTTCAAATCCAGCCTCAGGCACTTATCAGCTGTGTGACCCTGGGCAAGTCACTTCACTCTGTTTCCCTCAATTTCCTCATCTGAAAAATGATCTGGAGAAGGAACTGGCAAACCACTTCAGTATCTTTGCCAAGAAAACCCCAAATGGGGTCACAAAGAATCTGATCTGACTGAAAAATTACTGGACGACAACAAAATATGGGATGCATATCTGGAAGGGGGAGGAGGGGCATACTGATGAAAACATGATGATGTAGAAAAAAATACAACAAAAAACTTATGCAAAAAACCAAATAACTTTGTTAGTTTCATCATTTGTGGTCTTGTCTCAGGGCGACAATTACTGACAAAAAGAACCATGGAAATGGAGGATCATGTCAGCGACACTGGCCACAGGCAGGAGGGGGTCCACCCCCTAGACAGCCACAGGAATGCCAAACTAGCAAGGCCCAGGCTGGCGTAACCTGAAGGTCAAGCAGAGTCTTGATAAATGAGAGGACATCTGTGAAAGTACAAGGCTCAGTGCCTGCCTCACAGTGTAAGTGCCTTACTCCCTTTGCCTACGTCAGCTGACATTTCTGTAGTTTCTACTCTGTGCCAGGCAGGGAGATATGAAGATAAAAGTGTCCTTATGGAGTCTACATTCTACTGGGAGACACAGCATGTAAGGAGTATAAGCAGACACAAAACAAACGCAAGGTTATTTGGGGAAGGAGGAAGAGGGAGGGCATGAGACCCTGAGGGAGGAGGGATCCATCTAGGAAGGTTTTTTGTAGAAGGAAGGAATTGAACTGAGCCTTGTAAATAACAAAGGATTCTCATGACTCGGGTTGATAGGACTCTGCACTGTGATGTTGCGCTAGTATGCAGTGTCATATGAGGCCCACAATACTTCCTATTGTGGGGAAGTGTTATGGGAATCTAAAGATCTTCCCTGCCCCTAGGCCCTTTGCTAATGTGGCTACGTGACTCTGAGGACCCTTGGATATTTGAAAGTATACTCTGTTCCTTAATAGGCTGAATGTGGTC
>CM053588.1:64109314-64144768 GCA_028646515.1 Pseudochirops corinnae | reverse complement strand
ATGCTTGATTAAAGTAAGATTGTTAACCCATTTTGAGTTGCTTTCCTTTAGAAAAGCAGATCTAAGAACCTGTGCTAGTAGCTGCCCTAGGCATGCTAGGGTGCTTGCTGTTACAGGAAGCCAGATTAAAATGTAATTGGGAAATATTTAACAAAACACAATGGAACATGTTATAAATGACTTGCCCAGGGTCACAGCTAGTGTCTGAGACCAAATTTGAACTCATGTCTTTCTGCCTCTAGGCCCAGCACTCTATCCACTATGCCACCCTGTTGCCCCTATATTATAGAACATAGATAATGTTAACATGTGGTTTTCTAAATCAGTATGTGGCCCACAAGGATCCTTCTGTATGAGTTAGAAGCCCTGTTTCTATTTAAGGTTGATACCACTGATAATAGATGAATTAGGTTCAGACATGTTGGGTAAGCTGCTTGATCTCTCTAGGCCTCAGTTTCCTCATCTGTACATTAAGAGCACAGGACTCACCCTCTGCAGTCCGTTCCAGCTCTATGTCTATATGATTCTATGTCCCTTCTATCTTGAAAACTAGACCCCCATGAATGTATCATCTTTCTGGACCCTTTGAAATCTGCCCTCCCCAAGGTTCAGGCTCAGGTCGTACTGGGTCCAATTTACCTCTCCTCCAATACAAATCTGACAAGAAGTGGTCATTTCTAATACTTAAGTTCCACTTAAAATCTGACTGCCACTTCTTCCTTGCTGGGGAAAATTAGGTCCAGAATAGATGTTCCGCCGGTCCCTCCCTCCATCTTTTGATGAACGAAATGATTGCTAAAGCACGTCCAGAATTTAGCACTGGGAGTCTGAGTGCACGCCTGAGTCCTTCTGTTCAGGAGTGTGTGTGTATATGAAGATACATCACTCCCTCCCTGCCTCATGCCAGCTGAGGACTCGGGGCTCTCTTCAGTGGTCTCACCCTTTTCCTGCCCTTTTCTGTGTAATGACTTCTCACAGAAGCAATTCTTTCTCAGGAGATCCCACCTGCAGGAAGCCTTTCTCAGTTCCCCAGTGCCTTCCCTGGGAGGATTCTCTCCTGCCCATAGCTTGTTTGTACATGACCACTTACATATTGTCTCCTCATTAGATTGTGAGCTTACCAAGATGAGTCTTTCGCCTTTTTCTGTAGCTTTGGTGCTCAGCACAGTGCGTGGCACAGAGCAGGTAGTTAATAAAGACTTATTGATTGATAGACTGATAGATCTGAAATGCTAAAACTAATTAACCCTGGATGTTTTGAAGTCATTGGTTATTTACCGACTCAGTTAACCCAGGTGCATGGAATCCAGCTTGGAAATAGTTCTTATCTCCTTCCGGGCTTAGGCTAGTCATCTCCCTCTAACCCCTTTGGTCCAGTCTGATTCCTCTTTCTTCCATCCCGAGCTTGCTTCTTCAGAGTGCCAGAAGGTGTTTCTTCCTCTTAGCCTTGAAGGAGACAACAATTCATGGGAGAAAAGCCTGGTGGGGGAGGGAGGAGGGCTTAGTGGACCGCAAGCTCAAAAGAAGTCAAAACTAATGCAATCTCTGGCTTTATTGATAGAAACACAGTATCTGGAATGAAGGAACTGAGCTCTGCTTCTGGGAGAGAGAAATCTCCCTGTTTACCCACAATCCGTCCTTGGTCGTTACCATGCCAGACACGTTTAAACAGAGTCGGGTACATAACTACCTCGAGGTTCATAACATGTCTCTCATGCCATATTCCAACACATACAAGTTATGTCGATTATTTCCAATTTACCCTGCATGCATTTTGTTTGTATATAGTTGCTCATGTTCTGTCTCCCTGCTTCGACTGGGAACAACTTGAGGGCAAAGACTGTATGTTTGCCTTTCTCGTTATACCCAGCGTGATGCCTGGCACCCACTGACTGACTGATTTTACTGCATATATATGACAGGCTGAGGTGGAGGGCGTGTCCTTGTATCTATGCATGCATGTGTTTATGTGCATGCATATTTAAGCATTGGTCAGTGGGTGAGTATCTACCTGCCTTGAAGATGCTGAGGATGCCTAGCCCAGAGTACAGGAAACCTAGGGAGGTCTTGATACTGTCTTCAAGTATTTGGAGGAGGAGAGATTAGCTTTGTTCTGCTTGGCTCCAAAGCAAGAACTATGGGCAGAAGTTGTAAGAAGGCAGATTTAGGTTTGATTTAAGGAAAAATAAAAGAAACAAAAAGCCAAAATTCTTAACCATTAGAATTGTTTGAAAGTAGAAAGGACTGCCTCAGGAGGCAGTGGGCTTTCAGAGCTCTGGATTTAGACTTAGAAGTTTAGTTCAGTCATTTTTCAGTTGTGTCTGACTCTTTGTGATCCCTTTCAGGGTTTGCTTGGCAAAAATACTGGAGTGGTTTGCCATTTCTTTCTGCAACTCATTTTATAGATGAGGAAACTAAGGCAGACAAGGTTATGTGACTTACCCACATACTCACACAGCTTATAAGTGACTGAGGCTGAATTTGAACTCATGTTTTCCTGCCTCCGGGGCTGGGGCTCTGTGCACTATGGTGCCATCTAGGTGGACTTAGAAGACCTTGATTCAACACCTGTCTCTGTTGTTTACTGTCTTTAAGAGGTTGGCAAGTCATGTGTCCTGTCTGTGATGAGGGGCTGGATGAGCTGGTCTCCAGGTCACCTCCAGTGGTCAGTGGAAGGTGCTAGGATGCTCTGAACCTTCACTGGAGCTGCTCAAGCAGAGGCCAGAGGGCACCCATCAGGCACATTGACACACTTCTGTTAGCTCAGGATTGGCTGAGTGCTCTCTAAGATGTCATCTAAGACTGAGAGTCTGTGATTCTGAAATCGTGTGCAGATGTGTGTGTGTGTGTGTGTGTGTGTTTGTGTACATGTGTGAAATTGTGTGTGTGCTTAGGTGTGAGAGTGTATGGTGGAGTGTTCAGGAGTCAGGTGTATGTGTGCATGTATGTATCTGTGGGAGTGTGCAAGAGGTGTGTGTGTGTGTGTGTGTGTGTGTGTGTGTGTGTGTGTGTGTGTGTGTGTAGGGTTGCCTGTGGTCCCTAGTGTATGGCTATGTCTGTGCAGACATCATTGCTCAGATTCCCCCGCAAGAGAATCACACCTCCCAAATGTATGATCTATAGCATCCATGGGGGGGTGCTCTCAGACCTCCTGCAGGGAGGGGTGGGCAGATGTGTCAAACCCACTGCCATAGCCAACACTATTAACTGCAGCTCAAACCAGCTTAAAATGTAATTGGAAAATACTTAACAAAATAAAAATACAACAAAACACAGATTGCATTTTATTTTAAAACTAAATCAATGCTCAGGTATCCTTCTGCATGGACTAATGGCTCCTGTTTCCATCTGAGTTTGACGGCACTTAGCAGATTGGGAGCTGGCTTTGGAGTCAAGGAGAACAGAGTTCAAGTCCTGGGGCTAACAAAGGAGGAATGTAAGCTCTTTGTAGATAGACATTGTTTAACTTTGGTGTTGGTATCTCTAGTGCCTAACACAGTGCCTGAGACACAGTAGATACTTAAATACTTTTTGATGGATAAGTTATAGATGAGTTGCTGATTGGTACCAAAAGAGTGACGTTCCATACTAGAAATTTCCTTAGCCAGTAAATTCACAGACCAAGGCAGGGGGGAGAGAGGGGAGAGGAAGGAAAACAACAGCGACAACGACAATGACAACGACAACAATGGAAAACTTCCATGTGAGACAGACGAAGAGTTCCATCTTTTATTTGGTCGGGTGCTTTCATTGGTATCATTAAGCACAGGTGAAAAAACTCAGATCAGTAACTATTTCACACCTAGTAGTAAGTACTTTTTGGCCACCACCAACCAGCGCCATTTTACAACTTATCTTACAGAGTTGCTTGCAGCCCCCTACAGGTTAAGTGACTTGCCCAGGGTCCTGCAGTTAGTATGAGGCAGGGCTTGAATACAGGTCCTCCCGATTCCCTTCTCCACTCTTTATCCGCATGTAGAGATTGTCATATTCATTTTATAGATGAGGAAATTGAAGCCCAGAGAGGTTAAGGGATTCCCCTAAGGTTACAGAGTGAGTTAGTAGTTGAGCTAGAACTGGAGCCTAGATACTCTGACACCTGTTCCAAGATGTTCAGACCATACTGAAAACCTGGAATCAGGCAATTACAGAATCCCCAACTCTCCTAGTTGGAAAGGATCTCAGATCCCATCTGAGAAGGGGATTAGTTTTCCTTAACCCATGCTTGAACTGAGAGGCACTGTCAAGTGCTGGGAAGAAGTCAGAATTTGGAGGATTAGGACTTGGGTTTGATGCCTGGATCTGCCAGTTATTACTGGTATCATGTTGGTAAGTCATTTCCTTTCCAGGTCTCAGTTTACTCAACTGTAAAAAGAAAGGGTTGGACTTTATGGTCTCTTTGATATTCTCCAGTTCTAGTTTTATGCTCCTAATGTCCCACGCCCATCTCTATACCTGCCAGGAGAATGTCTCCTGTGGTCTCCTGCCATACTCCCCTCACCTGTCTGTAGACAGAGGTAGAGGAGTTCTTCCAAGTTGCAGATTGCAGACCTTATAGAGAGCCTGCCTCTTAACATCTGTGCTCACTCCTTTGACTCTTCTCTGAGTGAATCATTTTGGAGACTGCCAATTTTGGTTGCAGCCTGTCTGGCTGCTTGTGCAGTCAATTCAGTCTGGTTGCTGTCACATCCCAAGGCCCCAGATGGACCACCTGGGTTTCTTGGTCATTGATTCACAAGCTGTACCCAAGCTGGAGACAGTATGGCAGAATAGATAGAGTGGGTAAGGGGATGGAGTGTGTTATGGACCTTAGAGTGCTGTAGAGCTAGAAGTGATTATTCCCATTTGTCATTCCCAGAGTTTAGAGAACATTTAGATGGCAGAATCCCTGATCAAGATGTGTCCCATCCTAGGGGATAGAGGAGAAGAAGGCTCTGCAGAATGGAACTAGCCCTAGCTCTGGCATCAGAGGGAAGCCAGGTATGACACTGGCTATTTGGGTGACTTGGGACAGATCAACCTACCTTCTCTGGGGCTTTATTGCTTCTAATTGGGTGAGATGACTGTTGAGGTTGCTTCCAGATCAACGATCTTCCCCCCCCCCCACCCCCTGGTTCTCTGCAATGAATAACATCTGACATCTCCACAGCACTTGAGCATTTGCAAAAACCTTACATATGTTATCCTCTTGGGGACTCACTCCAACTGTGGGAGGTAGATACCACAGTTGTTATTATAGCCTATTTACAGATGAGGAAACTGAGTCCCAGAGAAATTAAATGACTATCAGTGCATTGGACCAAACACAGGGAGCCTAGCTCAGAATGTTGTTTTGTCTTTGTCTGTCTGTTTTTTTTCAAAGACCAGGAGCAGACAAAGACAGAAGTTTGGTTGGATTTTCATTAAAAATCCATGCCAGCCTAATTTTGATGTTTCTTGCTTCCTGTTGTACATTCATTCTCCATATCTCCTCCTCCCTCTTCCTTCTCTTCTCATGCCTCCTCATCTTGATCATTTTTCCTTCATCCATTATTATCCCCAAGGAGCCACCATTGGTTGTCTGGACCAGAGACTATTTGCAGAGATGAGTTAAATTCCTTGTCTTGGCCCTACCCCTCCGGTACAGGAAGTGACTGTCAACCAATGACTAACCTTAGTGGGAGTCAAGAAGTCTCCTTGGGCTAAGCCTCTGGTTGAAGGTAACCACACCTGCCCCCTGGGTCTAATGATCTATATTTGGGCAGCAATTATACATGTCAAAGGAAGATAAAGTCAGCCAAAGCTCTTCCCAAGAGCTCTGTCTTTAAAATAATTCCTCTTCTGGAGATTAATTAGTGAACAAGACTGTGTTATTCAATGGTTGGGAGGCTGAAGAGCCCTCTCTCCCCTATGATGAATTGGCCTTCGGTCCCCAGTGACAGCTTAAAATTACTCTTCTCACCAGGGCAATTTCATGGAGTTGGTGCATGTCATAAACTGGAAAGTTTGACAAAATGTCACCCAGCTCTTGGCAGGCCGTGAGGATGCCGCAAAAAATGAGAAGGCAGAGGCAAAGGAAAGCTATCTCAAAACTGGTGCTGGCTTCCAGGTTCCAGGAATGCTTTCCAGAGACCTTGAGATGAGGTAGCCCTGGAGACTGCATTTCCTCCTCATTTCAAAGCCCACTATAACATTCTTTCTTTGTGAGAGCTCAGCCCAAGGGTTCAAAGAGATACTTATAAATGACAGGCAGATTCCTGCTTAATGGCTCTTCCATAGCTTGAATCAATCAATGGATGAATCAATAAGCATTTATTAAGCACTTACTACATGCCAGGCACTGTGCCAAGTACTGGAGATACCCCCCAAAAAGAAGAAGCAAAACAGCTCCTGCTTACATTTTAATGGGGGAGGCAATATGTAAATAAGTGGGTACATAAATGCAGGATATATAGAAAGTGGATGGGTGATAATCTTTTTTTAAATTTTTATTTATTTACTTTTAGTTTACAACATTCAGTTCCACAATCCCTTGAGTTCCAAATTTTCTCCCTCTTCCTCTCCTCCCCCCTTTCCCTCCCACAGCAGCATGCAATCCCAAATAGGTTCTATAAATACCTTCACATTAAACATTAGTCAAGTTGTAAAGGAGAATTATAACCAATGGAGTGAACAATGAGAAAGAAGGAATGAAATGAAAGAAAACACAAGAAAGAGAGCAAGCAGTTTGCTTCAATCTGCATTCAAAGTCTGTAGTTCCTTCTCTGGATGTGGATAGCCCTTGATGGGTGATAATCTTAGAAGAAGAGGCCAGGATACCTTTGCCAGGAGGAATCTGGGTCCTGGCCCTGGAGGGCAACAGAACCTTTGAGAAGAGGGGAGTTCTTGATGATAATATCAGGTTTTCTTTCACTCATCCAGGACTGTCTACTACAGAGGCTGACCAGAAAGAATCAATGGAAGACATGAACTCTCCATCTGGATTTCAAATCTAGATGCTACAATTGGTTCTCTGTCCATTCTTTGCACCCTGTAACCATCTACTTTCATTTTCCTCTGGCCTGTGATTTCCTTACCATGGACAGCTCCTGATACAGGAAACACCTTCCTCCAATGCTGGTCAGTAGTTCTATAAATGCACAAATTTGGAGGAACTCTACAGTTGGGAGGGACTTGGGAGGTCATTGAATCCAACTCTTTCCTGTGAAAGTTGAGGCAGTGAGGCCTCCAGATCACACCGATAGAAATAGTGGAGCTGAGATTTGAACCAGGACCTCGGATTACACATTCAATATTTTTACACTATCTCACAACTGCTTGTTCTAGAGTTGTGTGAGGGCACTGATAAGTTATGTGATTTGTTAAATGCTACACAGTTGGACTTGAACCTAGATCTTTCTGACTTCAAGTCCATCCTATGTTACACTCAGAGTACAATCTTAACTACCACTCAAAATAGGTGCTTAAAAAAAAAATTGCTTAATTTCAGTAATCCAAATGGAGACTAAAATGTATTGCCAATGACTATGAGTCTTGGGAAAGGAAGAAGAAACCATGGAAGCACAAGTTTTTCTCACTGTTGCCTGTTGGAGGCAACAGAAGATTCAGAAGAGAAAAGTTAATTTGGGACGTGAACAGCTGGCTAAGAAGGTGTTGTGTGAGAGTGGAATATGGTGGGCTCTTGGCTGGAGATGGAGTCAACCTAAGAATGGCTTGTATGAAGGTATGTGCTAGCTGTCTTACAAATCAAATAAAAAAGATTTTAAACAAAAATAGATGGAAAGGGAGAAAATTGTCTATGCGTATGCCTAAACTAAAGATCATAAAGTGCAGCTATAGAAAACAAAAGAATAGTTGTAACACCCAGAAGTCCACATGAGACAGAATCCAAGAGAAGCAACAGGAAGACCCAGAGCATCAAATGTTTATACACACTCAAAGTTTAGACAGGCAACCCACAAGGGTAAGTAGAGGTATTGATTCAAGGAAGCCAGTTTGCCTTATAGCTTATCACTGAGAGTTGGTAAGATGAAACCCATGCTGGGAACATGGTTCTGGATTGGTATACCTTATTCAAAAGAAACAAAATTGGTAAAAAGAGTGGACAAACCTGACATACAGGCATGATATGGTTGTTGTTGTTGTTCATCCTTTGTTTTCACAGAGGATCAATGACATCACAGGGCGATATCTTGACTTGTACACGAATTGAAATGAGGCAGACCAGTGCAAAGTCAACAGCTTCATTCTCTCTTCCAGAGTCATAGAAGTCTAGTGGCAAGACAAAAGTCGATGACTGGCAATGGCCTGAGATGCAGTAAATGATCTTGGAGTCCTCAATGTATGACCAGGCTTGAAGGTATAGCTCTTGCTTCAGGTGCCTTCATAGCTGTTGGAATAAATTGTTCCTTTCTGTTCATTCTGCCTGATGTGTAATGGAGAAGGACTTCAATTATCCAGACACCTGCTGGAGCTTTCTCTCTGCCAAAAATCAGAACAGCTAATGACTTCTTAGTGATGATTTTATCCTTCACCACCAACATGGAAGAATTTTCTTCTGGATTTGATTTTATGAATCATTAATAGGGAAAAACTAGTTGATGAGGTGAAAATAATAGGAATCTGGGAGGGGGGGAGCAATGGCCATTCCCTCCTATACTTTACAATGGAGAACAGAAAGTCCAGGTATAATCTAGTTTATGCCCTAGATTATGGGAAAGCAGAAAAATGGGTTCAGAGGAAAGATAGGATCCCATGGACTAAAATTTTATGGGGGAAGTCAGGGCAGGAGGGACAGGGATACTCAACAATAAAATTCTAAAGGTGCAAAAAGAAACATTATCAACAAGGAGAAAAGATGGAATTTGTTTGGAAAAAATAATGTGGATACATAGGGAACTCATCAACTAACAGTTTTTCAAAAAATAAACGTACAAAAGATGGAAGCAAGACCAGAAAACAGAGGTGACATAAGAGTATGGCACATTTCTGTAAAAATTGTGTTGGGAATGTTAAAACTCAGAATGAGTGGAAGCTAACTAAAAAGCTAAGAACAGCAAAAAAAGGTTTTATTTATTTGTTTCTTATTTAAGGAGAAAAAATAATGTTGATCAAAGAAAGATGAGGACCTTTGCTTGAGGTGCTTGATATGGTGATAATGGATAGCAGGAAGAAGGGAGAGTGGCTTAATTATCATTTTGCTTCTGTTTTCTCTGCCCAGGACAATGATCTTTGCATCACCAATAACAAACACCAACCAACCAACCAACCAAAATATATTCAAAAGACAAGGAAGGAGGTTGTAAGAGAACACCAAGCATCCTTTGATGAATTCAAGTCACTTGGTCCAGAGGAACTGTATCCTCAGATACTGAAAGTAATTGCTGAGTCACTATTAGTGATACCTGAATGTTCTTTGCAAAAGTGAAAGGTGGCAATTCTCAAAAAAAGAGAAAAGTTCAGTGTCTGAAAGTGAACTCGACTTTGATTCCTGGGACCATTCTAGAACAAATCATTAAAAAAGATAGAGAGAGGACATTTAGCCAGGGAAGTGATGATTTAAAAGAGTCAGAATCAGCATGAACAGGTCATGTCAGACTCACTTCATTCCTATTTTTTGATGAGGAAAATGTACTGGATTTTTTTTTTTTAATGTAAGGGATATGGGTGGTGTGTTGTTTTGCCCATAGAGGTTATTTATGTCCACATACGTCTGTCTACATGTAATTCCCAAGGATGCAAGAATAGATTTCTCTAGAATCTCCTCTCCCACCCCCCTTCTCAAGGAAAAAGACTTTGATTCCTTTATGAAGAGGAAGCAGGAGGTTGGGGTCAGAAGCTGGCCACTTGACTCTCCTCAGAAAGAGGAAGTACTAGGCTAGAATTATATCTGTTTACTTCCTTAAAAATATTATTTGGGAGAAATAATTTTTAGGCTTAAGCTGCACTCCCAATTGCTATTTTCTAATGGAGGAGTATCCCAAGCTATAGATCTAAGGCTTGCCTGCCCACCCAAATGCCAGTTCCACAATGAACACATACAGCTGATGACAAACAAAACCATTTATACAAAGAGCAAACAGAAATCAGATAAAGTAAACATATGAGAATATATAATGGACAATATAGAGAGTGAATATGCTTTCCCATTGGGAGAAAGATGACTCAGCTAAATTAAGAGAGTCTAAGATCTCACCCAAGGGGAAGTTTCCTGAAGTCTCTAGTGTAGTAATCTAAGAATAGGAACATGATAAAAATGCTAGCTTCTTTACATGTCAGCTTCTTCCTAGAATCTTCCTCTTCCTGCAGGATGAAAAGAGGTTGAAACTGAATATCTTTTCTCTCTCAAAGCTGGAAGCCAGAAGACCAGGATGTCTCTACTCTTTAGCTTGGGTCAATCTATATAATCAATCACTTTCTCTGTCTGTGTCTCTCTGTCTCTCTGTCTCTGTTTCTGTGTTTCTCCATCTCTGTCTTTGTCTTTGTCTCTCTTTATGTCTCTGTGTCTCTGTCTCTGTGTCTCTCTGTGTCTCTCTGTCTGTCTCTGTCTCTGTCTCTCTGTCTGTCTCTGACTCTCTGTCTCTGTCTCTCTCTTTTTCCAGGACTGCTTTTAAACCTCCCCACATAGAATATGGGCAGGATTCTGTAAAGGTCTACAAGAAATGATCCTTGTCGCTATGGCAGCGTGGGAAGCATCTGTGATGTTGTCAGTATGGGTCCTCACTTTTCTGAATCACATCAATTTAACAAATATTTTTAAAGTGCCTACTCTGTATCAGGTACTGTGGTGGGTTCTGTGTAAACAAAGACAATATGAAATGTTCCCTGCCCCAAGGAACATACATTCTCCTGGAAATTGGGGGAAGATGTTAGATAGATAGATAGTTGGATGAATAGAAGGACAGACTGATAGATCAATAGATATGTAGATGGATATAGAAAGGTGGATAGAATGATTGATAGAAGGATTGATTGATGGGTAGGTAGACAGATAGAAAGATAGGCAGATGGATAGAATGATAGATCAACAGATTGATGAATAAAAAGAAGGATAAATTGACAGGTAGGTAGAGGGATAGATAAAAAGATGGATAGATAGAAATGGATAGATAGAATGATTGATCAATAGATGGATAAATAGAAAGATAGAAGCCTAGATCAATAGATAAGTCGATGGATACATAGAAAAATAGGTAGATAGATAGATGGACAGAATGATAGATTTATTGATAGATAGATGGACAGATAGAATGATAGATCAATAGGTAGATAGATGGATAAATAGCGTGATAGATTGATAGATAGATGGTTGGATGGATAGATAGAAGGCAAGATTGATAGGTAGGTAGATAGATAGATAGATAGATAGATAGATAGATAGATAGATAGATAGGCATAGATATAGATAGAATGATAAATAGATAAATGCAAGAGATTTTTGCAGAGGAAGAGAACACTGACAAATAGGGGGCTCAGGGCAGCCTTTCAGCAGAAAGTGGTCCCCGAGTTAAACCACAGAAAAATCTGAGGATTCTGAGGAAGAGTTGAGGAGGGAGAACATTTTGGGCATAAAGGACAATCTGGCAACTGAGCTAAGGTAATGGCAATAAGGCAGGTTTGTCTACAGAGTTTGAGAAGGGGAGTGTTGCTGAATAATTCTGGAAATGGAGTGTAAGTGAGACTGGGGCAAGCCAATCAAAGGAGTTTTTGTTTTATCCTAGAAGCAATAAGGTTCTACTACAGCTAACTCGACTTCAGTTTTCTCATTTGCAAAAGGAAGAGGTTGTACTAACTGACCTCTAAACCGGGGTATGCTGGTAAATGTTTAACAACTAAAACACAAATATATGCAGGCTCTGCTTTTAAGTGTAATCTGAATTATTAACATTTCCTCTGTCACTTTCTTGAGTTTAGATGCTCAACAAAACAACAAATCCAGCCCAGAATTGTAGCATTTGTTGATTTCTATAATGCAAATGCTCCCACTGAAAATTTAGCCCTAGGGCTCCAGTATACCACTGCTCTAAGGTCTCCCAGTCTCTGAATCTCTGATCCTAAGTGGACATTCATTGTTCTCTGGGAGTCCATCATGAAAAGGGAACTCACTATCTCCTGAGGCAACTCATTCTACTTTCAGAAAATGCATTCCTGGGCTTTCTGTGGGGTAGGAAAAGGGTGAAAGATGCATCCCCACCTCCTTCGAAGGGAGGGACTGAACTTAGAAGTGAAGAGAAATGCAGGCTGGGGCCCCAAGCACAGCTGATTGTCCCAGTTTGATTCTACCCACAAGCTGATGCAAACAAATGGTTTCCTAAATGGAATCAAACCTGTCTCATGTGTAGATTCAGGAGAATAGGACAAGAGGAAGCACTTTCTGCTGATAAGGGCTGTGAAACATTAGGGTAATCAATCCTGTCCTGACTGCCAGATTAATCTTCCTTCAGCACTTCTTTCTTTACATTCCTCCCCTGCCCCAAACTTTCAGGGGTTACTTATTAACTAGGGGATAAAATCTAAACACCTTAGTCTATACTCAAGGCTCTCTATAATCTGGCTGCAGCCCGCCTTTAGTGAATGAATGACTAAACAAATATTTTTATTAATTGAGTCCAGCTGAATGTCCTGCCCAGAAGAGATGCTGGGGCCACTGGGGAACCAGGTGCAGACACTATGAGAAGAGAAAGGACAACGCCCTCCTGCAATACTAAAGGCAAGAGTGACATTGGTCAAATGTGTTCCCTATGTAGTGTGGTGGGCAGCTAGGTGGTGCCTCAGTGCATAGAGTGCCAGTTCTGGAGTCAGATCTGAATTCAAATCCTGCCTAAGACACCCTATGGTTCTACACTCCTTCTACTGAGAGGAACCAACATGTTCACTCGCATGTGTACTCACATGTATACATGCATGTGTAGTAAATATATACACTTTGTAAATATTACATACTCACATATAAGTACACAAAGAAATTGGTGGGGCACTAGCAACTGGGGGAAACCAGTAAAATAATCTTGTAGGAAGGTGTCCTTGAGTGAATTGTAAAGGGAGCTAGGAAATAGAGGATAGAAGGGAAAGCATTCCAGTGATAGGGAGCAGCTCATGGGTGTATGGGGTGTTCCAGAAGGACTAGTACTTCTGATGTCAGGGTTTGCTGAGCCTTTTTCAGGGCTACTCATCCACCTTTGGTGTCCACCTTTGGCCTAATTCTCACCTGTGCCTCCAAGAAGCTGTAGCTTGGGCAGCGGCCACCCCCTATTAAAACCACCTTGGCAGATGGGCTAAACCAGGATGAAGGTAATCTACAAGTTTCAAACCCATTGGTGAGTTAGGAGGATGTCTGTCCCAAGCATGTTAAGACTTCCTCTCCCAGTGGAATGGATGGAAGAGAACAATTTATTCCAATGGCCATGAAGGTGCCTGATGCAGGTGTTGTGGAGCACTCAGAACATGATCAAACATCAGAGATGCCAAGATCATCCTCAGCCATCAACAATCATCTTGACTTTTGTCTTGCCACTGGACTTCAATGACTCTAGAAGAGAAAGTGAGGCTGAGAATTGTGCAATTCTGCCTCACTTAAACACAATTTGTATACAAGTCAAGACATCATCCATGATGTCATTGGGTCCTCTTCAAAAACAAAGGACAAACAGCAACTTGTGGACAAGCAGAGGGGCAGTAGATGAAATGCCCCATCAAGGGAACATCAGGAAGGTCAGTTTGTCCAGAACATGGAGGGAATTCTTCTGGTAGGTATTGGACTAGGTGACAACTGAACTTACAAATTCTGTGATTCCTTGTGATAGTTCTCCACCTCACAGAAGAAGAAACTGATACTCAGAGAATGTGAGTGATTCACCCAAGGTCATACAGGGAGACTATGGAAGAGTTAAGACTAGAGACCATGCCTTTGTACTCTCAGTCCAACCTCCTCACTACACTCCACTGTCTCCCCTCCCTCCTCCCTCAGCCCCAGGGATGGTATGTCTCTGTCCACTGGCTTACCAGACTATCCCAAAGAACCTGCCCCAACAACCTCAAGGAGATACACAGTTTCTATTCAAGGGGAGCAGATGGGACTGAGCAGAAAGGATTTCAAGAGGAGTAGTGCTTGGCCTTTGGCTTTCTGCCTGCCCACACAGCCCTTGATGTGATGAGCTAGGATTCTGGTCACCATCTTTTAAGTCCCCTGTAGCACAGCTGGGAACAGACTGGAATATAATGTCTATCACACTTCCAGCTCCTCTTTTAACAATGTATTACCTCATTCTTAAGGGTAGAGGGCTGGACAAAAAAAATATCTCCCCTCCTTTAGTCTTTAGCTAGTAAAAGAAGGGCTTTTGCATAGAAAATCTCATTGGTAACTTACTGTAAATTGTCTGGGTGTAGGCATGAGCAGCCTGATGTGGTAGCTCTAAACATAAAATGATATTAGGCTATATTAAGAGAGACACTGAGTTTGGGACACATCTGCAGAATAGTATTCAGTTCTGGGCACCATATTTTAGGGAGGACATTGACAAAATGGTGTTTTAAGAGGATGGTGACCTGGATGCTATGGGAACTCTTATACGAGAATTGGTTGAAGGAAGTGGGGAGAGTTAATATTGTGTCCCTGTCTCCCAAAGGGGTAGGGAAGTGGGAGGCAGTTGGGAGTTGGTGATTAGGGGCAATTCATGGGCCTGGACTGATAAAGGGAATAAACCTAAAAGGAAAAGAGGTATGGTTCAAGGTATGATTCGACAGAGTAAATAAAATTAATGATTTTTTGAAGTCCAGGTCAGACAAAGTCCATAAGATTAGGTAGAGACAGAGTCTTAGAATAAAGTCTGGGAACGGGGGTCCCAAGTCAGTTAACCCAGGAACAACACCTGCATGGGTTAAGGCCAGGAAAGCAATATCAATGGAGAGGTATGTGTGAATGACAGTTTATCTCATAGAAAATCTCTGCCTAAGGCAGGGTCCTTTGATGATGGTGTTGCCATAGCCAGCCTCTCTTCTCCCCGAACTGCTTCTGTACCATCAGAGCCCAGAAAGTTTAGCCTAGGGAAAAAAAGAAAAAACTTAGAGGGGACATGATAGTCATTTAAAAATCTTGAAAGGGTTGTTTTGTAGAAAATGGATTAGATGAGACCTGTTTTGTTTGGTCCCAGAGGGAAGGAAGGGCTAGGAGCAATGAAAGGGAGTTTTAGGAAGGCAGAGTTGGACTCTAGGGAGAATCGTTACTGTTATCTGTCAATGCGCTGGTCGATAGCCATAGGTAGTGGGAACCCCTCACCACAAACTGGAGCTCATCCAATCACGGCTGGCTGACCACTCATTGAGGAAGGGATTTCTGCTTAGAGATAGTAGTGGTCACAGCAGCATGAGTACCAGTAACTCACAGTAGAGATTCCATTTTCTTTCATTTTTTCTAGGCCCGTACAGCACCAGTTAGTGTGGAGATGGGCAGTTAGCTGGTTATCCTGATCTGTCGGTGGCCGATTTGGATACACCTACTTTGGAGCTAAAACAGTGCTTATTAGCATGTTAACCTGTTGTTGGCCATTACCTAAAATATATGTGTCTCCTTTTGTATTAATGGTGTCAAGAGAACTGGGCTAATACTTCGAGGCATTTAATTATGGTTTCTGAAGCTTTTAGTGCTTTTAGCTTGTACATTTCAGAGTATGTGATGATGTCAGTGACAGATCTGAGTCTGTGCAATATGAAGCCTTGTTATAATTGTATTGTGTATCTTACAGTTCCCTTGTGGAAGCCAGTTGCTGCATAAAAACCGCAAAAATGGCAGATGGTAATGCCAGTATGGAATAACCTGTAACCTTAGCTAAGTGAAATAGATAAACCCTCGTTCATGTAGAACAGTTCTTAACCTGGGGTGTGAGAACATTAAAAAATTTTCTTTCTGATAACTGTATTTCAATGGAATTGGTTATCTTTTTAAAAAATATATTTATTTTATTCTGAACTTAAGAAATAAAACTAGCATTTCCACAATAGAATAGAATAGAAAAAAGATAATTGCACATGAAACTGCAAATCTATTATATACAACTTGCTATTCCTTTTAAATATATAATAAAGTTATCATGTAACTTTTTTTCCTTTTGTTCTCCCCTCTCCCCATAGCTGCCATTAGATACAAATGTGTATGTGTGTGCGTGTGTGTGTGTGTGTGTGTGTGTGTGTGTGTGTGTGTGTGTGTGTAAAATCATTCAATACACATTTCTATTTATCAGTTCTTTCTCTGGAGGCAGGGAGCATCTTCCTTCATGGGTCCTTTGTAGTTAATCTGGATGTTTATAATAGTCAAAATGACTTAATGTTGCTCAATGTTGTTCTTAAAACAATCCTGCTATTATTGTATACAGTGTCCTCTTGGTTCTGCCCATTTTACTCTTTATTATTCTGCCCAAGTCTATCCATGTTTTTTTCTAAGATCATTGAGTTTATTATTTTTTATAGAACAGTAGTATTCCCTCATGATCATATACCACAACTTGTTCAGCCATTCCCCCATTTTTTTTTTTGTAACTATGCATTGTTCTCAGAAGGGGTCTATTGGTTCCATCAGACTGCCAAGGGATCTGTGACCCTTAAAAAGGTTAAGAATTGTTGATGCAGAAGCTAGCTGGAGTGCTAGGTCAATAGCCAGTATTTATATAACACTTATATAACAGCATGCAGATAACACTTTAAGGTTTACAAAATGCTTCAAGTATTATCTCATTTAATCTTTACAACAACTCTGGGAGGAAGACTTAATTAATATCCCCATTTTAGAAATAAGAAAACTGAGTCAGACAGAGGTTAAATGACTTGTTCCATAGCTAGGAAGGGACTGAGGCTGGATTTGAACTCAACTCTTCCTGACTTGAGGCCCAGCACTCTACTCACTGGATCACCTGGCTACCCCTAGACTTTCAAAAGGTGTCTCAATCAACTTCTCCAGGTCAGACCATTTCATAAGGAGCTCCTGATAGGTGGAATTTTCTGAGTTGATTCATTCTGTTTATCTCCCTTTGGAGTCAGTCCTACCATTGTCTTTGATTGTCTTTGAATTTCCTACTGTAGAGTCCTTTGCTGTCCTGGCAGTGACCCTGCCCTCTTCATGCTACTGCTTGTTGCCCGCCAGCAGGGTTAAGTCCTGCCAAGCTAGACTGACTTTGAATAAAGGTCTGGTGACTCAACTGCTTGCCTATCCCCCAAGGACCAGCCTCATTAAGTTTGGAGATGCTCAGTGTGAGGTTGGCTGCAGAAGGACCGATATTTTTTTTTGGCCACAGCAACTCATAAAGATCATCTCTGATTCAGGCTATGCTCTGCGTGGGTAGAGGGAGCAACTGTATGGATGAAACTGGGGGATGAAACATGGGGAACTTTGAAGTCTGGAAATGCTTTGAACTTGGGCAGGGCCCCAGCCTGGTCAGATCTACAAAGAGGAAGGTTTCCTCAAATGGCCCATAATAGACACATGTGGGGGTTCCCAAATGAGGAAATTGTAACCCTTTTGAAATACTGAATACAGCTCTGTTAAGAGATACTTAACAAACGTTTACTGAATGGAGTGGAATTTGACTGAAATGAAGCCTTCAGGAACACATTGACCTAAAGGCATTATGGTTGCTCAACAGAAAGACCAGGAGAGACCCCCTAGCAGATGCCTGGCTGAATTTTCATTTCCCCTCCTACAGAGATGCACTGTATGGTTCAGCTGAGACTCTGAGTTATTGTTACTTGTAGGAAATCAAATGAATTTTCTCATAGGAACCAATCCATCAACAAACATTTATTAAGCCCCTATTATGTGTCAGACATATTGTTAGTTGCTGAAGATATGAAGATGAAAATGAAACAGTCCCTGCTCTCAAGGAACTTACATTCCATTCTCTTCAGACCCAAGTTATGTACATTTACAATTATGTACAAAATATAAAAGGTAATTGGGGAAGCAGGGAGATAAAGACACTAGGAGCTGTTCTGGACCTGTAAGATGAGGGAAGGAGAGAGTTGGCTTAGGTGACCTTTAAGGTCCCTTCTGGCTCTGAATCTCTGAGTCTATGAACTGGAACAAATCTCTTTTTATGGATTTATCTTATTTTTACGGAGTGCAACTGAAACCCAGAAAGGTTGAGTTAGCAGTCTGGAAAATCATTTAGAATTACACAGAAAGTGACCAAAATTGCCATACCTTTTGACCTAAAGATGCCATTGTTGGGCATATGGCAAGAGGAGGTCAATGACACAAAGAAAAGTTCCATGTTGTCGAGCTGTCTCAGTCATATCCGACTCTTTGTGACACCATTCGAGGTTTTCTTGGCAAAGATACTGGAGTGGTTTGCCATTTCCCTTTCCAGCTCATTTTACAGATGAGGAAACTGAGGTAAACAGGGTTAAATGACTTGGCCAGGGTCACACAGATAGTAAGTATTTGAGCCTGGATTTGAACTCGGGAAGGCGTCTTCCTGGCTACAAGCCCAGTCCACAGACATCACAAAATATGCAGCAACACTATTTTGTAGAAGTAAAGAAAGAAGCAAAGTAGATGCCCATCAATTGGGGCTAAATAATTGTGTTACATGAATGTAATGGGATATTATTTTGCTGTAGGAAGTGATGAGTGTGATGAATACTGAGAAACCAGGGAAGGCTTATGTGGACTGAGGCAAAGAAAGTCAGAAGAACCAGGGAAATCATATAATGCAGTTGCAATGTGAACAAACTACAGTGGAAAGAAAAACAACAGAATAACTGAAAGTAAATCCTGAAAAATTGTAATGACCACGCTTGGCCCCAAGGAAGAAGTGTGAGAAGGCGCCTCCCCCGCTGCTTTGCAGAGGCAGGAGGCCTATGGGGGCAGAGTGCCTAGAATGCCAGATTTTTTCATTATCTTACCTAGTTATGCACAGCTTTTTCTTCTTCTTTCTTCTTCTTTATTATAAAAGATGACTCTCTGGGAAGGAAGGTCGGGAGCAATGCAACTGGAATTGAAGGTGATGAAAAAAACAAAAAGATATCAATGCAACTTACTTTTAAAGAAACAAAGGTTGAGTAATGGTGTCTAAGTTCTCCCAGTGAGTTAAATGACAGAGCAATGATTAGAACCTAGGGCTTCTGATGCCCAGTCCATGGCTCCTTCCACTTTCCCCTCCTCTCTTCCGTATAGACATAGGTATGCATAGCTTTATGATTTGGGTTATATCTAGAGTTATTTTGACCAAGAACTTCCAATAGAAGGCAAGCCCTCTGAGGGCAAGAACAGTGTCTTTTTTTTTTTTTTTTGTCTTTGGGTTTTCAACATCTAGCATAGCACCTTGCGTGTGGTAGTTGTGTATTGCTTGTTGAAATGGTTGCAACTCAAAGTACCCCGTTCTCACAAGCTGTTTGAGTAAACAAGCCAAGGATGGGGAAATAGTGCTTTGGGTGATGGGCATCAAAGCGTGGCAGGGAGGATTTCTGTCAAAACATCTCTCCAGCAGATTCCACAGATTCTCTGTCGATTTCCTCCTATAATCTTTTCAACACATGTACAGTGTGGGGTGCTTATTGACTCCTGTGCTCGAGTGAAGTTCCCATTGATTGCAGCTCCAGGGAAAGAAGAGAGGAAGAAAGAGAGAAGGGAAAAGGAAAAGGAGCCAACTTCAAACCTGGAACTCTATCGGCTGTTTATTAGAGACACAGCTAGGACCTGACTTTGCGCAGAATGAAGATGGAACTGAAGGAGCAAACTTTGGCTCCCTACAGGATCAGATCTGAAGACCTGGGTTTTTGTTCCAACTCTGGTAACAATTGTAATAATTCATATAAATAAAGGACTTTGTAACCACCTAGTAGATGAGCAGTGCAAATGTGATGATGATGGTGATGACAACGATGATGCTGGTGTACATTTTACAAAGGAGGAAACTGAGGTTCTGGGAGGGTGACAGCACTTAGGATCATAGATCATAAATCTAGAATTAAAAGAGATCCCCAGAGACCTACTCCACCTCCTAATTTTTATTCTTGTTCAGTCATTTTACAGTCGTGTCTGACTCTTTGTGACTGCATTTGAGTTTTCTTGGCAAAAATACTGGAATGGTTTGCCATTTCCTTCTCCAGCTCATTTTACAGATGGGGTAACTAAGGCAAACAGGGTAGAGTGACTTGCCCAGGGTCACACATCTAATAAGTGTCTGAAGTTGGATTTGAACTCAGGAAGATGAGTCTTCTTGACTCTAGGTCTGGAACTCTATCCATTTCATCATCCAACTGCCCTCTCATTTTATATATGAAGAAACTGAGGCCAGGGAAGGTTTGCCCAGAGTTACGTAACAAATGGGCCTTGGAGATCCCAGATCTGTTCTCCTCAAATGCTGGCTCCTACATGAGACTTTTTGGATTCTGTTTGTCTGTTGTTCATCAGTTGTCTACTCCACTCCACCTTCCAATTCACCTATGTTTTGTACTTGCTTATTAGTGTACATGTTATAAGCTTCTTGCCAGACTCCATTTTACTTTTGTCTTTTTGTCTCCAGCACCTAACCTTGTGTCTGGTAAATAGCAGGCACTTAATAAATTCATTTTGGACAAAAGTGAAATGAATCAAATTGAATTTAAAAGGATATGCTGAGATTCAAACCCAGGCCTCTGGTCCAGACTTCCATTCCCTTTTATATAAAAGGAGGGGGTAGGCCTCACTGATCTCAGAAGGTCCTTCCATCTTGGAGGTGGTATGATTCAGAGGATTTCTGAACAAAGGACCCCTCTACTCCAGAGCCTGCAGGACAGGAGATCCTCAGGCCAGCTTTCTCTCTGGCTAGCTGCCTTGTCCAGCCCATCCCATCCAGTGGTAGGGAGCCAGGGCTCAGCTCCACTTCCCAGACAGTCTCACTTAGAAACACTAGAGGGACCTAGGCTTCCACACAAACTGGTCTTGTCTCCTTTTCATCCTCTTTCTTGGTCACCTGCTGTAGCTGTATATTCCCAAGATGACCTCCTCTGGCCAGGGACTGCAGCCTGTGGAGGCAGGAGATTTAAATGTTTAAAGGGTTGGATTATTTAAAAATGAGCTCATCACCAATAAAGCATCACTCAATTATTCTGGCTCCACCCTTTTTCCATCCTCTCCCCACTAAGGAAAACCTTATTATGATGATCCCAATTACTGCCCATCACCCCTGTCCTGAGGCTCTTAAACCACCTCTGCTGATGCATCTTTGGGCTTTGCCAGGACAGAGGCAAAATCTCAGAGACAGAGAGGAAAGAGACAGAGGCAGAGAGAAGAGAGGGACATGTAGACACAGGGAGAGACGGAGAGAAAAGAGACAGAGATAGAGGGAGACATGGAGAAAGGAAAAAGACAGAGGTAGAGACGCAGGGAGAGAGGGAAGAGAGACAGAAACAGAGACTCAGAATAGAGAGGAGAGAGTCAGAGAGAGAGATAGAGTGACAGAGACAGAAAGCCTCAGAGATAGAGAGGAGTCAGAGAGATGGAGAAAGAGAAAGAGAAAAAAGGAAAAGAGAGAGAGATGGAAACAAATGGAGAGAGAGAGGAGAGAGAATGAGAGAGAAAGATACAGGGGCAGAGTTAAAGAGAATTTCTGGGTTACAGGATGAAGAGAGACTCTGGTCTTATATGTTTTCACATGGCTTTTCTGAGAGAGGCCATGTAGGAATTACAATAAACTCCCATTTCTGCAACACTTGAAGGTTTGTGGAGTATTTTCTCACAATGTCCCTGGGAAGTAGGTAGATATGAGCTCAGTCCTGAGAACCTGAGTTGTCTGGGGGCAGCTGGAAGTTCTGAAGATCAAATTTTGAATTGAATGACATTCAGCAAGCATTTTTTAAGTGCCTGATGTGTGCAGGGCCCCATGTTGGGTACTAGAAATACAAAGATGTAACCAAAAGCTTTCCTTCCACTTGAGAAGCCTAACATGCATGCACATTCACTCTTTGTAGTCGTATCCCCAGCACTGTGTTTGGTACAGAGAAGATACTTAGTAAATTCTGTTTTTATTGATTATACAAGAAAAAATGAGAAAAGAGAGAAAAGCAACAACTGAGAAGATCAGGGAAGACTTCGCAGAGCAGGCACCTGAGTTGAGCCTTGAATGGAAGATAAATTTCCTGAGATGTGGATCGTGGTAAATGGCTATCCCTCTCATTTAATAGTTGGGGAAACTGAGGCATCATGAAATTATACGAAGTAACTCAGATAGTTTCAAAAGTTGAAGATGTGGTGTTAATTTTAGAAAGCCACTAGTGTCCATATTAGCTGACATGTAGAGCTCATTAAGAGGAGTAATACTGAAGGGAGGCAGGAGCCAGACTCTAGATGGCCTAACTTGGTAAGCTAAGCACAATGTGAAATGTCCCAAAGACATAGGGAGCCAATAAAAGTTTTTGAGAAGACAAGTGATACCATCAAGATCTGTGTCATAAATGAGGTGATTGGTGGAGCTGTTTGGAGGATTCATTGAACAATGAGACTGGAAGAAGGGAGGCCAATTTAGGAGGCTATCGATTATATAATCTAGGTGATGGGGCTGACCATGTTGTTAGAGAGAAGGGGACTGAGAGTGGTGATGATATTGAGGGCAGAATGGATCTGGGGATGCTCTCTCCAAACCCTAGTGGATTGATAGTGGCTACAGCAAGGAGTAAAGGCCATCCATTATAGTCCACAGGGCAGAGACTGAACTTTCACATGGAACTATCTCAGTAGATATATCCCAAGATGGCAGAGACGGGGCACAAACACACAGAATATGCTCTTGGTTCTGTCTTAGTCCTGATGTCAAAGGCCCTGGTCTTTCTGGTATTCAGTATGGATTTTGAGACCCTGTTCAGGCAGTAGTAGGCAGAGGTTCTGGTCAGTCTGGCTCTAGGCAGGCCTTTGCCTAAATTCTCCTAGGGTGCTCACCTGAAGGATATGAGGAAGGGGAGAGGAAGACCAGGATGATGGTTCTTAAGTCTCTGGAAGGGTGACTAACTGGTATATACCCCTTCCCCCAATGGTCTACACCACTTGGGAAAATATAGGAACGCTATTATATTAGGCTGGAAAAGAGAAGGGCCTTAGAAATCATCTTTTTTCAACCACTTCATTCTGCCAGTGAGGAAACTGAGGTCTAAACAGAGGAAGCCACCTGCTCAAGCTCATAAGGTGAGTCAGTGGCAGAGTTTGAAGCTGAAGGAAAAGGGACCTGTGCCGGTTAGACTCTGCCACAAACAGAGAAAGCTTCATCCCTGAAGAGGCTGAAAAAGGGAGAATAGAAGCCCATCTGCCTGAAATATCACCATTAATGATTCATTTCTTTGGGTCTTAACTGCTTTTCAGAGTCTCCTAGGAGAAAAGCAGACAGCTCTGGGAAGCAGAGCTCCTTTATCAGCCTTCATTTCTCAGCCAAGACGAGTATTTCTGATCTTTCCCAACCATGACAAAAGCTGAGATCAGCACCTGAAAGGGATTGGGCCCAGGGCAGGTACCCCGGGGGTGGGCAAGCCAGGAAGCAGAGCATAGCATCACAGACTTAGAACTAGGAGTGATCTTGAAATAACCTTATCCACTCCCACCCACATATACATTCTACAAATGAGAAAACAGAGGCTAAGAAGTTAAGGGACTTGGGGCGGCTAGGTGGTGCAGGGAATAGAGCCCTGGTCCTGGAGTCAGGAGGACCTGAGTTCAAATCCAGCTTCAGACACGTAACACAAAAAAACTAGCCACATGACCTTGAGCAAGTCACTTAACTCCAATTGCCCTACCTTCCCCCCTCTGAAAAGCAAAAAGAAGTTAAGGGACTTGACCAATGTAAGGGACAGAATTGACAGGAGATAAGAGATTAATGAAGATACATTTTTTCCAAATTCGCGATTTTTGTCACCTACAAACCAGGTTTAAATACAAGTCTCCCTGTGCCTACAGTCCTAGCATCCCTTCTGGTTATATGCCAGGTGCCCTTAAGCATGGCCATTTCTGTACCATTCCAGTACTGGCATGCTAAATTCCACTGCTGGTGATACTTCCTTTTGGGGTTAACTTTGAACCTTTCTAGATTCTTCTCTTAAACTCCTCAGGAAGGAATTTATAATCAGGATCAATTGTTCCTCCATGAGACCACAGGGATGTAGGGTTTCATTTGGGCAGAGAGGGCCTTGAAAAGAGCAATCAATCAAATAAATACATTTATTAATCACCTATTATATTGCAGACACTGTACTCAATACTATGAATGCAAAGATGAAAATTAAGGTGATCCCTGTTCTCAAGGAGCTTAAATTCCTAAAGGGAAGACCCTAAATGTACACATATAAGTATAACACACCCTCTGGGATATTCCCCCAGCTGGCACTGGTACTCAAGGGCTGGGTCCTCAGAAGGTGGTAACTAAAGCAAGTTCTAGAGAAACTTCTGCCTCTAATACTGACAAGCCCACACCAGTGTGCTCTGGATGAGTAGTCAGACATAAAATGAATTCATAACAAATACATTTACTAAAATGGAATAATCAAGAGTAGATTAAAAAATATTCAGCCCATAAACATTCAGCACACTTTCTTACAAATACACATAGTATCAGTTGGAAGAGTGAGCACAAACTCAGAGTGCTATGGTAGTGAGCCACTCATGTAGTGAATAAATTGTAGCCAAAGCTATTCATTTTTCAATATTGTCCAGTATCAAAGTCCTTTTTCTTCTTTAGAATTCTTACTAAGTTCCCTTTTAGTAAGGCTGATTAGCTGGGCTCCTGAGGGCCTGCTTTTTTCTCTGTAGAGTGACTCTTGATTGCTAGGGCTAGGTTTCTCTTGAGTCCAAAGATGACTGTCTCCCTTATGGTCAGAGGCCTCATTCATTGAAACCTCTTCTGGCCTTTGTGTCTGTGGTATCCATGTCTCTCTGGTGTGTGTGTGTGTGTGTGTGTGTGTGTGTGTGTGTGTGTGTGTGTCTGTTCCATCTTCCTTGAACTCATCCTCCAACTTTTAGATACCATGGACAAGGGAAGTGAAAAAATCCTCCTTTTCCCACTAAGAGTTAGAATCTTCCATAACTGCTAGCTCTTGCCTTAATTATTTCATCATGTCTTTTACAGATGTAGAATCCATGGTGCCAAAGGGCCATTGATCAATTGATCCCTAAAGAGAGATCCTGTAGAGGTGAGGTTCATCAACTCCTCCTAAAACTGGTACCATAGCTATGTAAACTTGATACTTAAAAAAATTTATTAAAATCTTCAAGTAGCAGTAAGAATCTTGGAAACATCTCATGAAAATAGAATAAAGTTCCAAAGGAGAAGAGGTCAGGGAGTTGTCATGCCAGGGTTCTTTGCAGTGCCAGCACTACAGCAATAGATATTAGAAGATATAAAGTATATTTTTAAAAATAAATTTTCATTAATATCTTTACTTTTTACATCATCCAAATTTCTCACAGGATCCCCGCCCCCCCAAGAAATTGATCCCATATAACAAATAATTTGTTTTAAAGATAAAGAGGAAAAGAAAATAAATCAATAAAACCAATCAATCCATCAAAAAAAGTCAGAAAATCTACACAGTGCTCCCCACCTGTGCATCCCTACCTCTGCAAAGGAGTCAGATTGGGGATATCTTCTTCTATCTCCTTGGGTCTTTGAAACTTGCTTATTCTTTAAAATTTGGTGTCCTCCTCTTTTGACTATTTTAGGTTGTTCCTTCCATTGGTGTTGTTGCAGTCACGGTGCATAATGTTCTTGGCTCTGATCATTTCACTCTGCACTAGTGCACATAAGACTTCCCATGTTTCTCTGTATTCCTTATTTTCATTTCTTACAGCACAGTAATATTCCATCACATTCATGAATCTCAATTTGTTTAGCCATTCCTCAATCAATGAGCATCTACTTTGTTTCAGGTTCTTTGCTACTATAAAACTGCTGCTATAAATATTTTAGTGTACATGAGGAATTTTTTCTTATCAAAGAACTCTTTTGGGCATATGCTTGGTCATAGAATCTTTGGGTCTAGGTATGGAGATATTTTATTCACTTTATTTGCATAATTCCACATTGCTTTTCAAAATCCTCTTACTGATTCACAACTCCACCAATAATGCACTAGTGTACCTATAGAAAATATGAAGGGTATTTTTGAACAGGTCTCATCAGTAATATCAACTAATTCCTTCTGTTGCTTTTATATCTGCTCTGAGAACTATGCCATCCTTCCATACCACTGTCATGTTTTGTTTTTTTTGTTCCAGAGCTGTTGAAACCTTGTACCCCATTTTTTTCCAACTCAGCTGGGAAAAGTAAAACCAGAAACTTTAGCTTGGTACACTGAGATTGCTACCATTTTCCCTGGAGGGTGCTTCTGGATCTGGAAATGGGATGATGGGAAGACACCTGACCTGAATTTTGAAGGAAGCAAGGCAACCTAAGAGGTGTAAGGGACAAAGGAGTGTATTCCAGCTGTGGAAGATAGCCAATACAAAAGCATGGAGATAGAAGATGTATTGTTATGTATAAAACACAGCAAGAAGGGCTACTTTGCCTGTGTATAGACTCTCAGAATTGAAGGAAACCTCAAGGGATATCTTGTCTAACTACACATCTAGTACAAGAATCTCCTTTGCAGAAGTCTGACAGGTGACCAGTCAGTCTCTGATTAGCAACATTTTCCCCACAGATTCAGCCTTTCAGGAAGTCATTCTCTCCACTTCCAAGTCATACAGCCCAGATGAGAGCAAGCTTAGAGCTCTTGTGTTATATTAAGGGTTTTGAATTCAGGTCATGTAGAGGCAGAGAGGGCCTCATTACTCCTAATATCTCAGCATCTTGCACAGTGCCTGGCACCTTGGTTTTCTACAAGATGCAACTAAAGCTCTAGATTTATCAGCACATCTTTCCTAATTTCCTCCATTTCTAGTGCCCTCACTGCCCAAACTACCTTAGATACACATTTTATAAATATTACATACGTACTTTTATCTGTACATGTTGTCTCTTCTAAAATATAAGCTTCTTGAGGGCAGAAACTTTTATTTTCATCTCTGTATCTCAAGTGTATAGCTCAGTCCCTGGTACATAGAGAGTAATAAACAAGTGCTTGTTAAGAGACAGCCCATGGCACAGTGGAGAGAGGGCTGAATCCTGAGTCAAGAAGACCATAGCTCAGCTCTAGCTGCGTGATCCTGCCAAATCACTGAAGCTCAGTCACCTCATCTGTAAAATGGGGATGATAGAATCTACTTTCAGAACTGTTGTGAGGATCAAAAGAGATAATAATTATAAAGCTCTGGCATATAGTAAATACATACATACATATATACATACATACATGGAGAGAGAGAGAGAGAAAGAGAGAGACAGAGAGACAGAGACAGAGACACAGAGGAGAAAGAGCGAGAGAGAAAAAGAGGGAGAGAGAGAGAGAGAAAGAGAGAGAGAGAGTATATAGTAAGTCAGCTATTGTCATTATTGATTGATGCCAGTTAGGTCTATGGGGGAGGAAGTAGACCTAGAAGTACAAGGAGTTAGCTAGCAGCTGAGTTATTCCAGAAAAAGAAAACATTAATTTTCATCCTACAGTCATATACAGGCCTTTTAAAGGCAGAATTTGGGTTTCATTAAAAGCACTATGTAGTTTCCCAAAGGGAATCCAGTCTGCTTTCCTGCTTTTGTTCAATTTTGGGGCTCAGTTCACTGTTTATATGTATAAGCTGTTCAAGACATATGAAGAGCCCTGGGAATAGCAGTGTGCTCTCTGCTCCCACCACCACCACTCATAGCCATTAACCAGGGGAGTCATTCATGTGGAGAAGAGGACTGCCATCCCTGCTACCACCAGTACCAACTGATTGATTCTCCACTTACCGTCAATGGGCCAGGTAAGTCAGGCTACCAGGAGAAGTAAGGCACCCTCAGGGACTGACAGGATATATGCTAGATGGGTCAAACCACTGCTACCACCTCAACTACCACTTCCCTGGTAGCCTAGGCTCTGAGAGTGAGCTTTCACCTTATCTTGCCTAAAATAAACCAACTGTATCATGTCCTGGACATGTGATCAAGTCCCTCATGTTCCTTATCAACCTTCCCGATTTTCTACTCATTTTTATGTGCTGCCATCCCTCATTAGAATGTAATCTCCCTGAGATCAGGGATTGTCTTGCTTGCTTGTATTTATATTCCTGGTATTTAGCACAATGACTAGTATATAATAAGCATTTAATAAATGCTTTTTCATCTGCTAATCCATCTATCCATCCATCCATCCATCCATATGTCCACTATCCATCCACCCACTCATCCATCCATAGATTAATTCAAAGAGCTGTCCATCCAATCCTGAATGCCATCATTGTTGAAAATAGGTAATCTTCATCCATATGGTATTTCTTGTGTGATTAATTTGTCCAAACTCTTTTGAGTGATTATGGGTCTCATTTAGCAGGCTCTGCAATATTCTAATAATTCTAATAAGAACAATAATGTTACTCACACTTCAGAGCTTCTGGAGGACCTTACCATCTATAGGGAATCCATCTTCTACTTGGACTCTATACTGTGCATTGTTGATAACAGTTGTTATAGTCATACACTTTGGTGAATGTCTACTTGTTTTATGGGTTCCTTGAGGTCAATGATTAAAGGGCCAGCAAACAAAATTATTTCTGTTTTATATCTTTTAAGAAATCTTTTAGGTGTTGGCATGAAAGAAAATTGCAGAATATGTTTGACGACCATAGGCTTCTTCCTGAAGCAAAGACCCATTTTTTCAACACTCTAATTCTTCCAGTGATGTCACATGTCTACATATAATGGAATGACCCTAAAGAACTCAGATTTGAGGTGACATAAAGGGCAATGGATATGTAGTAAGTATAAATAGGATGCAGTTTATTAATCATGAAAAACCTTACATCTAAAGCATCATTAAAAATATCACAAGAGAAGTGTGTGCTCCAGGAGGTAAGTGGACATGAGTTGTAGAGAAAATGAAGGATAATGGATGGAAAGCCCATATGCCCCACTGGTAGCTATACAATGGCAGGAGATCAATGGGAAGGACCTCAAACTGGATGCAGCTTGTAACTCTCTAGAAGTGATCATTAAATCTTCATTGTAAGCATTTATGCCTTGGAAATTAGCAAATGTTATAAATCAGGGCTTGATTCATTGTGTTATTGATTGTCTAGACTTAAGAAAGGCAGAAAGGGAAGAAATGTTAATAATGCAGATTAAAATTAAAAGTGTTAAATCAAATATTAAAGTTTTTTTTGAGAGCCAGACATTAAACATTTATCAGTGCACCTCTGAATGGAACTCAATTAGAATCAAAGTATTCATAAACATATACAGACATATATCCCTTTAATCCCACTAGAACATTTCTCTGATGACTCATTGTTTCATTGAGGTGATCCTGGGTTCTTGAAGGCCATGACAGGGGAACCCAAGCTCTGGTAGAAAATAGTTAGGATTTACAAAGCTCTTCAAAGTTTGCAAAGTGCTTTACAAATATTACCTCATTTTATCCTCATAATAGCCCCATGAAGTAGATGCTTACAGATGAGGAAGCTGAGACTGAGAGAGGTTAAGTGATTTGCCTGAGGTCACACAACTAGTAAGTGTCTGATGTAGGATTTGAACTCAGGTCTTCCTGATTTAAATTTGGGTCCAGCACTCTATCTACTATGCCACCCTACTGCTCCAGCTGGAATGGTTTCAAACATGATGAATTCTGTCATCTGAGAACGAGTCTAATTAGATGAGAAGAGACTCATTGAGAGCTGGCAGTGAGATAATGGACTTTTTTTTAACCACTCCATCTAGTAAGACATAGAAAGTTCATGTTCTAATGAAATCACAGGCACTTAAAGCAAGGAAACAAACATCTGGAGTGAACATTCACTGGGTAGAGCACATTTAAGGGAAAATAGTAAGATGGAAAAAATGCTGAATTTAAAAGAATGTTGACAAACTAATTGTTGTTGTTCAGTCATTTTTCGGTCATGTCTGACTTTTCAGACATTTGGACTTTACTTGGGAAAGATAATGGAGTGGTTTACCATTTCCTTCCATCACTCATTTTGCAAATGAGGAAACTGAGGATTAAATGACTTACCCAGGGTCACACAGCAGTACATGTCTGAAGCTAGATTTGAACCTCATTCCAGGTCTGCACTCTGTATGCTGCACCACCTAGCTGCCCCTGACAAACTAGAGTGTATCCCAGAGAGAGTACTCAGGATGGGAAGGGAACTGGAAATAAAATCTCATGAAGATCAGTTGGAGGAATTATGATGTTTAATTTGGAAACATGAAAACAAGAGGTGAAGGTGGTGGTGGATCATAATATCTTTCCAGGTATTTGAAGGGATTATCCTGAAAAGAGATTACTTATTCTCCTTGGACCTAGAGGAACTAGGACCAGCAGATGGAAATTTATGGGGAAGCAGATTTAGGCTCAACCTAAGGATTACTCTTCCTAACACTGACAGTTGTTCCAAAGTAGACAGGGATACCTCAAGAAACAAGTGAGCTATCTCAGGAGGTCTTTAAGGAGAGGTTGGTTAGTTTTGGGGGGAATGTGGTAGGGAGGGGATTACTATTCATATGCATATTGTGACTTATGTTTGTTTGCTTCTGTCTGCCATCTATCTATAAGGTGGGATTTGAAGCCCAAGTATTTCTGACTCCCAAGTTCTTTGGTCTACCCACTACTCCAACTTGCCTTTCCTGGTTGCACTTACTCATAGGGTTGTTGTGAGGATCAAAGGAGGTATCATATGTAAAGGCTAGTTGTAAATTACAAATTGTCATGTCACTATCAGTTTCCATAACACTTTGATGTGTTAGAGACCACATCCATGTGGCTATTCTCTCCATTGGTAAAGATAATAGCCTATCCTCTCAACTTAAATTATTTGTGTCCATTTCTTTCCATAAACCCTAAATCAAGGATCTACCTAATTCAGTGCAATTATCTGTGTCTCCATCTAAAATCTCTCAAACTTTTAAAAAAAGTCAACAAATATTAATTAAGTGTTGACTATGTGCCAGGAACTGTGTTTGTCAGTAGAAATATAAGGAAAAATATAAGAAACAAAATCAGTCCCTGCCCTCAGGAGTTCACTTTCTACTGTACACAGGAAGGAAGAACTATTAAACAACCACAGAGGAATCAGGAAATGGGAGTGTTATCTCTTACTCTTGCTATGTGACTGATCTGTCTTTTCCATTCCTGACTATACCTGTTTTTGATGGTGCCTTTTATGGAGCTCTGTGTGTACAAGTCACCATTTCTAACATGTTGTAGCAGCCTACTCACACCCACCATGTATCTCTTCAGAGCCTTCAGGGTCACTTGAAATTTGTTATTTTTAATAATTTCAATTATAATAAGAATAATGGTGGTATAAGAATAGTTACAGTAAATGAATCTCACTCAAAAGGGCAATGGAGAGACTCAGGGTGAGTGTGAACCAATGAGGAACCTCAATGAAGAACAGAAAATATCACAAGCAAAATGGAAGATGAGAAGAGAGGACAAGCTGGTTATATGCTGAGAGTGAGAAGTTTGAGTGCTATACCAGTATCCTGGAGATGACAGGAGAAACTGAGGAAGGCTAAACCTCCGATATATTGGATAGAGTTACTCAGGATGGTAGGTGTGATCTTTGTCACTGAAGGAAAAATCCAAATCAATGAGATCAGTGATGTCTTACAGGATATGAGTATTAATATAATTTGCTTTCTTTGACTAAAAGGGTTCCTCATGTACTCTTCCTTTCAGTATTTCTGTAATACTTTCTCTATAGTCCCAGCTAAATGTCATATTGGCTCCTAAAATGCACCCATTTAATAGGGAGAGAACTTGTAGCAGCTCAGATAAGAGCAGAGAGTCTGGGGCTCTACCTTGTGTCCAGTAGCCCTCCTTCCTGTTTTCTTCCTCTTTATAATCTGTCTTCAATACAGTCTTGGGTCATTCTTGCTGTGTATCACTGGAACAATTTTATTAGATCGTAAGGGTAGAAATGATAGTTTATAGTATAGGCCAGGGCAGGTAAAAGATTAAGAATGGAGTCCAGCCTTGTGTCACATTGAAGGATAGTTTACAGATTTCCTGAAGCCTGGGTATCTCTGTCCAGGTCCTGAGTTTAGCCTATGCTTAGTCCAGAGTCCTTTGGGACTGGCATTTCAAGCATCCTGGACTTCTCTCACTTTGATTTCAATTGATCTGTCCTCTCCTGGCAACCTTATAGCTGTCTGTCTCTGTCTCTGTCTGTCTCTATGTCTCTTTCTTTCCTTCTCTCTGTCTCTGTCTCTGTCTCCTTTTCTCCCTCTCACACTTTGTTTTTTTTTCACTCCCTTTCTGTCTCTCTCTCTGTCTCACTCTCTCATTGTCTTCCTTCTTTCTTTCCCCTCTCTTTCTCTGTCTTTTTCTCTCTCTCTGTTTGTTTCTCTTTCCCCTTTCTCTGTCTTTGTCTCTGTCTGCCTCTCCCTTTGTCCCTCCCTCCCTTCATTCCTTCTTTCCTCCCTCCCTCTTCATTCTCTCCCTCCCTCCCTCCTACCTTTCTCTCTCTCTGTCTCCCTCTTAGTCAGAAGTTAGCGGAATTGAGACCTTGTTCAATTTCACTAAGTACTCTCTACCTCCCACCCAGCCAACACGGTTCTCTTTGGATTCATGTGTCTTTGGGACCCTGAAATATTTCATTTATCCAAGAGGAGCCAGGAAAGGCATGAATCGATTAACGATGAACCATTTAATTAACAATAAGCATACACAGAGGACACTGCCAGGGTGAAACCACATACAACCCATTCAGACACATGCATTGGGAATGGGAGGAAGTTCTTTGATTGGGTCTTTACAAAATCTATGGCCCTTGCAAACAGCTTAATAACTGTTGCTGTACAGGCAGTTATTAGTGTTCTCCACCCTCTCCTCACCCCTGAAATTACTTTGTATTTGCTTTGTGTAGTAGATAGAGCACTAGACTTGGAGCCAGGAAGACCTCAGTTCGAATTCTATCTCCAACACTCATTAGCTGTTACCCTGGGCAGGTCTTCTACTGTTTTTAAGACTCAATGAACTCTTCTGTTAAATGGGAATAATAATGACACCTACCTTGCAGAGTAGTTGTAAGAATCAAATGAGATAATACATGCAAAGTGATTTAATGCTATAGAATAACAGACAGTAAATAATTGATGATATGGTAATATTAATATATTAACATAAATATATGAATAATATGTAAGAAATAAATAGTAAATAATGTGAACTAGCTTATTTACTTATCTGTTTACAGGTTGAACCTCTCTTTGAGGACAGGAAGTGTCTCAATCACTCTGTCTCTTTATCTCTGTCTCCATTCCTCTTTCCGTGTCTCTGTCTTTCTCTGCCTATTTTTCCATTTCTCATCTTTGTAGCTCCAGGGCTCAACATAATGCCTTGCCCATTTTGGTGGGCAGTGGGGGTAGCAGGGCTGTGTTGTACCTAGAGTTTTATGAGTGTAGGAAATTCTTAGTGTGAAACTGGGTCTACTAATGCAGATTAGCAGCTGTCTGGTAACTTAAACTCTTAGTTTCCTTAATAGGTTTTTCTGTCTTTGCATATATCACAAGATAGTTGTGAGCAATGTGTGTCAGGAGCAAGATTTGAACCCAGATTTTCCTGACTCAGAGGAAAGCTCACTCCACTCACTAAAACATGCTTCCTCATGTGCTAAGGATTTAAAAGTTTGTTGACTAGTCAGTCAATAAGCATTTATTAAGAACCTACTATGTGCCAGGCACTCTGCTAAGTTCTGGGGACACAAAAAAAAGACAAAAGACAATCCCTTCCCTCAAAAAACTTACAATCTAATGGAATCAGAGACACATCAGCCTTGAGAAGAGAAGCTGCTCTTCCATACAGAAGCAGCCCTATACAATTCATTCACTCATTCAACAAACAGTTGGATGCTTCCTAGGTCAAGAGTGCTGCTCTGGATTCCAGGGGCACAAAGGCAAAACCCAACACAGTTCCTGCCTTTTAGGGATTGACAGTGTACTGGGAGGAGACAGTAGATAAGCCTGTTCATGCTGTCTTCAGCTACTTGGTCCTTCATGTAAATAAGTATGATACAAAGTAAAGTATGATAGGAGAAAAGATCTAGACAAAGAACACTAATGCAGTGGATAGATCACTGAACTTTGAGTCAGGGAGACCTGGGTTCAAATCCTGCCTCTGACACTTACTAGCCATATGGCCCTGGGCAAGTCACTTAACCTTTGTTTACCTTTGTTTCTTCCTCTGTAAAATGAGGAGCTTGGATTACCTCTGAGGTCCCTCTTAGCTCTCAATCTTTGATTCTATGATCTAGGAGAAGAGGGAAGGCTTCATGAAGGAGATGGTCCCCGAGCTGAGCCTTGAAAGAGGAGAAGGCCATTAACGGGTTGAGATGAGAGTGTATTCCAAGGATAGGAGACATCCATATCCTACTCACTGAGCGAGGCTGCCCATATGCCTGTTAGCCAGCAGATAGAAACTCCTCTGCATCCAGACTAAATGCTTTCTATAGTCGGTGATTACAGACTGTGTGTGATCCTAGCCTAGCCCGCTGTGATCACTGACTCACACTGCCTCGTACACTTGAAGAAACATCCCATAGGCCAGTTTACACATGGAGATTACCCTGGCACACAGACTGATTCCTTCCTACCAGTGGCTTGTAGCTCATTGTATTTACAGAGTCACACTGCTTTGTACATTGACAGAGCCTTCCTGCATATCGAGAGGGGCTACCCTAACCAGAGAGGGCTCAGGAAACCAAAAGAGGCTTCTTGGTGCAGAGAGAGAGCCTTCACTGTTCACAGAAACAAAGCACTCTGCACACAGATAGACGAAAGGAGGGGGCTATGGGGGCGGAGCCAAGATGGCAGCGTAGCAGCAGCAATATATCGCAGCTCTCACATAGCCACCCCAAAATACCCATGGAATAGGACTCTCGACCAACCTAGAACTTCAAATCGCACACAAAGATACTTCCCACTAAAGTCAGCTCGGCTACGAGGAACCATATCAGCACTGCGAACCAAAACCAGCCTGGTCTGAAGCCTCGGGGCTGTGCCCCGGGGGCGGCCGGGCTGGAGGTGCAGAGAAAGCTCTAAGGTGAGCGCGGATTAGCACCAGCTAGGAGGAGGGGGGATTGTGAAAGAGGGAGATAAGCGTCCAGCCGAAAGGTCTCCAGAGCGGAAAAGCAAAAGGCGGAGGTTTTGCATTCGCCTCCGAGTTGTAGCTTCCCACCCTCGGCCCGCAAAAAGCAGGGGGACTGAGCGATTGTTTTCAGACCAGTGCTCTCGCGTTGAGCGGCCTGGATCCGGATCGTCATCTTGGGCCTCGGTCCTGGAGTCTTCATTATCCAGTCAGCTGGAAGTCTACGGCAGCCGGGAGGACCCCAGCGATTTGGGACAGAGCTTTCCCTTCTGGAAGCAGAGCCCCACAGAGATTTTAAAAAAATTCATG
>CM053588.1:64090726-64108814 GCA_028646515.1 Pseudochirops corinnae | reverse complement strand
TCCCTTCCCTTCCCTTCCCTTCCCTTCCCTTCCCTTCCCTTCCCTTCCCTTTGCTAAGAGCTGGAGATAAAAGAAATAGTCCCTGTCCTTGAGGAACTCACAACTGAAAGGGGAAGACAGTATGTAAACAAGTAAATAGAAATAAAGTATAGTTAGGATAAATTGAAGATAATCAAGGGAGAGAAGGCATTAGAATTAAGGGGGATCAGGGGGAAAAAAATCCTGAAGAAGTTGGGATTTTTAGCTGGAAGCTGAAAGAATCTGGGCCATAGGGAGAAGGATGGAGAGCATTCCAGGAACAAGAGATAGCCAGAGAAAATGCCTGGAGTTGGGAGATGAAGAGTCTTGCCAAGGAAGAAGGCCAGGGTCACTGGATCTTTGAGGTGGTGGTAAATAGTGTAAAAAGACTATAGGGAAGGGAGCAGGCTATAAAGTCCTTGGTCCTTCGTTTGACCTTGAATGTTTGAAATTTTTATCAATGACTTGGCTAAAGGTACAGATGTGTCCTTATCAAAATTGTAGCTGACACAAAGCTGGGAGAGATAGTTATCATTTGGGGTGAGTGGGTGAGTGCATACCTGTCACTAGAAGCCAGTTACACATCGGAGGCCAAATCGATGCCCTTGAGGTCGAGTTTGCCTTGCTCATTTTCAAATTCTGAGTTTGCGTATAGACATCCAAGACCATGGTGCTTAGTATTTGCTATTTCACTGTTTTGTTAACTGACTGCTGAGAAGAACAACAACTAAGGTTTACATAGTGCTGTAAAGTTTGCCAAGATCTTACACACAATCACAGTAGAGCCTCCCAACAACACTTTTAGGGATGTACTGCATTGTTATCCCCATTTTATAGACAGGAATCAGGTTCAGAGAAGTACCCATGGTAACACAACTCATAAGGGTCAGTGGCAGGAATCAAACCCATCTCTTCCTGAATCCAAACCTAGTACTCGAACTCCTATAAATAGCATTTCCCAAAATGAAGTCCCCGGATAATTGGGAGACCCCAAGACCCTTTCAGGAAACCAACAGGGTCAAAATTATTTTCACAATAATATAATATTTGGACATTTTAATTTCTTATATGGTAAATGTCGATAGACATAACCAACATAAACCAAAGCTCTTTAGTGCCCTGTCCTTGATAATTTTTAAGAGTATAAAGAGGTCCTGGGAACTGATATACAATACAATATAAATGGTAAGCAATACTATATTCCTGATCCCATTTCCTGTTCCACTATATTTGACAGAGCCCTTGGCACAAAGAAGGCACCTAACAAATGTTTGCTATGAGCATTGAATTGTTGAATACCCTTGGTACAAACATTTTTATAAAATCTCAGTACTCCAGATGTAGGTAGCCTAGGACAGAGGACGGTTGAAAACGATGCCTTTGTTTCATGGAATGTGGTTTATTAAGGCCTTGGCTTCTTTTACTTTTTAAAATACTTTTAAAAAATTTCAATCATTTAAAAAAATTTGAATTCCAAATTCTTTTCCTTTCCTACCCCGTTCCCCTCCTTGAGAAGGCAAACAATTTGATTTCAGTTGTACATATGAGGTCATGCAAAATATATTTCCATATTATTCATGTAGCAAAAGAAAACACAAACAAAATAACACAATAAAGATAAATTTTTCATAGGTGTGCTACAATCTACATTCCCAGTTCATCAGTCCTCTCTCTGGATCATCATGGATCCTTTGGAATTAATTGTCTTGGATCACTGTCTTGATCAAAGTACCCACGTCTTTCACAGATGGTCTTCCTTACAATATTGCTGTTATTATGTACACTGTTCTCCTTGTTCTACTCACTTCATTTTGTATCAGTTCATGTAAGCCTTTCCAGGGTTTTTCTGAAAGCATCCTGCTTGTCATTTCTTATAGCACAGCAGTATTCCATCACAATCATATATCACAACTTGTTCAATCATTGCCTAATTGATAGGCATTCCCTCGTTTGCCTCTTCTTTACCCCTACAAAAAGAGCTGCAATAAATATTTTTGTGCAAATAGATAATTTTCCCTTTTCTTTGATCTCTTTGGACTATGGACCTAGAAGTGGTATTGCTGGGTCAAAGATTATGCACAGTTTTATAGCTCTTTGGCATAGTTCCCAATTGCTCTCCAGAACAACTAGACCAGTTCACAATTTCACCAACAGTGCATCAATGTCCCAATTTTTCCACAACCCTTCCAGGTTTTTTCATTTTTCTTTTCTATGATGTTAGACAATCTAATAAGTGTGAAGTGGTATCTCCAAGCTGTTTTAACTTGCATTTCTCTAATAAGTAGTTATTTAGAACATTTTTTTTCATGAGACTATTGAAAGGATTAATTTCTTCTTCTGAAAACTGCCTGTTTACATCCTTTGACCATTTCTCAAGTGGAGAATGGCTCTTATTTTTATAAATTTGGCTTAATTTACTGTATATTTGAGAAATTAAGGCCTTGATTTTCTTGTGGTTAAGAAAGGAATGTGCTTTTGCCAAGAGGAAAGTAAGTGTTCTTGCTACAGCCAATGCCAACACGACTCGTGCCACATTGATACAACTGTTATTCATGTTGCTGATGCTAACACCAAATATGATTCCAGTTTACATGCAGTAGAGATGTCTTCAAGTCTACAGTTCTGGGCAGATAGAAGAACCCAAGCGAATGCACAGAGCTTTGACACTGGTAACAGATACATCTTTTAGATCAGGGACCCCCTCTGGTGAATAAAAATACAAAGGTAATATTGGATGTTGTTCCTGGGTGACGCGACATTAGAAGTCCTGAACCTGGGATCCAGTGGTGTGGGCATCGATTTCAAGGGTCTTTGAACAAGAATGGGAAAAATAACAGCTTTATTCAATATAATTGGTTTCCTTTGTTGTATTTTGTGAATTTAAAATATGATTCTAAGAGGGGATCCATGGACTTCACCTGACTGCCCAAGGGGTCCAGGACACAATAGAGGCTCAGAACCTCTACTCTAGATGGACCCTACCAGATCCTAACCTGGAATCTTGCAGCTGACTCTTATTATTTCAGAGCTGGAAACGAGCCTCACTTTTCTCTTGTTCATATAATGAAAAACATCTGTCATGGTTTGGCCGGGGGAAATGGTAGATACTCATCTTCACCTACATCTCATACCTAGAATCAGGAATTGCTTTGTTCCCTGAGCACATGCTGGGCTATCTCATGCCTTATATTGGAGGCTAAGGAGCTGATGTGAAAAGTGCCCCCTCCTCACACCCCAGTTCATTATCCATCGTTTTTAGAACAGGTGTAGTGAACACAATACCTGATGGGTAGGGAACATCCAGATGGCTCAGAATTACAGGGCCATATGTTGTGTGACTGAGTTCCAGGAAAGGACACAGTTAGCTGTGGGTGAGGCAGGACTCCTGCAAGGTTTGGGCTCAATTGGGAAGAGCAGGGCTGTAGAAGTTTCCCTGGAGGTGAGACAGAAACAGCTCCTTGGGTGGGTGCTTTCCTCTATCCCTGCACCTGTCAGAAATCTGGCAGCAGATTGATGGTAGATGAGGGAAAAAAATTCAGACCCCACATCTTCCTTCTGTTTTCTCAGGCTTGGGTCCTCCTATGACTTAATACTCAGGAGCATCTAGGAGGTGCCATTTTGGAGAAAATATCATTGACCTGGAAAGGAGACATTGAGTCTAGTCCTGGCTCTGTGACCAATTGGTTGTATTCCACTGCCCTTCTAAGAGACTCAGTTTTCTCATCTGTAAAATGAAGGAGTTGGCAGATAGGATTTCTCAAGCCCTAAGTCATTCTGTCATTCTATGCTCTAAGGATCCATTGCTGTTCTTAGGGAGGATCTGTGTTATGGAGTGGAACGCATACTGGCCTTGCAAGGTCTGGTCTCACTTCAGTTTCATTTATGACAGTTACTGGCAGTGTGACTATGCAGAAAACCTTATTCTTTCCATTCTTCAGTTTCCTCAACAATTAAGTGAAATGAGTAATATTTGCTCTCTCTCACAGAGTAATTGTGAAGGAAATGCTTTATAAAATATAGATGTAATGTACTTTGTGTAAATATGAAAGTGCCTAATATTCTATGTTCTAACATCCCTCCCAGCTCTGTCATTTTGTGTCCTAAGGGCCCTCCCAGGTCTGACATTCTGTGTTCTAAGGCTCCTCCAAACTCTGACATTTTGTGTTTTAAGGGTTCTCCCAGTTCTGGCATTCTTATGCTCTAAGGTTCCTCCTAGTTTTGACATTCTATGTTCTGAGGGCCCTCTCAGCTCTGATATCATGTGTTCTAAGGACCCTCCCAGGTCTGGTATCCTGTGTCCTAAGAACTTTCTCAACTCTGACATTCTTTGTTCTGGGGGCCCTCCTAGCTCTTATATTCTATGTTCTAAATTCCATTCTAACTTCGTCACCCTCTGTTTGAAAGGCCCTCATAACTTTGACGTTCTATATTCTGAGTCCCTTTTCAACTCTGACACCATGTGTTCTAATGTCCTTCCTGACTCTGAGATCTTGCGGGAGAGCAGGGCGCAGGTCAGGTCAAGGACCAGAGAGGAATGGGGGCAAAGGCCAGCTCTTCTGACTGCCCAGTTTTGCAGACTCCTCTCTAAGATCTGCCTGGGGGGGGGGGGTGACATGGCTAGGGCAACATAATTAATGATAGCAAAGCACTTAGACGTCTCAAGGAGGAAGCAGCCATCCAAGTGCAAAATATTAGTTATGGGGAATGCATTAACATTGATCTCGGTGTCTCTAATACAAATCTAAATGTCAGGCCCATAAATCCCTCTTTAAGGAGCCAGGAGATGCTGCAGTAGGGAGGCCTGATGTGGTGTGGGGGTGGGGGGTGGAGACTGCTGTAGACTTTTGGCCTCTGTTGGATCAAGTTGAAGGCCTTACAGTGAAAGGGGGGCAGAACAGGGCAGAACACTGCACATAGGCAGTGGAGGATGTGCTGGGGTGGGGCCTGGGAGTGGCAGTCTTTTTCTAAATCTGAATCATCTCCTATCAGTTTAGTCACCCTATCACCTCTAACCTGGGAGAAAGGTTGGGCCAAGGCTGGAGGACAACGGAGAATCTTTCATCCATTTTGTAGAGGGGGTACAATGGTTGTGCGTCTCAAGGCCAGCATGCAAGTCAGCAACACCATGACACTAGGGGAATTTTCTTCTATGCTCTCTATACCAGGGATTCCACCTTCCTCGATTCCTCTGGGCTCTTCCTCCTTCCCCAAACTCCTTTTCTCCAGAGTCTTCTGATGGAAGAGGGAAGAATGGTAAATTCTCGAATAGTGGCCCTGAAACAAAGTTAGAGAATGTTCAACCCAGAAGGGACTTCAGAAAATAGGATAAGTTGCCAAATATCTTTAATTTTTACTGATATCTTCTGTGCTTCTATTACTTTAATTTCCAAATGTATACTTTCCCCCTCCCTTGCCCACTGAACCACCCCTTATGACAAAGAGAAAAAGATAGAAATTCAGCAAAACTAAAACACCGATTGAGTCTGATAACATTTGCAATGTAGAATATAGAATGTCAGAACTGGAAGGGCCTTAGAACACAGAATCTCAGATCTGGAAGGGGCCTTAGAACACAGCATGTCAAAGCTGGAAATACCCTAAGAACGCAAGATGTCAGAGCTGGAAATAACCTTAGAACACAGGATGTCAGAGCTGGAAGAGCTCTTAGAAGACAGAATATCAGAAGTGGTAGGAATCCCCAAATTTAAAATATTAGAACATAATGTTAGATTTATAAGGGAACTTAAAAGCAATGTAATTCAACCTTTTCAAATGTTACAATGACCTAGAGAGAGAAAATAACTTACCCAGGGGCAGCTGTGCAAGATCTCTTTTTTCAAGAGGGAAGGCACCAAATAAGTTCATTGATACTGAGAGATGAAGGAATTCCCCCTTCCAGGTGGATTTGTATTTTAAAAGGAATCCACAAATGACCATCTCTAAACCCAGAGGAGTGAATCTCTAATGGCTGAATTTAGCTATTAATGAGATATTTTGGGTCAAGAGAGGCTTCCTGGGTTTTCCTTACATCAGATCATACTCAAGACAACACAATGTCCTGGCAACACTTCCATCTCCTGGAGGGCACCACTGGGGCAGGGGTCCCACATTCATTAGAAAGGAAGTTGGAGTCTCCCAGGTGCACCTAGAAATCACTTCTTCCCTTTGGGAATCAACAGTGACATTCCACTCCTGAGACTGTTTTGGTGCATCATTACAGGGCTTACATACTTTATGCAACAATTAATTAGCCCTTATGAGGAGCACTAATTGATTAAGAACATAGTTTTGTCAGTCACCATTTGTGTTTATAGTTTTCCACCTCTCTTAGGGACATAGGAGCAAGGAGACAGTCGGCAAAGCTCGGTAGACTGTGTAAATACAGTCGTGGCCATTGCCCTTCCTGGGGAGAAAGACAATTTAGTCTAAAATTAATTCATTTATTTATTTCAAAATGTCTTTCCTTCCCTCCCTCCTTTCCTCCCTCTCTCCCTCTCTCCCTTCCTTCCTTCTTTCCTTCCTTCCTTCCTTCCTTCCTTCCTTCCTTCCTTCCTTCCTTCCTTCCTTCCTTCCTTCCTTCTTTCCTTCTTTCTTTTTCTTCCACTAAAACCCCCTTCTCTCTATGCCTCATTGTGACATAAGAGAATTATTCTAGTGAAGCTCTGGAAGGACCTGCCGATCTAAAGAAGGGTTTGAATATAGACCCTAAATATGCTTCTGTCATGTGGAGGGGGCTTGTCACTAAGAGGTTGGTCACTCAGTCATGATTTTTGTCATTCTAAAACAGTTCATGAAAACTGTTTGCAAAGGCACAAAATCTTCAGGGGTATAAGGAAGAGGCCTGCTCATGGAATCACAGCTTGTTAGAACATTAAATTAAGTGACCAATCAATGAACATTTATTAAATGCCTACTATGTTCTTGACACTGTGCTTGATGCTGGACGAAGAGAGGGGGAGAGAGAGAGAGAGAGAGAGAGAGAAAGAGAGAGAGAGAGACAGAGAGAGAGAGAGAGACAGAGAGAGAGACAGAGAGACAGACAGAGACAGACAGAGAGATAGAGATAAAGAGAAAGAGACAGAGAGAGACAGAGAGACAGAGACAAAGAGAAAGAGACAGAGAGAGACAGAGAAAGTGAGTCCCTGCCTCTTGCCCTCAAGAAGCTGATGTTCTATTCTATTAGGGAATCTCGAATTTATAGAGGGATTTAAGGTTTGCCAAGCTCTTCACAAATATTATCTCATTTTATCCTTCCAACAATCATGGGAGAGAGGTGTTACTATTTTACACATGAGAAAACTAAGTCAGAGGCAAATTGAATTGCCAAGGCAGTCACACAGCTACTGAACATCTGAGGCTGGATTTGAACCCAGGGTTCCCTGATTCAAGTTCTAGCATTCTAACTGCTGGGAGACCTAGCTATGGGAGAATGCATGTGTATATATAAGTATAAGAGGGACCTGGCCCATGAACCCTGGGATTGCACACTTCTGATAAGCCTATATTTCTGGAAGTAGCTGATGACATAGAATAAAGGAGTCCTGATCTCCATGTCAGAGAATTCACAGGAGCTCTATGACCACTTCTGGCCTGCTTACTGAATTAATTAGCAGCTGAACCACAATTGGCATATATTCAAAAGGAGCTAAACAGTAATCATCCGCTCTTTTTTTCCCTGCCTGTCTGTGTTTGAGTGAGGCAGCAATGACTTTTGTAAACCTTTGGCAAATGAGAGCAAAGAGTGACTGGTACTCAGTCCAGCAGTGGATTGACCTTGAAGATTTTGGCTCCTGCAACAAATCTATCCATTGGCTAGGACACATCAAAAGTGAATTGGGTTGGGGTAAATGCTTTATGGTTCAGTCCACTCTCTCCAGGAACTGAAGTAGTTGGAGGGTGGGGAGGGGGTGGGGGGGATGGGGAGGATGGGGATGTGTGTTCATATGATATCACTGTATCTTCTCAGTGAATATCCCATTGCAAATGCTAATTGATATTAATTGGTTAAATGCCATGGGGCTGCTTATCACCATCAATTGATATTGGGAAGTATGTGCCCAAATGGGAGCTTTGGACAATTGAAATAGCGCCACCCTTAGAATTCTAAAGAGGAGATGGATTCAGCCCTCTGGGGAACCAGACTTGTAGCCATGAGCCTCAGGTTAAGGTCACTCCGAGATGACAAAGGCTATTTAAGTACATATAAAATATTATGTATATAAAATAAATATATAAATACTAGGTAATTTTCAAGGTCGGGGGTAGCACTAGCAGCTGGAGCCATGAGGAGTGCCCTCATATACTAATTGACCCTGGAGCTGAGCTTTGAAAGAAACCAAGAAGGGCAGTTTGATCAATGCAAAGGTATGGGGATGTAATACAGAGACCATTTTATTCTATATCATCCTTGGTCTCTTGTTCTTTGCTCTTCAAACTTCTTTCAAGAGCTGTTTCATGAAAAGAAGACTTAGGAGAAACATGAATAAGGTCGTTAGATATCTGAAGGGCTATCAAATAAATGTCAGAGAAAACTTCCTGGGATTTGCCCTGGAGGGCACAAGTAAGAACAATGAGTAAAAGTTACCAGGAGGCAGATTTTAATTCAATTGAAAGAAAAAAAAATCCCAATAATCAGAACTGTTAAAATGGAATGAAGAAGTCATAGGATCATAGGACACTAGGTTGTGAATTGTGGAAGGGACCTCAAAGGCCTTCTCATGTCTTACAATGAAGGAAACTGAGGTTCAGGGTAGGGAAATGCCTTGCCAAGGTCACATAGGTTATGATTCTTCTTTCAGTGGGTATCATTAGGTGAAGACTGAATGGCCACGTGTCTTGGATGTGGTAGTGGGCAATCTTGCTCAAGTACAGGTTGGACTGTGTGGGGATAAAATTATCCAACCTATACAATAAGAGAGACTGAAGCAGGGCTCTGAATCAATGGCACTTTATTAAAGGTCCAAGGTCCACTCTAATGAAGTGGACCTCAGGTCTTTCCCATGATCTGAGATACCTCTTCATTCCAGGGCCCTATTTATGTAAGATTAGATATTTAAACATTCAAGAACAGGTATACCAGATACCGAATAATTCCATTGGTTGACATATGACACATAAGCAAAAATTATTTGTCAGCAGGGTCACAAGTTGGGTGAAGCAGAGGCCATCTCTACTGACTAGCTGGTCACAAGATGGTCATAAGATGAACACCTGCTCATATTGGACAAAATAGAATGGTCTGGAGGTACAAAAATAATTGGAGGACTTTCCATGTAGTCAGATCACTTCCATCACACTAGGCTTGGTCACCATGACAAGGAGAAAAAAGGATGGAGGTCTTCTAACTAGCTTCTTATGGTTATGCAAGTGATCTTACCAACTGCAGCTCATAGCACGGGACTTATAATCACTACCCTCATCATATCAAATTGATTAATGATTATTGAAATAGAATAGGGATCCTCAATGAATCAACTTTCTCAACTGAATGACATTGGAAGTCTTCTTCAACTTGGAGATTCTAGTTCTATATTTCTAACCATAGCTATAGTGCTGAAAGGATAGGAAGATTAAGGAGGTACTCATCAATTGGAGAACGATGGAACAAATTGTGATAATGCGAATGTAGTAGAATACTGTTGTGCTATAAGAAATGATGGATATGAGGAATTTGAAGATAAATCACAGGACTTGTATGATCTAGTAGAGAATGGAGTGAGCAGGACCCAAAGAACAGTTTAGTAATGTAAAGGAGAATAACACTACATGGTAAGTGAACTATGAACCAGTGTGGCACAGTGGAAAAGGCTACTGGAATTTTGAATTGAGAGCTAATACTCAAATGCTCTCTTTGTCACTTCTTCCCTCATGTGACTTTGGGTAATCTTCCTGGTCTTTAATTTCCTCCTCTGAGGAGTGTTGGGACTGGATGGCAACCAACTCGTAATCTGTAATCCTACTTTGAGAGACCAATCTTGGCCCAAGAAAACAGACAATGAAACATGCTTCCCTCTTTTGGGGAAAGAGGTGGGGTACAACAGGCATGGAATACTGTTTATTCTGTCAGACACACCTATTTGGTTAGTTGCTTTGCTTGTCTTCCTTTGTCACAAGTCCCCTATAACCTCCACTGCTTGGTCTAACTCTGCTCTCTAGAGTTAATTAGTCTAAAGCTACCCTGACATCCATATGATAGCTCTGCAGATATCTGAACACCCTCTTTGTGTTCCCTCTAGGTTTTCTCTTCATGCAATAGGATCTTTTTTAACGGGAAGGAGTTTAGAGAGTATATGTTCATTGGGACCTAAATGACAAAGCATTTATTTTCTTATTTATTTCTATTAATCTATCTATTCATTTGTCTATACCACTACTTATCTATCTATTCATTTGTCTATCTATACCACTTCCAGTTGGCAATGGAGCTTTATTTCAGACTTGGGCAATTTCACCCCTCCTTAGGCAGCTTGGTTTCCCCCTGCCCTACTGCTCCCTGCCACACCCCTGCACTTCCAGCTCTCGGAGACTTACCATAATGTTGCCAGACTTAGTGTAGACATCTGATCTTTGTATATAGCTTTATATATAACTTTAGACCTATTGTAGCTCAGAACTCTCAAGTGCTCAATAAATGTTGACTAACCAATAAGGAACTGACAGTGTAGGAATGAAGGGGACTGTCCAAATCCATCCTTGTCTGGTCTTTTCCTCTTTCTCTCCTATACTTTCCTCTCTGCTTAATATATGGCACCCCCAAATTGCTAGGGAGTGGTCTTTTATGCATATCTCCCTCCCACTGTCCTCAGTATGTTTTATTTCTAGGGCTCCATAATTCAATCAGAGTATCACAGTGTCAATATAGTCACCCCCTTGATTCACCTGGGCAGGATTGAAGACCTTTTTTTAATTTAGGAAATCTTACAATAATGTGTTCTGGAGGGGGCCTATAAATATCGACTCCCCTTTTTTGCTTTTTTGGAGGGGGGAAGGCAGGGCAATTGGGGTTAAGTGACTTGCCCAAGGTCACATGGCTAGTAAGTGTTAAGTGTCTGATGTCGGATTTGAACTCAGGTCCTCCCGACTCCAGGGCCAGTGTTCAATTCACTTCACCACCTAGCCACCTTGGGATTAACTCATTTTTTAAACAAAAAGTTATTTTTTAAATTTAATCATCAATAAACATTACAACACACAAAGAACAAAAAAGAGAATTATATAAGGAACTGGGATCCTGAGAATTCATTCTCTTCCCAAGAAGGAAGAGGTGTGTTTGTTTTATGATGGCTGACTTCTTTGCTCAGAGTGCAGAGGTCTTTCAATATTACTTCCTCTTAGAAGTATATGAACTGATGCAAATCGAAGTGAGTAGAACCAGGACAATATTGTACATAGTAACAGCAATATTGTAACAATGATTAACTGAAAGACCAAAACAATTCCAAAGAACTCATAATGAAAAATACTATTCACCTCCAGAGAGAGAACTGATGAACTCTGAGTGCAAATTGAAGTCTAATTTTTCACTTTCTCTACATTTCTTGCTTTTTATTGTGTTTTTTTCAACAAGGCTAATATGAGAATGTTTTGTATGATTTCACATGTAAAAAATATTTCTTCCAAGATATCTACATTCAGAGAAAGATCTAGAAAGACCAGAGTTTAAATGGAGATGGAAGCAATCTGCATGCTATCGCTCTTTTTCATGTTTGGTTCTCTTTCTTTTTTCCCAGTGTTCACTCCATTGGTTACAACCCTTCTATACAACCAGACTAATGTCCAGTGTGAAAGTATTTACAGATTCCATACCTGATTGCACACCACTATGGGGGGGGGGAGGGAAGGGAGGGGAGAAAATCTGAAACTCAAGGGATTGTGCAACTGAATCTTACATTGTTATGGTAGTCACTGCATCAATTGTCCTCTTGGTTCTGCTTATTTCATGCCATATCAGGTAATTCAATTCTTTCCATCAAAATATCATTTCTTATTACAAAATAATATTCCATTACATTCATATACCACAATTTGTTGAGCTATTTCCCAATTGATGGGCATCCATCTTATTCCTAGTTCTTTGCTACCATAAAAAGTGATGCTGGAAATATCCTCATACACAGCAGTCCTTCCCTTTGTCCTTGACCTTCAAGGGGGTATGTACCTAATAGTAATATCACTGGGTCAAAGAGTAGACTGTTGGGATGTAGTTCCAATCTGCTTTCCCAAATAGTTGAACCAATTCACAGCTTTTATTTTATTTTATTTTGCAACAGTGCTTTCCCATATTTATTCTTTTACAATCCCTCAAAAAAAAAAAAAAAAGCTATTTTCCTTTTGTCCCCTTTGTGAACTTAGTGGGTATAAGGTAGAATCTCTAAATTGTTTTTAATTTGCATTTCTCTTAGTGTTAGTGGGCTTGGGGAGCATTTTTCTATGATTGTTGATATTAACTCTCTGAGATCAGTATTTTTTGATTATATAGTGAGCATATTTTCTTTTAATGTTATTATTTTTTGCTTCTTTTCCCTAGATTGTCCTTCACTTCTGTAAATTTGCATTCCCAGTCTATTTTTCTCTCTTTTGTTTCTTTGGTAAGACTCGCTATCACAGATTCACATTTTTCTATTCTGCCAATTATTTCTGCTGTGCAGGCCATATATTCTACTCTCATCATTCTCATTTTGCTTTTAAACCATTTAGGAACATCGTTTTGTGGTTCCATGTTCTCCTCAAATTCCACAGGGTCCTTTGTCTCTCCAAGTGTTAGATCATTTTCCTTTGCTTCTCAATGCTTACTCATAGATGCCTGAACTCGTTTACTAGATCCAGAGGATATATTTCCTTATGCACTGGTTCTACAGGGTTGATTTCTGTAGTTTGGGTCTCTGAGGCTCTGGGAGGAGGTAGGAGGAGTTAGTTTGGAGTTGAGCTCTGTTTTCAGCCCAGACACATGTCCTGGCCCTTTCTCTCTGTTCCTCCACTCTCCTGAAGAGATCTTTCCCAACACAGAATGCTGCCAGGATACTTTCTGTCTGTTTGTCTGTCTGTCTGAGAGTCAGCAAACTTTCACAGCCTGGAGGCCAGCTCTTCAAGGCACTGGAAAAAGGGAGGGGAACCTCAGTGTGAGGCTGAGTTTTGTTGCAAGCTCCTAGGTCAGGTCCTTGCTGCAGGTAGCCTGGTGGGCTATAGGGGAAGGAATGTTGAATGAGCTCAAGGTGGGAATCAGTCAATATTTTTATTAGTATTACCATTGGTTTAGCCTCCTTTTGGGTTCAGGGTGATGTAGACCACAGAGACAGTTGGACTTGCTTTATCTTTGATGAATAATTTCTTTTTTGGAGAAAATTTTGGTTTGAAAGATCATAAGAATCAGAAAAAAATGGCTTGTCCTGTGACCCAAAGTGATGTTATTAACTCATTATTTTAGGTCTCTACCACCAGGTTTAACTAGGACTCTGACCCAGCAACAGAAGGGAGGCAGGTAGGCAGTATAGTGGATAATGCAGAACTTGGAATCAGAAATCCCTAGGTCTAAGTCCTATCTCAAATACATACCGTGTGACTCTGGACAAATCACTTTTTTGTGACTCTAAAATAAAGGGTTTGGGCTTGGCTTCTGAAGATCTTTCCAGTTCTAAATCTATGACTCCTAATAAGTGTTAGGATTAGAAGGGGGAAAGATCAAGACTCTTCTGACTTCTCTAGGGTTTCTGGGACTCTCTGATAATTCTAGAGGCAGTTTCCCTGTTCCAGTGATTCTGTTTAATCCATACATTATCTCCAAAAAGCTTTCCTTAAAGCTCTAGAAGCAAGGAATCTCTTTGAAGAGAATCTTGGCTGGACAAGTCTTCTCATGCATTTTGTGTATTCTAATTGCAGCCAAAGTCCTCATCTTCAGAGCCAGAGGTGCCCAAGGTGGGGAGGCTGAACAAGGCTGTTGGCAGAATGAAGAGAATGTATGAAAGTCAGAGCCAATCCAAATGTCACCTCAGCCAACGCTGAGGCAACAGATTACACTTACTTGATGACAGCTGTATTGACGGTGGCTTTAAATCTGTCATTAAGTGCCCTGGAGTCCTCAAGTGTCCGGGTTTCCAAGCTAGAAGGCAGGAATGTTTGCTACCAGGGAGGGGAAAAGGGAGGAAGGGAATTATTCTTTCTCAATCCTGAATTCTGATCTCATCTCCCCAGGATTTGAGCACCCAAATTAAGCCAGCACATTTCTCATTCAAGCAGGAGTTTCTTATGAAAGTAGAAAAACTCAACATTGTTCCTAGGAGTTAGTGGGGACAAATATAGCTGTAAGTGTGGGTAGGGTGAGATGGGAGTGAGTGGGAATGACTTCATCCTGAATTTTTAAAACCTTCTGATTTTTTGAGAAAGTTAAGAGAGGGACAATATTTATGTTGGTAGAAATGCCCAAATTTTGGAGTATTAGAAGAGGAAGGAACCTTAGAAGTATAATGGTGAATAGCAATTGTGGTCCTGATGCCAATAAAAAGGCCATATGAGATTTAGAACCAGACAGTAGGATGGATCATTTTACCTGGGAGGATCCTTTGAATAAAACATGTGGAGGTAGAAGGAGCCATGGAAGTTGGGCTATCAGAGCTCTAAGAGGCCTTAGAACATGACATGTTAGAGCTGAGAGAGAATAGAAAACAATGTTAGAGCTAGAAGTGTCCTTAAAACATAGAATGTTAGAACTGGGAGGGACAAAAAAAAACCCCAAAATGTAAGAGCTTCAGATCATCATTTGCAGAAAGCCTGTGTGAGGGGAGCCCTTCCCTTGTTCCTCACCTGCTGCACCTCCCCCACAAATGACCTTCTGTTTTTGTTGTATGTATTTGAAAAACAATTTAGAATTGTAAGGGAACTTAAAACATAGAATACAGAACTAGGAGGTTCTTTAGAAAACAGAATTTCAAACCTTAGCAGGACTTTAGAACCTAAAATGTCAGTGTTGGGAGGGCCCTTAGAACATAGAAAGTCAGAGCTGGGAGGGCCCTTAGAACACAGGATGTCAGAGCTTGGAGGGCCCTTAGAAAACAGAATGTCAGAGCTGGGAGGGCCCTTAGAAAACAGAATGTCAGAGATGGGAGGGCCCTTAGAACACAGAACGTCAAAGCTGGGAGGGCCCTTAGAACACAGGATGTCAGAGCTGGAAGGGACTTTGGAACGCAGAATGTCAGAGCTGGGAGGGCCCTTAGAAAACAGAATGTCAGAGATGGGAGGGCCCTTAGAACACAGAACGTCAGAGCTGGGAGAAGCCTTAGAGATTCTCTAGTTCAGTCTGTACCTGAACTAGGATTGCCTCCATCATATCCCTGATCATCCCATCCTACAATGAAGAAATCATGCACTCCTCATTTCATTTTTGGACAGCTCTGATCGTAGAAAGATTTCCTTCTGATTGTAGAAAGATTATCTTTTGCCCATATGAATTGATGGTAATAGCCTACAGAGGGGAAGATGGAGGGAGGGAGAGTATGGTGGCCAGATTTCCAGAAATCTAGAAAGGAATCAGGAGACCTTGGTTTTCTGGTAGTCCTGCATCTGCCCCTAACTTACTGGGTGACCTCGGACATTTCACTCCAATGAGCCTCAATTTCTTTTTGCGTTCTTTCTTTAATATTTATTTATTTTTAGTTTTCAACATTCATTTTTATAAGATTTTGAGTTCTAGACTTTTTTTGTCTCTCTTCTTCTCCTCCCCTCTTCCCCAAGATGGCAGGCAATCTGATATAGAGCTTCAATTTCTATTTGCAAAATAGAGATAAATAATCTTTATATAGCAATTTAAAGCTTGAAAAACACTTTGTAAATGTTATCTTATTTTGTCCTCACAACAACCCTAGGAAGAAATTGTTATTTTCACCATTTTACAAAAGTAGAAACTGAGGCAGGTAGCTATTAAATCATACAGTATCTGAGGTCAGATTTGAGCAAAGGTCTTCCTGCCTCCAGTCAGGCTACTTCCTTGCCTCTGGCAGCTTCCCTGGCCATTCAAGCATCAAAATGAAACTCATTTATGGGTCAGAGAGAGGAGACTAGTTTCTTAAGATCTCCTGACCCTGATTAGAGATGATTTTCTTTCATCTTAGGCCTGGAGGCTGCTGAGGTGGGTAGTGCTGAACAACTTTACAAATTACATTTCATTCTGAATGCTGTCCCATAACACGCTTTATTAAAAAGCTGAAGGGACACCATAGACTAACAAACCTTCCCTTCCCTTAGATTCATTTACAGAGTGACTGAGGCATCCTGACAGCAAGGTGCCCCCTATCCAAAGATTCTGGTGAACTCTGGGCTGCTGGCATTCCCATCAGAAAGTCTACCCACATGACCCTACCACTTGTAAACATGTCCTACTTCAGTCCCAAATCAGATATTGGAAGAATTATGTCACAGTCAAGATCTAGGGGAGACTGAGGCAGTTCTGGAGGTCCTAGAGTCCAGATCAGCCTTCTCAATGTCCCTAGCACATTTCTCCCTTGGCACCTTTCCTCTCATATCTCCCATTATTCCCAACTTATTTCCAAATCCCCTCCATCCTGGTCTTCATCTCCTACTCCAAACTGCAAATTCTTGAAGAGATGGTCTGGGATCCCCAGACCAGGTCACTCTAGCTACATGATGTCATCAAGCCCCATGATGAAGCTGGGCTTAAAGGATCTATAAGTCTGTCCTGAGAGAAGCTAGTTTTTGGGTGAAGGCTACCTCTGAGAAGTCCTGTATGACTTTTCAGTAGGCACATCTAATGGAATCCTAATAAAGCTGGGGGCAATTCACCTACAATTGGCAGCAAACAGTGGATACCAGTCCGTACCCACCTATCATCCCTGGATGTGACCTATGCTCATTTCCAGTCAACCTCCTTCTGGGAACCCACTGAGACAGGGACAGCTTTCATCCTGAAGAAGCTATAGAAACAGAAGCCATCATCCCTTTTTCCAAATGAATTTGAGCCCCAGTTATTTGAGGGAGGTGATGGAATCCTAATAAGGATACCTCCAGTCCCAATATTCTAGCTTCCTTATGGACCCCACTGAACAGCAGGCACATCCTGATTTACCATACAATCTCGCTTTAACCACACCTCAGGCCCCCAGACTTAATTAATATAGCCCCTGCCCCTAGCTAACTACTGCCCCCAGATCCAATTCACATATTTCAACAGGTGTGTTCTTGTACTTTACCCCAATCACATCATCCATTTAGCCCAAGACAGGACCACAATACCTAACTATTTATCTTGACCAGACAAAACCACAGTAGCTATTCAATTGGAGGGCCAGCATGACCAGAATATCTGATCACTGAATCATAGAAGTGACTCCTCCCTTATTACCTAATCCCTTGACAATCCCCACCTGTATTTTTAATATTCATGATTTCTGTTATGTAATTGCATCTTTACCCTATAAAAATCCATCTTGCTCTCTCTGAAGTTGCTGGTTCCTTTTGGAATTTAGCCCACTTCATGAGAGGTGTCAATCTCAACAAATGCCTATACTTGGATTAGAGGTGGTCTGACTCTGAATTCTTTGAGATGGTTCTACCACAACACATCATGAAACCCTAACAGTTTTTGGCTCTGGGTTAGCAGAATGTAAACCTCAACAGTTTTTTGGCATCCCTGGGTGGGCAGACCTCTAAACCTCAATACATCTATCCATCCCAACCCAGGACCATGGTTTGGGGAATAAAGACCAGAGTGGGGAAAAAACAATCTTTAACATGTGAAATTCTTGTACCAGAATGTCTTCATTATCATTCCAGCTTATCCCCCTATTCAGATAACTTGGCAACTTCACTATTTTATATCCCCTCTCTCTAGGGATGTTGTCATCAACTCCTCTTGCAGAATATGGTTCACAAAACTCCCATAAGAAAAGTTTTATTTAAGCATAATAATAATTAACATTTATATAGAGTGTCAAGGTTTGCAAAGTTTTATATATATATATATATATATATATATATATATATATATATATATATACACATAAAATCTCATTTTATCTGCATTTTTTTCAGATGAGGAAATTGAGGCCAAGAGAGGTAAAGTGCT
>CM053588.1:64075029-64090626 GCA_028646515.1 Pseudochirops corinnae | reverse complement strand
AAGCCTGACATTCCTGGAAACTATACTTAGGAATGTAACCTCATCCTTGATGTCAGATAACACAAAGTAAGTAGCTTCTTGCACCCTGCCATCAAAGATTGAGTAATTCATGTGTGTAGGTGAGTGTGGACATATATAAAATGTGTATTCATGTGTATATTGACTGTGTACATGTGTTTGCAAACTCATTCGAATCATTATTCTGCTGAATTTTTACCTTGTTAAAGAATGTGTAATACAAGTGAATTAAAGCAGCTAATTCCAAGAACTAATTCCTAGACCTGGTTCCATCACCAGCTAGCTGTGTAACCTTAGCAAAAGATGAGGGATGGGCCTGAGAGGGAACTGACACAGGCTAGGATGATTGGACCTAGCCAATTTAGCACAGTGGACAGTGTGTTGAATTTAGAGACAGGAAGACCAATTTTATCCAATTTTATCTTTGACACTTACTAGTTGTGTGACCCTGGATGATTCATTTAATTTATCTGACCCTCAGTTCACTCATCTCTAAAACTGGAAAAATCATAATGCCCAGGGCACCTACTTGACAGGCTTTTTATGAATCTCCAAGAGGTGATATGTGAAAAGTGCTTTGTGAACTTAAAAGCACTATAAATGTCCATCATTATTGTTATTACTACTACTTATTATCATTAGCATTAATTGCTCAGATAATGTTTGACTCTGATTTCTTGCATTCTGACTAGGTATGTGTCCTGGACTTCATTATTTTCTTATAAATAAATCTTATCTGCACTTGGTGAGTCTGGGGTCCTTGACTATGATGACCCTGGAGTTGGAGGTGGAGGAAATCACTAAGTAGGGTAAGATACTGGAACTAGAACACACCAATGATACAGGAAAGACAAAGAGTGAATAGAATTAGAAAGTGCTGGTTCACCTAAGACTATATGGGCTGATCAGACTGTTTGAGCCACAGAAATGGAAAATAGGGGAAAAATGGGGGGAAAGTGGCCTGGTAGAATGGAAAGGGTGTTGGCTTTGGAGTTAGAAACATTGGATTCAAATCTTGACTGTCTCTTACTAGCTGTGAGACCATGGGTGGGTGAATTAACTTATCCAGACCTCAGTTCCTCCATCTTTAAAATGGGAGTTTGGACTACATAGTTGTCAAATTCTAGATTTATGATCTTATAATTCTAAATTCTTTCCTGGCTCTATATCTGACAAAATCAGGTCCTGTGATTTGTTAGCCTCTGGCATACCATATGAAAAAAAAAATCTGCCCTGAAGTCTATAGGACAGAGTGGGGTTTGGCATCACACTACCATCCAAAGACCAGCATCAATTTCCACATGCCTGAGCTCAGGCATGGAGATGAGTCGAGATGATGCCTCAAGGTCCCATCCAGAATGAAGAATTCCTAAACTCACATTGACCAACTTCTTAGCCATCTTCCAAAGAAAGCTTCTAAGTATTCAATTGCCCCATTAGTAGCTCTGGGTAAAGAATTTTAGGCATGCAGTATCAGTAATTGTTGTTTAGTTGTTTCAGTCATGTCTTCATGACCCCATTTGGGTTTTTTTTGACATAGATACTGGAGTGGTTTGCCATTTCCTTCTCGATCTCATTCTACAGATGAGGAAACTGAGACAAACAAGATTAAGTGACTTGCTCAGGGTCACACAGCTAGTACGTGTCTGTGGCCCTATTTGAACTCAGGTCCTCCTGACTCCAGGCCTGGTGCACTATCAACTATGGCGCCACCTAGCTGCATCATCAGACATCAAGACAAACTAAACCAACTCTTGCCTTAGGTAAGAAGTCTCTTATATGCCCTGAAATAACATGTATCATCATGGAGGTGGCAAGCTCCCTATTTCTGGAGGTCATCAAGCAAAAACTAGATCGCTAATTATCAGGGATATTGCCAAGGAGATTTCTGCTTTGAGAAAGTATTGAACCGTGTGAATTCTGAGGTTGGAGAGTCTGATTTCATGATAACATGTTATTACTTAATTTACCAGTGTTCTAGAGTGGTTAGGGAGCCAGCCTTGGAGTCAGGAAGACCTGGGTTCAGGTCTTACCTCTGACACTGATATTGAGCTTGAAGTCTACTATAGGCCCCATCTAAGAACAAACTGCCTAAATTATTTAGTCAAACTTTTCATACTGTGAACTTGAAAAGTTAGAGTTTTGAAACTTAGTGTAGCTCAGATGCTGGGTTCACTCTCCCTACTTGCTCTGGCAGGTTGGGTCTCCAGAGATGAGCTGCTATTGCTCTTCTCAGGGTTTTGGGGGTACTCTGAGGGGTTTGAGGTTTCTAATGCTATTGCTCACAGGTCCCCATCCAATGTGTTCCCCAATCTCATTTAATCTGATGGCATCTCCCCAATATCAACTAGTCAATTAACAACAATTAGCTTTTGCAAAGTGCTATTTACTGAGAAGGGATAGCCAGGTCCAAAGTATAAAAAAACCTCCCCTTCACTCCAAATTTATCCCCTTTATATACCCACTCAGTCAATGGACTCAAATTTAAAATGGTTCCTATCATTTTTGCCTACTTCTTATCTTTGAAAGTAGTTCCTGGACCTGGGAGTTCTTTTCTCCCTTCTAAGAATCTCTACCAAGTTCACTTCTGAGTGTGGCATGGACAACCATCAAGCTTCTCCCATGGCTACAGCATATAGTGCCTCAGCTATGGGGTTAGTTCATAGTTAGTGGAGGTCAAGCAGAGTGCTGTTCAGAGCTAGCTTCTCAGCACTTAGATAATTGGGCTGCTTGGCTCCAGCCACTCTCAAGACTTCTGATGTCTCTTCAGATTTTTCCAAGCTCATAAGGTTATAACCTGGTCTGGCCCATCTCTAATTTTGTTGATTTTGTTGTTCAGTCATTTCAGTTGTGTCTGACTCTTTGCAACCCCCTTTGTTTGTTTCTTTTTTCTGGCAGAGATAGTGGAGTGGTTTCCCATTTACTTCTCTAGCTCCATTGCTAATATTCTTTCACATAATATCCAGAAAAGGATAAAGGCTAAGACAAAAGAACTGAGGTGCCGTACATTCATGGCCACATAGTGCCTAGGTGGGTACATGAGACAGCTGACACTATTTAGACCTATTTGTACCCCAACTAGAGGTTCACAGTTTGTTTTTTTCTTTACTCAAAAACCACTAGGAAAGCTAGGAAGAGATCTTCTTAAACGTTTTGTATGTGCATTCATGGCATCCAATTAAAAGAACTGTCATCACCTCCCAGTAAACCAATAGGAGACAAAGGATATTTGCATATGCCATGAAGCAGGCCAGGGCTCCTCCATTATGATGCCCATAAATATGCTTACCAAATAGTCACATGACTTGGTATCAGACAGAACATATTGTGTATGCTCTAAGGACTAGACAATGCTCATTGGTCAGTCTCTCCTGTTTTATAAGTTTAAGACATATTTATCCCTTTTACATTTTACTTTATTAGATTTTTTTTCCCCCCAAACATTCAGGTTTAGAATCTTGGAACCATCCTTGACTCTTCTCTTCTGTCTCAAATACAAATTCAATTAATTGTCAAGTCTTATTAATTTTGTCTCAACAGTCTCTCTTACATTTATTTACTTCTTTTACCAATCTCACAGCCTCAATTGGTCTTCCTGCCTCCAGTTTATCCTCCACTTCTGATTGATCCTCCATGCAGATGCCAAACTGATATTTCCAAAACAAAGGTCTGCCACATCATATGCCTTCCCACCCCCCATTCAAAAATCTCCACTGTCTCTCTACTGCTTCCAGGGTCAAATACAGGATCCTTAACTTTTCAAGTTCTCCCAAATCTGGCTCCCATCTGCTTTATCTTTCTCGTTTTATCTTATATGACTGCTATTCTAAAATGAGAGGGGGGAGAGGGAAGGAGGGAGGGAAGGAAGTCAATTAACAACAATTAGCTTTTGCAAGGGAGGGAAAGAAGGGAGCGGGGGAAGAGGGAGAGAGGGGGAGAGAGAGAGAGAGAGAGAGAGAGAGAGAGAGAGAGAGAGAGACAGAGAGAGAGAGAGAGAGAGAGAAAACACCAATTGGATCTGTTAGCTATTACCTAAACTCAAGAATCCGTTATAGAATCTCTGGCTTCATTCAAAACACAAAGCAGGCCCCTTTTCTTACATTAAGCCCTTTCTAATACCCTCATTTATTAGCACTACTTCATATTTGGCATAAATTTGCAAATACTTTATGTAACAGTAATTATTTACTTGTCTATCTGATTTTTCCCCAGAAGAATACACAGTCCCTTGGGGGCAAGGATTATACCCCAAGTAGCCAGCACAATGTGTCATATATTAAAAGTGCTTAATATATACATTTGTTCAATTCAATTCAACCCCACATTTTGGTCTTTATCAGAACTTTTTGGATCCTGACTCTGTTGCACAAAGGGTTAGATCTCTCTCCCTTCTTTTGAGCTGAAATCTCTTTCTTTGTAATTGCTCCCTCCTCTCTGGTTCTAGTTCTGTTAATCCAGAGGGAAAGATGAGAGAGCAATCAAAAGAAAGGATAAAACATGCTACAATAGACCAGGAAACAGGAGACCTAGGTCCTAATCTCACTTCTTCTAGGGAAATGTTGTAAGGAAGAGAGGTAGGAAGGAAAGGCAGAAGGGAGGGAAGGAGGAAGGAGAGAAAGTAGGTAGGAAGGACAGAAGGAAAAGAGGGAGGGAGGAAAGAAGGTAAGGAAGAAAAGAAGGAGGAAAGAAGGTAGGTAGGTAGGAAAGAAGATAGGTAGGAAGGACACAAAGAAGGGAGGGAGGAAGGGAGGAAGAAAGGAGGTAGGAAAAAAGGAAGAAAGGGAGGAAGGAAGGAAAGAAAGGAGGGAGAGAGGAGAGAAAGAAAGGCAGAAAGAATGGAGGAGGGAAGGTAGGAAAGAAGGGAAGAAGGAAGTGAGGGAGGAAGTATCAGGCACTGTGCTAAGTGCTTTACAAATATCTCATTAAGCAAACTCTTTTCTTTCTTACTTCCATTTCATTATCTGTCAGATGTAGAGGTTAGACTCTCTTAAATTCCCTTTTGCTCCCTGAGATTTTATTCTCTTTCTCTGGTATCTCCCTTTGGTCTGGTATTCTAACAGTCTCACAAGAAATTTTTGGGCAACAAATATTTATTACATACCTACTATGTGCCAGGCTTTTTCTTGTTCAGTATGGGACAGGGAGAAATAAGGACTTGGAAATGAAGGGTAGGTTGGAGGGAAGGCATGGAGAATGAAGCAGCTGGATAACTTGCTCAGTAAGTCCCTCACTTGGGTAGAACTTCTATGAATTACCAGAACTTTGGCCACACCCAGTGGGGAGGCCCTGAGATCTCCTTGCCACTGTGGCTGCCACCCCCCAGGTTCAGGGATCCTCCTTGTGGCTTCAGCCTCTGGAATGTGCCCCGCCCCATCTTTAGTGGCAACTCTCCCTCCTCCTAGAAAGTTGGCAAACCAGCCTTCCCTCCTCCTCCTTCCTTTCCTTGTTGCTATCTTTTTTCTCATTATGTTGGTTTCAGTCCAACGTCCACAAATGGTTCCAGTCCATGATCAAATGACCATCATGAGAGGATATTTCCGGGAGCAAGCTATGTAGCCTGGTGTTATGGAATGACATTTGATTTGTAAATTGAAATGGTTGCGTCTGAGTCCCAACATCACCATGAGCTTCCTGTGTGACCCTGGGCAAGTCATTTTTCCCTTTTCTGGGTCTCAGTTTCTCTAGTTATAAAATGAAGAGTTTGAAGTAGATGAGATCTGAGGTCCTTCCAGTTCAGAAAATCTAGAATGCTAGGTTTTGGCAAAGATCTCACGCTAACCACCAACCCCACTCCTGGGGCACTCAGACAGAAACAACAATCTGATGCGTCAATGGAAAGAAAATGACTTGTCAGTTTTGCCAAAACCCAACTCAGGATAAAATACAATTATGTCAAGCAGCTAACAGAGTTCTCATAGCGGAATGTGTTTTGTTTAATGCCTTGATCTTATCTGCAGAAAAATGAATTCTGTCAAATCCCTTGAAGCCTTCTGTCAAATTAAAACATTTCAAGGGATGGGGAAGAAAGATCTCTTATTTTGATGGCAGAATTCATTGGATATGATCCTCTAATCTGTTCTCCCAGTGAAACTCAGAGTTAATGTTTCCAAGGCCCGTTTGCCCTGAAATATGCTTGTTCCCCATTCACATACTGCCTATAATGTGCCACATCTGGGGCACTGCGCTCAGCCCTGGGCACCACATTTTGGGTAGGGCATCAACAACCTGGAAAGACTCTAGGGGAATGTCAACAAGCTGGTCTTCACCACAGGCTCAAAACAGAGTATGGCTCCAGCATTCTATGCCTTAACGTCTTTTCCCATTTTATTCCTCTGCTCCTCAGTTTTATCATCTATAAAATGGGAATAACTTACATTATTGACCTCCTGGGTTTGGTGCGAAGGTCAAATGAGACAATATCAATGGAATTCTGTATAAATTACTAGATAAGTCTGAACACTTACTTGAAGAACGTAGATTCAGAGCCAGAAGGGACCTTGGGTAATCCCCACATTACATAGTAAGGAAATCTAGGCCCAGAGGAAGCTTGAACTTTGCCCAAGGTCCCAGCAGTGTCAAGCAGCAGAATGAGGATTTGAACCCAGGTCCACAGACTCCAAATCTAGCATATCATGGTAGCACATCATGAACACATTTTTTCTGCAGCTAACATTTATATAACACTTTAAAGTCGGCAAAGGGCTTTACTTGTACTATTATTTCTTTTGATCCTCATCTTCCCTTTGAGGGAAGTGTTATTATCCTCCGTTTATGAATGTGGAAACTGAGGCTGAGAAGGAGGTTAAGTAGTGTGCCTGAGGATTATGTGGCTGCTAGAATCACATAGCTCCTGACTCCACCTGCAGAGTGCTATCTACTGTGCCAACTGTAAAACTGAAACACTGAAAAGAAGCATGACTTGTTTAAAAATAGCTTTTTGGTTTCTCAGAATAATTTTCTATCTGGGGAGTGGGGGTGGGGAGGGGAAATGACAAATTACCCAAGTTCTTCCATTAGAGTTTGTCCAGGGGAGGGTCAGTGCCTCCACTCCCCCATCAAGTCACACCAATAGGAAGGAGAGATAGCAACAAAAACAGATGCCAGTCACAGAAGAGGCAGGGGTTATTTCCTGAGCTGGGAGGGTAGGGGAGGCAGCAAAGAACAGAAGCCTCCCTCTGTGAGCATGATCATGGCAAAGCCTGCCTTCCAATGGTCTTCTGAGTTCCAAATCCAGCCCTGGCTGCCCATTGGCTGATTAGGCCCTGGTCAAAGGATCATAGAAGGAAGAATGTCAGAGCAAGGGGGTCCTTAGGAGGTCAGCCAGTCCAATTCCCCTGGTCAGGGCTGCATGCCTTCTACCCCAAGGCAGGGTCATCCAGCTTCTACCCAAACACCTCCAGTGTATCTCGCAAGATCCCTCAGTCCATTGTTGGATAGCTCCAATGGTCAGAAAATCTTTCTTCTCTTAAGTTGAAATCTGCCTTTTCGTCATTTCTGTCTCCTCCCTTCCCCTTCTCCCCTCAGTTAGCTTGTTTATATGTCATTTCCAGATGATTGTGAATATTCATTTGGGAGAATCAGAGCTAGGATAAGGGGTCCGGGTCCCATAGGATGTGTGGGACAAGGCCCAAGTGGCAATTCTTCTGTGTCAAGAAGTTGGGTCTATTTCAAAAGGTTTTGTTTATTTTCCTCTCGTCTGTAAAATCAATGGGTTGGACTAAATGATCTCAAAAATTACTTCCAGCTCGAGCCTATAAGCCAGTGATTCTATGGTTTCTATTTTTCCTTTCTTGGTTCTTTTCATTACTCACAGGCTCACTGGCCCATTATGTTGGCCCGGGTCCTTGTTTAGGCACGTTCAAGTATAAGGTTTTCCACTATTCTGACATGTGATCTTGGATAAATCATTCCTCAATTCTGATATTCTATGTTCTAAAAGCCTTTCCAGTTCCGACATTCTGTGTTCTATGAACTTTCCCATTTCTGACATTCTCTGTTCTGAGGTCCCTCCTGGATCTGACATTCCATGTTCCCAGATTGTTCTAACAAGGGTACTCCCTCTCAGACCTTTAGGCCTCCTATAGTATTATCTTGCATGTCACCTCTGAGTCACTTCTGTACTATTATGGCTTTTCAATATCTGTGTTTTCTGACCTTCCCTTCTAGCCACAACTGTGCTGTGGTTGTTATAAAACAACGTGGAGGTCTCTTTCAGGTTTGTCAGTGTTGGCTGGTCCCCTCTACCTTTGCTGGGTAGTTGTTACCGGGCAGGGTCTCTAGGGAAGCTAAAATTAGACAATTAATGTCATGTCTTCTCCACTGAGGATCTTGAACCCTTCAACATTTGGTGGCCAATCCTATTTTCCCCTTGGATAGTTGTGAATGGATTTTTTTTTTCTTTTTTCAAGGCCAGTACCTTTGGAGACAGGTTTCATCTTTTGTGGGATTCATTGTTCTGTGTGTCACAGTGGGGCTAGAGTGGGTCAGACCATTAGGGAAGGTCGCTACTGATGAGAACTGGTCTCCAGATATACCAAGGCTTGAGTGTGCTTCTGTGCAGTGTCTCTCTATCATTAAAAATTGGAGCTGCTAGGAATGAGCCACTCCCTTCACACCAGTAGATAGCTCCCAGATGCCCAGGTCCCAGTTCAGGTGATTTCTCACTGGATAATTGGACCACTTGTTGGTCACTTCCTAGCATACAGTAATTGGTCTGTAATCTGGGCTTTGGGGATGGTTCCTACACTTACATCCTCATCCAGTACGTGATTCACAAAGCACATTTTGCTGTTAGAGATGGAGTATATTTTCAGCAATGCTCCCTCCCTCCCTCCCTCCCTCCTCCCCCACCTCCAAAGGCAGCTTTCTCCTCTGAAGATGATGAATAAACATATTCTATGTAATTAATGGTGTAGAACATACAATTGCCAAGTGAGTGTTACTGTTTCTTTGTCATGAATCGGCAACATTCATTCTTTGGGGAAACAATATACACTCACGCCCAAGATAAGCATATAATAATTATAGATAATTGCATTCCATATTTATAGATTTATCAAAATAAAAAAATCTGGCTACAATTATACACCTACACTCATATCACAATTTAATAATTGCATGTTCAGAACTCTGCTGCTACACATCTTATATGTGTAGCAAGCCAGCGTTCAAACCTATGTGTTCCATAATTCCATGCTGTTTTAGGGACAGCTACTATAATCCACTAGTCCCAAGACATTGTCTGGTAGTAGCTATTCTCAGCCTCTCTGAATGTCCCCCAACTTTTTAACTTTTTGTGGGGAATCTTTGGGATGATTTATCCATCCCTCTTCTTTTATTTTAAAGTTCATTTTTTTCAGCTCTGAATTTTTTCCCTCTCAATTCCCCTTCTCACCCTTGAGAAAACAAAACCTGCTACAAACATCTACAATCAAGCAAAAATAAATTCCTGCATTGGCCATGTTTTGAAAAAAGCTTCGATCTGCACTCTGAGTGCATTGTATCTCTGTCTGGATGTGGGTAGCACGCTTCATCGTTATCAGTCCTCTGGAGTTGTGGGTGGTCCTTGTGCTCAGAGCTCTTGAGTCTTTTAAAGTTGATTATCTGTACAATGCTGTTGTTATTGTATTGTTTGTTGTTCTGATTCTACTCATTTTGCATCAGTTCAAATAAGTCTTCCCAGGTTTTTCTGAAACCCTCCCCTTCACCATTTCTTACAGCACAATAGTAGTCCATCACATTCCTTTACCATAAGGTGGTAAACCATTCCCCACTTGATAAATACCTCTTCACTTTTCAATTCTTTGCTACCATGAAAAGAACTGCTATAACCAATGGCCTCCTGTAGCTGTAAGTGACTTGCCAAGGGTTACCCAGGGAGGAAGCAGCAGAACTGGACTTTAATCCAACTGGGCTTGAACCTCATACCAAATGTACTACTCATTCTTTTCCCCTATGGTTGTTTTTTTTTTTTTTTAATTTCTGCTATATCATCAACTATATGTTATTTATTATGCACAGTATTCCAAAAGACTCTCTCTGTCTCTCTCTGTCTCTGTCTCTCCCTCCATCTCTCTCTCTCTCTCTCTCTCTCTCTCTCTCTCTCTCTCTCTCTCTCTCTCTCCCCCCCCCCTTCTCTCTCTCTTTCTCTCTGTCTCTCTCTTTGTCTTTGTCTCTGTTTCTCTGTCTCTGTCTGTGTGTGTGCTCTTGCTGGGGGTGCACCCATATAAACAAGGAAAGGATTATAATGACTGGATGAGAATCAGTGTACCCACAGACTAAGGATAAGGGAGATAAAGAAACCATCAACAGGGTATATCTGCTGAACCCTCTGCCTTTGTTGGCAGAGTGTGGTGGAGAGAGCCCTGGAATAGGAGAAGGATGATTTGACTTTGAGATCAGGTTGTCACACTGCTAATTAACTATATGATGTTTGGGCAGCTGTTTCTATCTTTCTGAGCCTATTTTCTCATCTGCAAAGTAGGTTAGCCACCCATCATGTCTGCCTCATGGGGCTATTGTAAGGGTTAATGAGACTGGTTGCGACCAGGTGCTTGGTTCATCTGTAAAGCCAGTATCATCAAGGGATCCCCAGGCTACTCTCCTCAGGATGTCTCTACCATATCCCAGAAGCCTCTTTGCCCTGGAAGACTTCAGCCCTGGAATTCATAGCTCAAAAATACTGTCCACTTCTGTGGTCCTTCACTTTGCTTGGATGGTTCCTCACAGAACATGAGATTGTTAATTGTTATTATCTCATTTGATCTTCACAATAGCCCTAGAATTATTATGCCCTAGATGTTATTACTCCCATTTTATGGTTGAGAAAACCAAGGCAACAGAGATTAAGTGACTTGCCCAGGGTCCCACAGCTAAGTTTCTGAAGACAAATTTGAATTTGGGTCATCCTAACTCTAGGTCCAGAAGCTCTATCCACCGTTCTAGCTAGTCACCCCTGGTTAACTATCTCTTCATTTTTCACCAGATTATGCAATCTGGAGTTCCCTATCATGCTGCCCTGAACTTGGTACCCAGCTGGTCCCTCCCCATTTTTCATCATCCTTTTGTGTGTTATCTTCTTCCATTAAAATGGCAGGAATTTGAGGGCAAGGATTTTTTTTCTTATTTGTATTCATGAGGCACAGTGCCTGGTGAACAGTAAGTGCTTAACAAATGCCTGTTGTAGGCAGTTTTTAGATGAAGAAATTAAAGCTTTTCATATGGTTATATGAAAAATGCTATAAATCTCTATTGATTAGAGAAATGCAAATTATAACAACTTTGAGGTACCACATCACACTTATTATGTTGGCCAACATGACAAAAGGGGAAAATGATAAATGCTGGAGAAGATGTGGAAAAATTGGAACACTAATGCATTGTTGGAGGAGTTGTGAACTGATCCAACTATTCTGGAGAGCAATTTGGAACTATGAATAAAAGGGCCATAAAACTCTCTATACCCTTTGATCCAGCAATACCACTACTAGATCTATATCTCAAAGAGATAATAAAAAAATGGAAAAGGACCCACATGTACAAAAATATTTATAGCAGCTCTTTTTGAGGTGGCCAAGAATTGCAAATTGAGAGAATGCTCATCAGTTGGAGAGTGACTGAAAAAGTTGTGGTATATGAAGGTAATGGATTATTATTGTTTCATAATGGTGAGCACGCAGATTTCAGAAAAACCTGGAAAGACTTACATGAACTGTTGCTGAGTGAAGTGAGTAGAACCAGGAGAACACTGTGGCATGGTGTGATGTGACTGACTTTTATAGACTTATCTCTTCTCAGGAATGCAGTGATCTCAGATAACTCCAAAGGACTCATTATGGAAAATGCTATCCACATCCAGAGAAAGAACTATGGGATCTGAATGCAGATAGAAGCATATTATTTTTTCTCTCTTCTTTCCTGTGGTTTTTCCCTTTTGCTTTGATTCTTCTTTATGATATGACTAATGTGGAAATATCTTTAATATGATTGTACATGTATAGCCTATATCAGATTTCATGCTGTCTTGGGAAGGGGGGAAATTTAGAACTCAAAATCCTATAAAAATGAATGTTGAAAATGAAAAATTAGTTAATTATTTTTTAAAAAAAACTAACAAATGACTGTTGGCTGACTATTATTTTCTTCCCCTGAAGTGCTTCTCTGAAGTTGTTGAGGAGATTCCTGGTGTTGAGGTGACCCTGGGATCTTGAAGGCTGTGCTAGGGGAAGTCTGGAATCCACAATTTTGATGGTTTTTATTACCTTGACATGGGGTGAAGGCAATCCACACAGAATGGTGTCAGGCAGATGGTGCTGGCCCTTTTAACTGTCAAATTGACACAAACTCTGAGACCATTAGTCAATTGTATGTTTTGTTAGATAGCTAGATGGTACAATGGGTAGTGTGTTGGATATGTAGTCTGGAAGACCTGAGTTCAAATCCCTCATCAGAGACTTAATTAGCTAGGCAAATCACCCAATCTCTCTCTCTCTCTCTCTCTCTCTCTCTCTCTCTCTCTCTCTCTCTCTCTGTTTAATTTTAGTTTTCAACATTCACATTGATAAGATTTTGAATTCTAAACTGTTTTTTCTCCCTTCTTCCTCACCTGTCTCCAGGACAGCATACAATCTGATATAGGCTAGACATGTACAATCATATTAAACCTATTTCCACGTAAGTCATGTTATAAAAGAAGAATCAGAAGGAAAGAAGAATTAGAACAAAACCACAAGAAAGAAAGAAAAAAGAGAAAACAGTGTGTTCCATCTGCATTCAGGTTCCATAGTTCTTTCTCTTAATGTGGATAGCATTTTCCATGATCAATCTATTGGAATTGTCTTAGATTATTGAATTGCTAAGAAGAGCCAGGTCTATCAAATTTGATCATCATACAATGTTGCTGCTATTGTGTACAGTGTTCTCCTGGTTCTGTTCCCTTCACTCAGCATCAGTTCATGTAAGTCCTTCTGGGTTTTCCTGAAGTCTGCCTGCTCATCATTTGTTTTTATTATTATTATTTGAAATTGTTTACTGTTAGTTTACAACATTCAGTTCCACAAGTTTTTGAGTTCCAAATTTTCTCCTCCCCCTCCTCTCCCTCCTCCCGCCTCATGTCAGCATGCGATCTGATATAGGTTCTACATATACCTTCAAGTTAAACCTTAGTCAAGTTGTAAAGAAGAATTATAACTGATGGAATGAATAACAAGAAAGAAGAAACAAAACAAAGCAAATGAGAAAGAGAGAGAATAAGCAGTTTGCTTCAATCTGCATTCAGACTCTGTGGTTCTTTCTCTGGATGGGGATAGCCTTTTCCATCATGAGTCCTTTGAAATTGTCTTATAACCTCGCACTGCTGAGGGGAGCCCAGTCTATCAAAGTAAGTCATCACAAATACAATGTGTCTGTAATCATGTACAATGTTCTCCTGGTTCTGCTCCTCTACTCAGCATCAGTTTATATAAGTTTCTCCAGGTTATCATGAAGTCTGTCTGCTCCTCATTTCTCTGCTCATCATTTCTTATGAATATAATAGTATTCTGTTACATTCATATGCTACAACTTGTTCAGTCATTCTCCAGTTGATGGGCATCCCCTTAATTTCCAATTCTTGGCCACCACAAAAAGAGTTGCTATAAATATTTTGTGAGTCCTTTCCCCCTTTTTATGATCTCTAAACCAAATTTTCTCAGCTTTATTTTTTCCATTTGTAAAATACAGATGATAATAAAAGCACTTATCTCATAGGATTGTTGTGAGGAGTAAATCAGGTAATGTTTATAAAGTGCTTTGGAAACCTTTAAATACCAAACAAATACTAGGGATCATACCTGGATTCCCCTCCTCCATCAACAAAAATTCAAACAAAAACATTCAGTTGGTCTTATCATCCATGGTCACACCCTGGCAGGGTTACTTCCCTGGATGGTGAAGAAATTGAAGACCAAGTCAATGGATTGGGGGAAGGTTAGCCTAGAGATCAGAAGATTAGAAGTTGGAGGAGGGCACATGATGTCTACTTCAAGATTCGGAGGACTGTCACATTGAGTAATTATCAGACTTGCCCTGCTTTCCTAGAGAATTCAGAATTAGGCACAATGGGTAGAAGATATAATTAGAAAGATGTCGGCTGAATCTAAGAGAACTCTATCTATTAGAACCATCCCAAAGAACCATGGACAATTCCTCATGAAAGCTTTTCAAGCCAGTGATTGATAACCATCTTAAGGTTGTTTGTGGAGCAGATTTCTTCTTCAGGTATGAGTCGGACTAGATGGGTTATAGGATCCTAGAACTAGACCTGGAACAACCTTAGAGACCATTGAGTGCAATCCCATTATTTTGATGAAAAGACTGAGGCACAGAAAGGTTAAGTCACTTGCCAAAGGTAGTAAATATCTGGGATGAGATTTCAACCCGGGTCTTTCTGGCTTCAATTCCAGGACCCTATCTATGATACAATGTTGCCTCTGAGATTCCCTTCTGACTTTGATATTCTGTCCTTCTGTGCTTCCCTGTTAGTAGTGGAAACCAGGAAAGAACTTGAGTCTGTCTCTCTTGGCCACCAATTCCTATTGAATCCAGAGGTGATGTGTCCGTGGATGGTTTGTGTCATACTAGTGAGAAGTATGGTGTGCAGTGGGTGGGATGCTTGTCCTGAGGATGGTAGGTGAGTCTTATGACCTGGGTGTCATGAGAAAAGGATGTGGGGGCAGGTATGATGTGGGGCACAGACTGAACAAAAGCTGTTTGCATATTGAGTGTGTATCTGAAATGGGTATGGCTTATGGATATGTTGTGTTTGTAGCACATATGGGAGGGTGTGGCATGTCTTTTTATGCAACAGGTTCAAGGTGTGGTATTTTGGATTTGTTGTGGTATATGTTGGGGGAACGAATATGGAATGTGCTATGTACTCTGGTAGAGAGGGTGTGGCATGTTGAGGATTGGGAGTGCCTTGTAGGGGTGGTGTTGGGAGTGGTGTTTAGAGTTTCTTTGGTTTCTGTGAGTGGATTTTGTTGGGTTGTTGTGGTTTCAGTGGTATTTTTGTATTAAGGCCTGGAGAAAAAGAGGGAGAACTTGAAATATAACTTCAGTCTTATCTTTTTACCCAAGTTAGCAAGCATTTATTAAGTTCTTACTATATGCTAGGCTGGGCTATGCATTGGGGATACAAGAAAAGGGAAAAACAGTCTCTGTCTATAAAGTGTCTTGGAGATCCCAAGTGTGGTTATCCCTGTTGTTTAGTCACCAAGCACAACTCAGGCGTACCATAGACTAGCCTTGTAAGGACTGACGTGACAATAGCCTCCTCATTCTGAAGTGGGACAATGCTGACATGTGAAGGAGGCACAAGAACTGCCCTTATGACTTCTCTTATTTTACCTTTCCTCAAAGAAGTCTTATCTTTGGTGCTCTGACTTTGCCATGATCACCTAGAAAAGAGCCCCACAGACCTGTTCAAGCCTCTATATAGGGATGCACTGGCGTTTGGAGGCCACAGGTATAGTAAGACATATATACATATATATATATATATATATATATATATATATATATATATATATATATATATATATA
>CM053588.1:64041905-64074529 GCA_028646515.1 Pseudochirops corinnae | reverse complement strand
TTCCTTTCTTTCTTTCTTTCCCACTTGGGCATTTGTTAGAATCATAGGATTCTTTTTTTTTTGTTTTTTAAATTTCTTTTTAATTGATTTGTTTTTTTACTTTTAGTTTACAAGATTCAGTCCCACAATCCCTTGAGTTTCAAATTTTCTCCTCTCCCTTTCCCCCCCTCCTCCCCATGGCAGCATGCAATCAAGTACAGGACCTGAAAATACTTTATTGGACATTAGTTTGGGGTTGTAACAATGAATCAGAAGGGTTGTGACAATGAATGAACAATGGGAAAGAGGAAACAAAACTAAACATGGAAAAAAAAGAGAGCGTGTAGTTTGCTTCAGTCTCCATTTATACTCTGTTCTTTCTGGATCTTTCTCTGAATGTGGACATCTCCTTCCATCCTGAGTTTCTTAGAATTGTCTTATAATTTTGTGTTGCTGGGAAGAGTCCAGTTTATCGAAGTGGGTCGTCACAACAACCCATCTTTCCATATCATGTCACTTACACTCAGACAGGAAGAAAAGAAACAAAGACTTAATAAACGTCTACTATGTACCAGGTACCGTGCATTTTACACATATTATCTTATTTGATCCTCACAACTACATCCCCATTTTATAATGGAGAAAACTTAGGCAAAATGAGGTAAAATGACTTGCCCAGGGTCACCCAGCTAGAATGTGTCTGAGGTCAAATTCAAACTCAGGTCTTCTGGAGTCCAGGCCCAGTGCTCTGTGGACCACGGTGCCCCCTAGATGCCCCTAAATTGGTCAGGAATACACCAACTTTGCCCTTGAATCATCAATGCCTTGTGTGTTATATCTCCTCCCATCAATATATATATATATATAGGTCACCGTTCTACCCACCACGGAATTGAGCTGTCCACTCAAACATGCCCTTTTACACCGTCTGGGATTGACAGCTTCAGTTTTTCTGAGCATTTAAGGTCATTTCAATAAATCATTACTTGGATGAATTACAGGCTCCCAACATTGATGTGTAATACATCTGACTACAGGGGCATACAAATAACTGGCTTAATAATAGCAAGAGCTGACATTATGCAGTATTTAAAGTTCGCAGAGTTCTTTACATACATTGTGTCGCTTGCTTTGGCCTACTGCCATTGACTGCCCTGCTTTAGATTTAGGGGATCAGGCTCTCTATGGACTTGAAACCTATAGAATAGTCCAAGGGTTCTTAACCTAGAAATATCCACGATCTTGGATGGGAAAAATGCATCTTTATTTTCAATAATATTGAACTTCCTTTGTAATTCTATGCATTTTACTTCATGTATTTAAAAAATATTCTAAGAGGCCACAGATTTCACCAGACTACTGAAGGGGCCCATGGCAGAGTAAAAGACTAAGAATCTTTGCTGTAGCCTGATAGACTATCTTAGAAGTTTAGAATCGGAGTGATATCCTTCTCTCCATCAAGCAAATGGTAATTTCTATAACCTCTTGGCTCAGTCTTCCTTTCCCATCATGCATCTACCCTGTGTTGCAAAGGGTTCACCTAGACCTTAAATGATACTCACCAGATCCTTTCCCAATTCCAATAATCGTAGATGGATAATAGGAACACAATGAATCATCAATGAACATAAGTCTACTGATGATGAGTCCATTCCCTATACCTAGTAGACTTTAGTATCTAATAGACTAGCAAGATTATGGACTTGAGAAGAGAAGATGGAAACCAGTGTATTCAGGGATGCACTGGAACTGAGAAGAGGTCTTTATTCCTCACTACTTCACCTACCTTCAGGCTCAACACTTTGGGAGGCATTCTAACAAGAGAGGTGGTATATGGGACCACAGCAAACTAACACAGCAGAATGAGGAGGCCATTACCGTGAGAGGATTGAATCAGACCAGGACACATTTATCTTACCAACAGTAATTGTTCCCTTTATCACATGGTGTCTTGGATGCTGTCTTTTGACCCTTCCTATCTATGATCCCAGACTCTTATAGATGAGATTTTTGTTGGGAACCAAGTCTACATGTTGTTACCACTTCCTGAAGCCCCTTCTCCAAACCCCTAAGCAAATTCCCTCCCTCCTACTTCCCCTTGCTTTCAGTACCCTATTTGTTTGTTGTTGTTTTATCAGAATGTAAGCTCCTTGAGGGAAGGGGCTATTTTGCTTGCTTTGATTTGTATTCCCAGTATTCAGCACAATGACTGGCACATAGTAAGCCCTTAATGAATGTTCTCTCTCTATTTCTGTCGCTCTGTCTCTATCTCTCTCTTTTTCTCTCCATTCATCCATCCTCCATCTATCTCCTTACCTATCTTCAGTTTATTGCTCTAAATCCCTTTCTTCATCTTTTACCCAACTGTTGAACTATTATTTTTTTCTATTTTTTAAACTAGATGGCTACATTTACTCCTTTGCACTTCCTCTCCTAACTGAGAAAATAAAAAAGAGGGTTTCTTGACCCCCATTAATTGCTCCCTAATCCCCAGCCCTATCCCCAATCTAGATTGTAGAAATTCAATAGCAGGTGGAGCCAATTCAAGGGTAATTTCCTTATGTGGTTCCCAGAGCAATCACTTCTCTGTCTCCTACCTTTCTTCCTCAGGACAGATACAGATCCGTATCATTATATCTAGGACATGTTCATGAGAAGTTAATCATCACATTTTTCTGCTTCACTTGCATCCTACTCATCAAAGTGCTCTTTTGTCAAATGAATTTGCCTTCAACGTCTATTGGCTGAGCCCTTGCTCTTCAAGAAATAGGAAGATTTATTTGGTCATAGTAAATGAAAGATGGTACGGTCCCTCTGAGGCGATTCATATTTGAACTTAATTGATTATCAGTGTAATTGCTGTCAGGGTTGGGTAGCTTGATTATGAATTGCTTGTTCTCTGATAGGGCACCCAAGGCTGAAGTGGAACCCGTTTGGAGTTCATGCTGGATTGTTTGACCCTCTGAGGTGGGAGAAAAGACATCCACAAAAAGAGACTCATCTGTGGGCCATTTCATATGTCCTCTATAGCCAAGCAAACACCACCAGCAATATTTGTCAATCTTGCCCCTGTCTCTCACACTTAATATACCTTACACATTTCTCCCGCTAAGCTTTTGTTCCTCCTCCACCAGGCAAGAAGACACTTCTTTCTTCTATCTAGTCCTATCCATCTTTCAAAGTGGATATGATGCTGGACTCAGAATCAAGGCGACCTGGATTTGAATCCCACCTCAGACACTTATCAGTCTGTATGACTCTGGGCAGGTCAGTTCACTTCACTAGTCTGCAGTACCTCAGTAAAATGAAGAAATGACATTAAATTTCCACAAAGCTAACTCCCTTTCATCTAAACTCTAGATCCATAGTCCTGTGACCCTTCTCTGACATCACAGTGTTAACACAAAGGGAAAGCAATGTAGCAAAGCTCTAGAGGTGAGAAAACAGCGGCTAAAGGCAATGATGGAAGAGGCACTAGCCTCTCTTCTATGTTGGGATGACTTGCCATCAGAAAATGAAATTAAGGACAAACATCAGAAGATAAAATTAGGGGAGAAATGGGACTTTTACTACAACTGTTGACCTTTGCATGAACACCTAGATCTAAACAGAAGAAGAGAACAAATGGGCTGGATTGTCTTTGGGAAAATGCAATGTTATTTCAGTGACTACCCCTCTGTTCCCAAACTTCTATTTCAAACAAAAGTCAATAGTTCTAAAATCAACTTAATTTGATGTTCAATTCTACCCTCCACTCATTATCCATTTGAAGTGTCTGTCCGTGATATATGGAAAAAGGAATAAGCTGTATGGGTTTTTCTGACTTCATGTCCTAGTCTGGTCAATGGGCATTCTTCTTCTCTTTGGTTTTTCTTGCACCAACTCTTGTGAATGATTATGGATCTCATTAAGGAGGCACTACAGAGAGTTTCAGAGCTTTATGCAAACAACATGAAGTCATCTGTAAACCTGATGTCATCTGGAGGTCATCACCATCCTCAAGGAATCACTCCTTAATTTAGACTCTAAGCTTGACTCTTCACTGACAGTGATGAACACTAACAGCTATCTAGGTTTTCCTCTTTTATGCTTTGATAATAATGACCAGAGGATCATTTGCAAGATTATCTATGTTCTACTTTTCAGAGTCTTCTATAATTTTGGCATATAAAATGATAGGTACTTTGCAAGAGAAATTTAAGGTAGTATTTATTTATTTTTAAAATAAATTTTCTTATATTTTTCAGATCCACATTTTCTCCCTCCATCTCTCCCACCTCACATTCACAACTGAGAAAGCAAAAAAAAGTCTTCTTGTAAATAGTCAAGCAAAACAAATTCCTTCATTGGTAAGGAGACATTTAGTTCTAGGAATCAAATGCTTTCTTGTAATCAACAAGCAATAAAAATAATGGGATGTAATATTTTCTACATCTTTTTGATGTAGAAATTCACCAATTGAATGATGGTGAAAATTTATGAAAGCCTGCCTGTTCCCTTCTTATACTCTCATCAATGATTCCTTTTATGGATGCATAAATTATTATCATAAAATTTTTATATAGATGGGGAAATAGGCACATAAATCAATAGATATCAATTCTCTCTGTCTTCTTTTTATTTTTTGGCAGTTACAAGGGCTGAGTTTTTTTTTTCATGTCTTTGGTATCTTTTCCTTTATATACTTTGCAAATCAATCCCTCAATGCCCTTATAATTATTTTGCCTCCAGATGCCCACGTCTGTTTTATGTGGTACACTGCACCTGCTTACCCCACTTTTGTTCTCTTCACTGTAATTTCTACTCACTCTATAAGTCTACCTGGTACTGTGACATTAGAGTCTAAGTGTCTTGGTTTCACTGATTTCTATAATGAAGAGTTTGCTATAAAAATCTTTGCAGATCTTTTCCATCTTAGATCTGTTTGTTCTCCTTTTGCCTTTAACCTTATACGATCTAGGGATGAATCTACTTAGTTGCATCTCTTTCTAAGCTTTCCCTAAATTGACTTTATTCTCCATTAGTTCATTGTTTTATGAGATGATGATGTTCATAATCTTCCACCATCCTTACGCATAAGATTTTACAAATGATTTTCTATTTTAAATTGGTATTGCCTTTGACTGCCATATCCCTTCACTTGGCAAATAAGTCAAGCATTTGCTAACCAAGCAGTTAGATTCTTTCAGTCTCCTTGTTATGACATTTGATTTATATAAATTAAATTTCTATATGAAATTATTATAATTGGTGTCGATGTCCTTTCGTCCACCCGTTTCCCATTTTTTGGCATCAATAACTCTTTCAGATATGTCAGGTCAGCTTTATTTTAATTGCTTGATATATCTTATTCTCATTTTTATTCTTTGTTCTACCTTGGTATTAAGTTTGATCTATACTTTAATATTTCCCCGATCTGGATATACAGAGACAGTTGGTTCAAGAATTACTTCTACATCTGTGACAGATCTGTTAAAATATAATGGTAGAAATCACCTCTTCTTTATCTAAGTGCTCGAAAACCATCCACTAATTGCACTGGTCTACTTTTTGCCGATCTGAGGAACTCTGCTCTCTTTTTCTTTTCCAAAACCAAGGAGGCAGCTGCAAATTCCCGTCCCTTCCTTAGCTTCCTCACAATCTTTTAATGGTCCTCACAAGTGGTTCAGTCACTTAACCTCTATAAGCTTCAGTTTCCTCATCCCTGGAATGGGAGTAGCCACATCTGCTTTGTCTATTTCCTAAGGTAGTTGTGAGGCTCAATTGCAACACATGAGGCTCAGAGAGATGGAATCAATAAACTTTTATTGAACACATGCAAGATACTGTGCCTAGTGCTGGCAAAACGCAAATTAAAAAATATAATGTGGTACTATCCTCATTGTTGTACCTGTACCTGTTACATTCTATTAGAAATGACTTTTCTAGGGTCACAGAGCAAATTGGTAGCAGAGTCAGGACTAGACTCTCCAGTCTCTTGATTCCCAGGCAAATGTCACTTTGGTAAGCAGAAAGTGAGTGTTTTTATCTAATAATTGACTGATTTACTCTTATTTGTCCAGGAGGCAACATTCTGACCAATGAAGACTGGATAGCAGTGGGAAATGGAGAGAGAACAGGAGGTGGGGTCATGCATGGAAGACTAGCTTTTCTTGCTTCATTACAATATAAGAAAAAAACTTTCTAATTTTTGATATCCACTGATGGGACAGGCTGACTTGATAGGGAACTGCCTTGTCACTGGAAGTGTTCAAGTAGAGCCTGGATAATGGAATGCCAAGGATACTATAGAGGGGATTCCTCCATGGGTAGGAGGTTGGACCAAATGACCTGGAATGCTCCTTCCGGTATTAAGATTCTTTGATACTCTGAATTGATTCAGGAGCCATAGCTGAGAACAACAGTATCCTGGTTTCCAGGGACAGACTCCTGGAGGAGATAGGAATAGACTAGATTACCAGGGTGGGGAATCTGTGGTCTTGAGGCCACCTATGGCATTCTAGGTCCTTGGGTACAGCCTTTTGACTGAGTCCAAGTTTTACAAAACACAAAACAAATAAAAATTAAGGAGATTTGTTCTGTGAAGTTTGGATTCAGTCAAAGGGCTGCACCTGAGGGCCTAGAGGACCACAGGTGGCCTTGAGGCCATAAGGTTCCCCACCCCTGGACAAGAAAATTCATGGATGACCAGACTCTTATGATTCTCCCAGATCTCGAATGAGGAAGCTGAGGCAGAACAACCTGTAACTTGCTGAAGGTCAGCTCCCCAATCACTGTAGAAGAACCTTAAACCAGTCAGTCCCCCTTCCTAGCCCAACAGGCTTCTCTGGGCACCAAGGTCTCTCCGATTTGCACCACACATTGAGAACTCTGGCATTTTCCATCACTAATGCCTTCTGAGGAATTTGTCAGAACATCTACATGTCAGGAGTTTGAAAGGGGGAAACTGCTCCCCAGGCCCAGGCAGGAGCTCAAGAAAGAGAGATAATAAGGACAGTGAGGGATATTGATAGCATATAAATGGATTTAAAAGTTTGCAAAAGGTTAACCGCATCTTGCTGTCTTGAAAAATTCCCATCGAAATGACTTGTGTTAAGAGACTATCTTTTACTTTTCCCAGTGCTTTTCTCTGCTCTCTGATCCATCTTCTACAGAACTGCAAAATTAATATTCCTAAAGTACTGGACTGAACATGCCACTTCCTCACTCAAGAAACTTCTGTGACCCCCACTGTCTCTAGGATACCCACTGTGCCCCTCAACCCCATATAACTTGTATTAATTTTGCCTTTATTTCCTTTCTCCCTCCTTCTCCCCCTCCCCTTTCTTCCTTGTAAGGACCTGCAGGGCCAGGTATGTCTCACTTTTGTCTTTGTAGCCTCAGCATGGCATTTATCCCATAGTAGGCACTTTATTTAAATTTGCTTGTTGATTGACTTATTGGTTGAATGAATGAATATTCTGTTGTTCATCCTTTGTTTTTGAAGAGCACCAGTGTCATGGGGTGATGTCTTGACTTGTCTGAAAATTGGATTTAAGTGAGGCAGAGATGCCCAGTCATCAGCCTCACTCTCTCCTCTAGTCATTCAAGTACAGTGGTAGGAGAAAAGTTAGGATGACTGGAGCGGCTCAAGATACAGGAGACAACCTTGGCATCTGATATCTGACCAAGCTGAAGGTCAGCTCCCTGATTACTTACAATGGTTCTCAACCTTCCTAATGTTGTGACCCTTTAATACTCGTATATGGGTGGACCCACCTGGAGATGGATACAGGAGCGGTCTCTTGGTTCCTAAGACCATCGGAAATATGTGTTTTCCAATGGTTTTAGGCAACCCCTGTGAAAGAGTCAATCAACCCCCAAAGGGGTTGCGACCCACAGGTTGAGAACTGCTGACTTAGAAGAACCCTAAACCAGTCAGTCCTCCCTTCTAGCCCAGCAGGCTTCTCTGGGCACAGTGGTAGGAGCATGCCACAGTGCCTGCTTTGGCTGCCTGCCTGTTCACTGGAGCAGACTGTTTTCATCTACCCACTTTGCAGAGGGGGGACATCTTCACATGCTTGGGGTAGACAACCCCCTAACTCACTGACAGGAATGAATGAATGAATGAATGAATGAATAAGGGAATGAACAAATGAATGAAAGCTTCCTCAGCCCTCATAGAGTTAAGCCTCAGAAAGGCCCTGGAGCTAGTACACACTTGGGCTATTCCAGAGGGGTCTGAGTGAAGCCTTGGGAGCTAAGGCAGTTCTTGGGGGGAGGGGGAATGTTCAGGCCAGGAAACCACTTTTGCCCCCATTTCCCAAGGCAATGTAGTCCAGTAGAAAGGACCCTCAGATACTCAAAGTCAGATGAAGACCCCATCTAGACCCAGATCTATGATTCTGTATGATCTCTTTGTTCCTGTGAGTAAGAGCAGCCTTCCCTTCTCCCTCTGTCCTGTCTCAGGTTGTAGCTTCATGTCTGAAGGACCTGAAGCTGATCCATCACTGGGGTCCAGATTACAGCTGCACCCAGGGGGGCATTTAGGCACCTACAGCCATCAGGTGTAGTCTCTACTTCCCGCAGGGTGGCTTTGGGGCCTAGGTCTAGCCCTGGAGGAGTATGGGGACACAGCCTTAGGGAAGCTGTAGGCCCCTGAGCCCAGACTTCCTAGAGAAGTGTGAGGCCCACATGGGGCCCTGGGCTCTCCCTAGAGGGTTGGGGGTGGGATGTAATTTTTGTATTCAGAGGACATTAAATCATACCAAAATCAGAACAGTTTTAAAGGGGAAGAAAAACTACTGCAAGCAACCTGAGCAGATAGAGAAGGGGAATGGGCCATAAGACTTGGGTCGCAGGAATGGAGTTGTTTAAAGTATCAGCTATGTCCTGAGGACAGTTCTGGATCTGTGCGCCACACATAATATCTCTCTCATCCCTGCCTTTCTTGCCCTGGTCGGTTTGCCCTGCCTGGACTCAACCTCTGGAGACTAGCCAGGACAAAGTTCTGAGTACTTATCAGCCGTGTAATCTTGGGCAAACCACTTAACTTCACTGGGGCTCAGCTTCCTCATCTGTCAAATGAGGGGGATGGGCTAGAATAGATGATCTCTAAGGTGGAGAGCATGCCCAACCTGACTCGCCCGGCTCTGCCTGATGCCCAGTCCCTGGTCCTTTCTACCTCCTTGTTCAGGCAAAGGGAGGCCTGTAATTCTTGGCACCACTTATCCATTGAATACTCCAGAAGGAAATCATCTAAGGGTCCCCAGTGACTTCTCACTCCATGCTGGGCCAGATTCATCTTCCTAACGCACACATTTGTACAATGCAGCTCTTTCACACCCTGCAGTGATTCCTGATCATTCCATATGACTGATTCTTGATTTCCCCACCGTGACACCTGCCTCCCTTCCTGCTGATGCCTGAGATCCATCTGACAGCAGAAAGAACCTTCTTTTCCTCATTGAGAACTCTGGGATAGTTGAAAACTGGCTAAAAAGGGCACACATACACACACTGTCAGACTCATACTGTTAGGTAAATGACTGATCTCAGAGCTTTTTCTAAGAGCAAAGTTTGATGTGAGAAAGGAAAGAGAGAGAAAAGGCACTGGATGCCTGGGAACGTGAGCGTGGGTGCTGTAGAGTTGAGAGAAAGAGAGAGAGAGAGAGAGAGAGAGAGAGAGAGAGAGAGAGAGAGAGAGAGAGAGAGAGAGAGAGCACTTACTAAACACCGTGTGCTGGGTACTGCACTAAATGCTAGGGATGAAAACATAGGCAAACAAGATGGTCACAGCCCTCATGGAGCTTACATAAGAATGGGGGAATGAGAACTGGAAAGGAGGATGGGGAGATGCCTGCTCTGTGTTATGGCATGGAAGGGAGGGGAAAAGAAAGGAAGGAAGGAAGGAAGGAAGGAAGGAAGGAAGGAAGGAAGGAAAGAAGGAAGGAAGGAAAGAAGGAAGGAAGGGAGGAGAGAGGGAAGGCAAGGGAAGGGAAAGAAAAAATAAGGGAGGAAGGTAGGAAGGAGGAAAGGAAAGGAAAAAAGGAAGAAAGGAAGGTGGAAAGGAAGAAAAGAAGGAAGGAGAGGAAAGGAGGAGGAAATGAAAGAAATTGTGACTAAGCGACTACTATGTGCCAAACACTATGTTAAACACTTACAAATATTATCTCATTTGAACCTCACAACAGCTGTGGGAGGTAAGTGCTTTTATTAGCTCCCATTTTACAGATGAGCAAACTGAGGCAGCCAGCAGTTAAGTGACCTGCTCATTGAGCTAGTGAGTGTATGAGGCTAGATTTGAATTCAAATCTTTTTGATTTCAGAACTAATGCTCTACCGTCTGCCCCATCTAACTAATGATAAGATGATGGGGAAGTCTTGGGGCACCACAGAGCAGAATCAGAGAGGTAACAACAACTCTACAGCACATCACAAAACACCTTACCTGTGGCACTGATTATAAAGATCCCAGACCCTCCCTAGTCCCTACAGTGTGACTCTGCAGAGCTGAGGAACAAAGCCCTTGGCATGCTCACATTTAGATCTGATGTTTCTCAAGAAAGTCTACCCTACCTGGACTTGTAGCAAGCCTCTGCTTCCCTTATTGGTTCTGGTATGGGAGCAAAAGTTCTTATCCCTCACGATCATGGGACAGTGGAGCTCCTTTGCAGGTTTTTGTTTATCATTCCTAATAAATATTAGCTGATTGTCTTTGTGTACACATGATGGGCTTGGAAGATTTCAAGGTGGGTCTTGAAGTGGTGAGTTTATCATGGGCTAGTAGCACTTGTTGAGACCTCAGCTTGCTCCCCATATCTCTAGTAACAGTGGGGGCAAGAAAGGAAGCGATGGAGTACTTACAGTAATTCTATTAACCAGAGAACCTAGGTACCTCTGCTCCTAGGAACACTGAACATTGCATCATCAATGCTGAAAATTCTATCGGTGCAAGCCAGGAGACCATTCGTCCGGGGCCTGAAGTGATGAGCAGATGGCCACAGAGGCAGAGACCATAAATTCCCTGTTTGATCCCATATCCAGGCTGGAGTTTATTGTCCAGATATAATTGCTCTAATTGCTATTTTCATGGTCAATAGCATTATGTGAGGGTGCTAAACTCAGAAAGTTTTTAGTGGGCCTTAGGGCTGAAAATAGCCATAGCTGGATTAGGCCTCAAGGCAAAAGGGAACAGTTATATAATTTGGGTCTGCACATGAATGCATATTTCACTGGGGCCATTTCAGAGGTTTAGAATCTTAGACTCATAGAGCCTTACATTCATAGGACTGTATAGTTTTTCACAGATATAACCTTAGAGTCCTATGCTCAGGGTCCCATGACCTCTGACTGCCAGGTCCTGTGACCTCTGACACAAGCATGTCTGAGAAGGGTTCAGCTGTGTCACCAAGGCCTCAGCCATCACTGTCCTTCAGGCACTACTATCACCTTTACCCTTGGGGAGCTGATAGCATTGCATAGCCCAAAAGACCACCTAGGAGCTACACACAATTCAGGGGAACACAAAGCAAGACTCTTACTTATTACATGCTCTGAGCTGTACTGCTTTCCTACAATGAGACCTTTCTCCCCAGGCTATTTTTTCCTTCCTTCTGTCAAGTCACTCATCTCTGATGACAAGGTGGGATCAATTTAGATACACTGAGTCTGTGAAGCCTTTGTGTTCCCTGAAACCTCACCCCCTTTTCTACCAGCCAAGAAGATGTCAATCATTCTGGAGTTCTGAGTCTCCTCATTTTCATACCTGTTTACAAGTAGCCCTACAGTAGGAGAGGCTATCCTATGGCCCCTTCAGTTCCACTGTCCTGCCTCTCTGATTGTGGCACATGGAATCAACAGAATACTTAGAGTGATAGAAGCATAGTATCAAAGAACTAGAATGAACCTTCAAGATCACTGGGTACAGCCTGCCCAACTTACAGAGAGAGAAATTAAGGAGTGGTGTGAGCCCTTAAGAAGGAAAGGTATGACTGCTAAAAGCTAGCATGTGTTCAACAAGACTGAGCCTGGGCATCCTTACTCTTTTTTGTCATGGTAACTAGACTGGAAGAGCTGTGGGATGCCATAAATGCAGCATAATGAGGTCTCAAGAAAGTAATTGGCAGGGTTGTCGTGAGGATCAAGTGAGATAATATTTTGCAAACCTTAAAACACTATATAAATGCTAGCTCTTACTATTATTACTAGGGCTAAATAATAGTCTAGTTAGACAACTGGAGAAGTTGTTAAATGGCTAAATCCAAAGAGTAACAATTACAGGATAGATGTCCATCTGTGGGGAGGTCTGAGATAGAGTGCCTGAGGCATTTTTCCTTGACCCTATTCTATCTGACATTTTAAATCAGTTATTTGGATGAAGGCATAAATGGCCCAATTATCACATTTTCCGAGAAGTAGAGCTAACAAGTTGGACAACAGAATGGGGATCACAAAAACATCTTGATTAATCGCACATTGGATTAAATCTAGGGATAGAGAATTAGGATGTGGTGACACTGGTGTAGGGAGCTAACTAAAATAGGCAGGTCACTATTTTGCAGCCTTCTCAATCAAGCCACAGCTAATTTTGGCTGGCCACACCATGGGTCTCTCCATTGTTTTTGCTGGGCTATTCATTTTCAGTTCTTTTGAGACTCTCCTATTCAATGCCTCACTATTATATAGAAACACCAGGAAAATGTTGATGTTAAAAAGATGCATGATGGGAAACAAGCAACATATGGTTCAATCAAACAACCATAATGGTTTGGAGAGCTGTCATATGGAAGAAGGATGAGGCTTGCCCAAAGCCACAAGATCAGTATGTGTCAGAGATGGAACATGAACCCATGCATTTATTAAATACCTACTATGTATGGTATACTATGGTATACTATATACTATGCTAAGTGCTTTATAAACATTGCCTCATTTAATCTAATCAAATAAAATTTCACAAGTTATTTTTATAATAGTTTCAATAATAAGTCCTACACTTGTATAAAAAAAAAATTACTGCATCATTTCAGGATGGAAGAGTTAGGGCTAACACTAAGTGGGAAAGATCTGGGAGTATTGGCAAACTTCAATTCAATGACAGTGGATTTATACAACAAGTCTAAAAATGTAAGTGTTCTCTTATTCTTCATTCTGAGGGACATAGTATCCAGGGGTGATAGATAGTTCTACCAGACCCCGCCCAGTCCAGACCACAATTGGAGAACTGGGTCTAGTTCTGGGTGCCCCATTTTATCAAAGACATTATAAATTGGAGTCCATCCACAGAAGAGTGACAATGATAGACTAGGCCAGAGAACAAGGTGTGTTACAAGAGGTTGCAGGAACTGGCTATATTTAACAAGATAAGAGAATTCTTGGGGAAGAATGATACTTGAATATATTCATGATCTCACTGATTGGAGAGTTCCCTCTTAGAATGAAGATTCCAACTCATCTATGCTTTCCCATCCTGTGTGATGCTTGTCTTCCTAGTCCACCCAATGCACTAGAAGCCTTCTTCAATTTCTTTTGACATCTCACGGGTACCCTTGGAGAACTCTGGTGAGCCATCCTTTACCATGTGACCAACTTATCTTCTCTTCCCGTCAGACATTTCCCTGATAACATTGTTGACTGCTCTTTCTCATTGGCACCATGTTGCAGCCTGCTCATTCCCTTCATGGGCCTCTCCATTTCCCTTTGTGTGATATCCATTTCCATGTCTCACTGCCATACAGCAGTACTAGTAGAATGTTAGCGCAAAACAAAAGTTGTGCTCCTTCTATCATGATAGAAGACTTGTCACAATAGAAGAAAAGTTGTCTTTGCTTATTTGAAGGACTGCCACATGGAAGGGGGATAGATTTGCTCTGCTTAGTCCCAGAGGGCAGAGAAGGAGCAAAGGGTGGATATTATAGAGAGGCAGACTTGGTGTCAACATGAGGAAAAAATCAAAACAAGAGAGCTTCCTAACAATGCAAAATGAATGTCTCAAAAGGAAACTGATAGCCTTACGAGTTTCCCTCGTAGTGACCAGAAGATATCTATCCTGCAGAGAGTTCCTGAGAGGTCGCTAGTTGGACTCAGTATCCCTCGGAAGTCCCTCTCAGTTCTGAGTTTCTGTGGTTGGTTCTGTAAAGTCCCAAAAAGGGAAGTGTCTTGCCCTGGGTGTAGAATAGATTCAAAGTCCAGTGCTGACTTCCCTCCACCATCTTGTCAGATCATGCAAAATACGGCTGAAGAAATGCATAATTGAGCTCAGAATGAATTCATACTCATATATAGGGCACAGAGCAAGACATAGCGAAACGTTCACTGTGTTGGGCCAAGACGACTTATAAAGAGAAAAGAGGAAAAGGGTGAAGACAATATAGGAGATTCCACACATTTCCACACAGACATTGTTTCAGTATCCCACTTTTGTTTAGTATCAAGCTGAACACAGAGAAGGTGTTCCCCAAATGACTGTTGGCATAAATATGTTAACTGAATTTGACAAATACCTGCCAAATGACCTTGACCCATGAGGCTCATCTGAGGATCTGTGAACATGAGAAGGGCCTGTGATGTTGTCAGCAAAGGTAACTCCCTGTGTGGAAACTCCTTCTACTACCAGATGTCATAGTTCCTCCATGACTTTATAGGGTGCTGGGTTTAGATCTGGAAGTGACCTCAGAGGTCATCTAATCCAACTCTTATTTTGTGAATGAGGAAACTGATACTCAGAGAGAAGAAAGAATGAGCCTGAAGTTATACATATAGTAATTGGTGGAGGTAAGATTGGAACCCAGCTCTTTTGACTCCAAATCCATTACTGTTTTGTATTGTACCATAATGTTAAGCTCTAGGGAATTGCCTGAGGCATGTGGAGGTTGAGTAACTTGTAAGGATGGGTGTGGGACTTGGGGTCACATAGCAAGCATATGTCAGAGGTGGGATTTGAACCCAGAAATTCCAGAGCCTAGGTCTAGCATTCTAATCTAGTGACACCATTGGGATTCTTGGATTACAAAAATGGGAACTGACACAATCTGCCTTCAGGGAGCTGATTATCTGTTATGAGATGGAACCAAAGCAAAAACTGGTGCAGTGTATAGAACTGGGGTGTCACAGAACCTGGGTTCAAATCCTGCCCTGGGAACACATTGTGTGATTGTAAACAAATCATTTCATTTCCCTTGATATAATTTTTTTTTTTTAATCTGTAAAATGATGGGGCTGGAGGAGGTAACTTCCCCTGAGGTCTTTCTCAGTTGTAGATCTTTAAGACTATAATACTATGAGGAATGAGATGAGATGTGTGGAGGGGAAGCAAAATCCTTTTAAAAAGTGCCTTAGAGAGAACCAAAAACTGCTAGAGCTTCAAGTTAATGGGTAATCATGGTGATTATATTTAAATCAGTTTCAAGCTGACTTCCAAGGAAGTCCTATAGCAAAGTGGTTGCTAAGGTACTGTTGAACACTTCTCCTCCCACCTCGCCCCCCACCCTTGATCTAACAAAATAGTCACAGCAACATCAGGTATTGGATTGCTCTAAATCTAGTTTGCCCTCTCCCTCCCTTCACATCCCCAATCTGATTTCTCAAACATGAGAGAGTGACCTAAACTATGAACTAACTACGTAAAACCTTTAAGATTTGCCAAGCGCTTCATCTGCATTATCTCTCTTGAGGCTCCGGACAACCCTGTGAGATGGGGTTTACAGGTCTTGTTCTGCCCATTTTCCAGACTAGGGAACTGATAAATAGCCCACACAGCTAAGCAGTATGATGGGAACTCATTCTGTAGGACTCCCGAGCTAAAGCTGGTGACTGACTGGGTCACAGTGGCCATAGAGGCTGCTGAAGCCTCACTGCTTCCTTCAGCAGCCACAGCAGCAGTTAAGGACAGCTCCCCCACCCCTAGGACCCCTTCCTGGGACTGACCCCTTGCTGCTGGAGCTATCACGTCATAGGGGAAGATCTCTTCCCTTTGGGTTCCAGGCCCCTCCCTGCATCACTGCCTTCTGTGAACTTCTTGGAGGCAAGGACCCACTTGAATCGAATCTCCACATTTCTCACAGTTCCATCTCTTTACCTGGTGAATTTCTACCCATCCTTTAGCTAAGGGTAGGGATTGAATTTCATTGATATAGCGAATACTTAGGTAGGACCCAGCCAGTACCAAAAGACTTTGCCTTCTTTGCTGCAACTTAAAATTTTCGTGAGCCAATCAGTCAATAAATATTTATTATCGTTGTTGAGTTCTTTCAGTTGTATCCAACTCTTCCCAACCCCATTTTTTGGTGGGGGGGCAAAGATACTGGAGTGGTTTTTCTTTTCTTTCTCTAGCTAATTTTACAGATGAGGAAACTGAGGCAAACAAGGTTAAGTGACTTACCTAGGGTTGCACACCTAGTAAATGTCTAAAAGCTGGATTTAAACGTAGGTCTTCCAAACTCCGGACCTGGCCACAACTCCATCGTGCCACCTGGTTATAAAACACCTATTATGTACAAGGGACTGTGCTAAGCGCTATGAATTGCCTAGAATACTGACAGGTTAAGTGATTTGCCCATGGTTTCAAAACCAGTATGTGTCAGAGGCAGGACCTAAATTCAAGTCTTCTTATCCATTGAGCCACACTGCCTCTCCATCCTTCAAAGTTCCCATCAAAGGCTATCTCCTCTAGGAAACCTGCCCTAATTCCCTTGTTAAGAATTTCCCTCCTGTTTCTCTAATGCACTTACCAAGTGTTCATTGTATATTCTAGTGATCGCTATATTTCTTTTATTCATCTGTGAGCTCCATGGGGTCGGGGACTCTGTTTTTTCTAATCTATGTATCTGTCAGAGCCCAGTTGGTACTCTACACATTGCAGATATTTAATAAATGTTTGTGGAACTGATATAGTCGAAAGCAATCAGAGTGACCTGAGAAGAATAGCAGGGAGGTGCCTGATGACTAAAAAATGAAAATAGCCAGGAAAAGGGGACAGTAGTGGGCAAACATGTGCACTCTAAGCTCCAGCCAACTCTCTGGGTCTAAGCTCACAATTTTCCCTGCACCTGGAATGCAACCCTTCACCCCTCCCCCACTTCCTTCACATCTTTTAAAGCCTCAGGTGGTACCTCTTCAGGGCTCCACCCCCATATCTCACTAGAACGTTGTCTCTTACACCTTTAGCATATTTCTTTCTCTATTATAGCTACTTGTGTCTGTGAGACATCTTGTTACTAGACTGTAAACTCTGTGAGAGCAAGGACCTTGTTCTACCAAAACTTTGTTATCTCATCTCCCCTCCTCCTTATCTTTATTTTGCCACCGGACCCAAATGGCTCTGGAGAACAGTGAGGCTGGTGACTTTGCACAGCTCTGCCTCACTTAAATCCAATTGCAAGTCATGGCATCAGCTCCTTGATGTCATGGTCCTCTTCCAGAATGAGGGACAACAACAAACAATAAATTGTTATCTCATATACCTCAGTCTAATTGCCTGTGTACAAATGAAAACTTTTTGACCATTAAACCTGCCTCCCTCTTGGTGAGGTAGAGATCTCTCTCCAACACAGGAAGTCTTTTGGAAAGAGGTTGATATTCCCAAGTAGGGACTTTGTAAAAGGGGGATACTTTTCCAGCTACAAGTCAGACTAGAAGGGGCACTGAGGATGCTGCCAACCCAGATTCTGTGATCTTGGAGAGCAGAGCCAGGATGTGACCACATACCCCTTCCCTTTCCCATTTCACATGAAGGAGCCTGCCTCTGTCACTCATCCACTTGTCATGTGGAAGAGGCATTACCATCCTTCTGATCAGCTCCGGAGGAGAAAACTAGGACAGGTGGGTGGAATCATAGGGAGGCTATCTTCAAGTAGACCTAAGGATGCATGGTAACATTTAGAACTGACTAGATATAGAACAGACTGCTAGTGGGCAGAGGGGATTCACAGGATCATACATCTACTGCTGGGACTTCTGGGGGACTGAGCTCCCCACCACGAGGGGTCTTCAAGTAGAAGGTATTTACGCTTTGGTTGAGTGGAGTGAGATGGCCTGGGAGACTCAGACCTCCAATGATTCTGTTATTTTACGCAATGTTGTTAAGTCGTTTCAGTCCTGTCTGACTCTGTGACCCAATTAGGGGTTTTCTTGGCAAAGATACTGGAGTGGTTTGCCATTTCCTTCTACAGTTTGTTTTTACAGATCGTGAAACTGAGGCAAACAGGGTGAAGTGACTTGCCCAGGGTCACACAGCTAGTGTCTGAGGCCGTATCTGAACTCAGGTCTTCCTGATTCCAGATGCAGCTGCCCCCATTCTAAAGGATGAATGAGATTCAGGGTGTCATGGCTCTGTTATTGTGTAACCTTAGTCAAGTCAGGCTTTCTGGGTCTCAATTTTCTCATCAATAAAATGGGGACAGTGATTCATAGATGACTTACTTCCCAGTGTTGTGAGAATCAAAAGAGCTAGTTAGTCTAAAATCTTGCAGAATGATAACTGATATCAATATGACTTTTAATTATTATTATTATTATAAATAAAAAGAAAAAAGGGTTCATTTGTCTGCTCCAGTCACCTACATTGGACCTTCTGAGCCATCTGGCTGAGGGAAAGTTGTGTCCCTCCCTTGGCAAGACTCAGGCTGTGGCAAATAGTTTCCTTCATAGCGACTGTCAACCTCGCGTCCTTCAATACCCCCTCCCTCCCTTCCTCCCTCAGCCGGGCCGTGTAGGCGGGCAGGCGGGAGGGGCCGATGAGCCCAGTGCATTAAGAGCTGAATAGAACTAACCTTTAGTTAAAAAATAAATTGGCTAATGTCTCCACTTACATTCTCTCCCTGTAATCACAGGACTGCTCATTCAGGCTCCGAGCTCTTTCTTCTCTGCAGCCTCCCTGAGCAACTCCCAGCACCTCCCAGCACCTCCCCGACCCCCACCCGCCCCGCCCTCTAGCTAAAAGACCCCTCCATCCGCTCTGCCAGCCTCATCATCTTCATAGAGATCTCCGGGGAAAGGGAAAGAAAGAAAACCCACAAGTGGATTGTATCACATCTTGCCCATCTTTCCAAAGAAACAATTTTGCAAATTGCATAAGATGATTAGAAACTAGTACTGCATTAGAGTCAATTACTGCAGGAGGGGGCAGAGTGTCTGTGTCTTTGCCGGGAGGCGAGGTACGGGGGCCCAGGAAATGAAAGGGAAAGGGGGGGACGCGATGGAAGAGATAGGAAATTATAGGAGGGGGAAGAGAAAGCACAGGAGGGGATGGGGAAATGCAAGAGGGGAGAGGGGGGAGGGGTGATGGGGAAATGGAAGAGAAGAGTGCTGATGGTTATGGGAATGGGGAAATAGAAGAAATAGGGAAAGGAAAGAGAATGGGGAATGAGAGAATCAGGAAGTGGAAGAAGGAAAGGAGAGTATGAGGGGATTTTAAATGGAAGGGGCTGGAAGGGGGGCAGCTTGGGAGTGATGGTATCAGGAGATGGAAGATGTCCCAGTGTGCCTGAGTCAAGGTAATAGAAAGTAGGGGAGATAGGGGTGAGGAAAGGGAAAAGGGGATGGGGGGGGTGAGTGGAGAGAATGGGGAGTCTCAGGAACAGAGACTGGGAGGAGACAGTAAGAGCCAGTTTTAAAAGCAAGTGGAATAGGCAGCCCACCTATGTGGAGTGAAATGAAACCTGCCAGGGAGGAAGGACCATGCTGGAAGGCAGAATCTGTTTTTGTTTTTGGGTCTCTAGTCCCTTGTACACAGCAGGCATTTAATAAATGCTTCTTGCATTGGATTGACAGGCTCCCCTCATCATCCCTCCCTTCATTTCTTTTCAGCGTCCTTTCTTTTTTGTACTTGTTAACACCAGCATTTACACAAAGCCTGGAACGTAGTAAACATTCAATAAATGTTTATTGGCTGAATTATAGGACGATTAGTCATGTATCCTTTTGGATATTTAAGAATTGGAGGCGGGCATACTAGAAAGAGCCCAGGCAGCCGGGAGACCTGGGTTCTGGTCCCGGCTCTGCCACACTTTGGCTGTTTGACATTCTGGGAACTTCAGTTTCTTCATTTGTTAAACAAGAGGGTTGGATTAGATTCAAATCAATTCAATTCCATGAGGTGGTGATGGTGGAAAAGCTATGTGATAGCCACACCCATCTGAGGACTCAGAGCCTTTGGGTTTCCTGTATCCTTATGCTTCTGTTTAACCCCACCCATAAAACTGGACTCATCTCAGACACTGACCGTAACTGGAGGACCTATATTCAAATCTTGCTTCTGGTTCTTATTACCAGTATGAAATGTTGCAAGTCACAACCTTCCTGGACATCAGTTTCCCCACCTGCAAAATGAGAGTCTTGGACTAACTGCTCCCTGGGGTCCCTCACCACCTTATACCAGTGATGTGAGGCTTTCTGCTCCTATGAGAAACCAAGAGCTACCTAGTCTGGGAACAGTTGTTATGATGTAATTTAATTTTATTCTTTTGATTCTATGGATAAGGGTTAAGACCATATTGAGTCACAGAGTGCTTATGTGATTGACTCCATTTTGTCACAGTCATGATAATGAGCGTCCTTTGAAATGCATCAGGAAGGCCAGAGGGTGGAGTGTCCTAGTGGGTAGAGGAGTGAGCTAAGAGTTTGATTGGGCAGTCCATACAATCCACCCCATTTCCCCCATTATTGGGGCCCTCTGCTATCTACCAGAGAGATAGGATTGTGAGAGACAGGCAGCACTTTGAGAAATAGAGAATGTGGTGTTTGTCCCCAGTACCACCTGGTGCTGAGTGGAACATATAACTACCTGGATGGGTGTGGGATTGTTTTCAGGGATATGCTAGCAAATGTTTAATGATTGGCTCTATGGGGGAAAAAAATGTGCACGTAAAACACCTTTAGGTTTAGTCTGCATTATTAATATTTCCTCAGCATTTTCTTAAGTCTAGATAACCCCCCCCCCCAAAAAAAAAATGATAAAGGAAGCTCCAATTTGTAGTGTTTGCCAATTTCTGAGGCGTAAATTTTTAAAATGAATATTTAACAATCAGCTCTGCCAGTTCAAGCACACTATTGAATTGCTAGCATGTGTGTTCTTATTACTTACAGGGATGTAAATTAACAAATGTTTATTAAACTCTCACTACATGGGAGGTACTGTGGTAAATGTGGTAGACACAAAAAAAGAAAAAAAAACATTTTTTTCCTTTTTAAATAAAGGAACTCTTTGACTCTGAACCCTCTTTCCCCTTTTCCCCTGTCTGCCTCCCCCCACCCCACTCCCCTGCCCCAGGAGAAACCACATATATAGATAAGTAAATACAGAATATATATAAAATCTATGAGGGGCAGTGTGGTATAGTGGAGACAGAGCCAACTTTGGAGCTGGAAAGATCTGAGTTCAAATCCTGATTTTGACACATATCAACCTGGGTAAGTTATTTAATGTCTCAATAAACTAGGCAAATCTCAGCTTCTTTCTTTCTTTCTTTCTTTCTTTCTTTCTTTCTTTCTTTCTTTCTTTCTTTCTTTCTAGTATTGTATTGTTTCTAATTACACGTAAAGACATTTTTTAGCATTAATTTTTCACAAAATTTTGAGTTACAAATATTCCCCCTCCCTTCCCTCTCCCCTTCCTAAGATGGTAAGCGATTTGATATAGGTTATATGTGCACAATCATATAAAACATATTTCCATATTAGTCATGTTATAAAAGAAGAAACAGAACAAAAGAAAAAAACATGAAAAAATAAAGAAAGTGAAAATAGTATGCTTCAATCTGCATTCAGACTCCACCAATCTCTCTCTGGATGTGGACAGCACTTTCTACTGAATCCTTTGGAATTGTCTTGGCTCATTGTATTGCTAAGAGAGGCTAAGTTTATCATAATTGATTATTGTGCAATATTACTGTTACCATGTACAATATTCTTCTGGTTCTGCCCACTTGGACGTGTATCAGTTCATCTAAGTATTTTCAGGTTTTTCTGAAATCCACCTGATTATCATAAATGTCAGTTTTTGTTTTGTTTTCAGAGAAGGTATCTTTATTGGTAGAGGAAATTTTTCATCTGGGAGCTCCTTATACCAGTAAAATTATAGATCCATTTCCAATCCTCATATAAAATAAATGAAAGACATTGTTTAAGAGGTGGCATTTGAACCAATTCTTGGAAAAAGCTGAGGATTCCAAGAAGTGGAGGGATGGAAGGAAGACACTGAGGGCCATCAATGGGGCAAGGGAGGCAGCACTAGATTTTGAGATGGAGGAAGTGTAAAGTTCAATGATTTAACTGGAGTGTCAAGATAGCAAAGAGAGGAAAGTGAGGCAAGAGTGGGGATGCTGGACATGGAGAGTAGGGCTGGAAGCCATGACTGAGTGTTTTGGCGAAGATGAAGAATGGCTTTGGGAAGGACCCAAGGGAGGGACTCCAGAGCAGAGGTCACTTGTCTGCTATTATATTAGAGTTGTAAAGAAAGGAGAATTGTATCTCTTGCCTTGGCAGGACAAGGAGAATCCCTAGTGCAGGATGACAGTGAAAGATTTTTCCTCTGGCAAAAGGCTGAGGAGAAATATCCAAAGAACAATCGGTGAGCCAAGAGAAAGAGTAATGTAAGGGGGTGATGGTGGAGAACCCCCATGGAATGGACCTGGAGAAGGAACTGGGAAAAAAAAAAAAAACAAGTCCTGGGGGCTAGGCACTGCCTGGGACTGAAAGAGGAAATGCCCACTAAGGCAATGAGGCAAAGAATCAGTGTCTGCCCCCCCTGCCTTGTGAATGTCTATCAGTGACTGGGTCTAAAGAGATCTCTGGAGGAATCTCAGTCATTAGATGGTACCACTGATTCATTCTCATGAGCTCTATAGTGAATTGATAGGGTCATAGAGTTAGAGCTGGAAGAGAACGCCAATGGCCAGTGAATGCAACCCCTTCATTTTACAGATGAGGGAACTGAGGCACAGGGAGATAAAATGACTTTTCCAGCATCATAGAGCTAGTAAGTGTCTAAGGGAGGATCTGAAGCCAGGTCTTTAATTTTTTTTTTTTTTTTGCTTCTCTACAAGCAAATGAAATATTTCTTCTAGTTTAGTGAGCTGTGAGTTTGTAAGAGAAGTGGGTAACAGAAAAATGGATGATGTTATGCATCACACTGTCCAACTTTTCACCTGCAGGTAAGGAACCGGAGGGGTAAGAAATCCATTAAAGTTTTCCCAGGTCCTTTATGTCTTGGTCAGGCTTCTGACCCAAAGGTTATAATTCCAGATTCTAGGGCAGCTAGGGGATGCCATAGTGCACAGAGCACCAGCCCTGGAGTCAGGAAGACTCATCTTAGTGAGTCCAAATCTGGCCTCAGACCCTTATTTAGCTGTGTGATTCTGTTTACCTTAGTTTTCTCTTCTGAAAAATGAGCTGAAGAAGGAATTGGAAAACAACCCCAGTATCTTTGCCAAGAGAGTCCAAAATGGTGTCATGAAGAGTCAGACATGACTTAAAAATGACTGAAGAAAAAAAAATCCTCTTCTAAGATCTAATGTTGTGCAGTGGATATAGGGAGGCAGTGTAGACTAGTGGAAATAGATCTAGCTTTGGAACTGGATATATATTGGCTGGTCTCAAAGCCAGGAGTCAGTAAATTCATATCCTGCATCAGACATAGAGAATCTGTATGACTCTGGATAAGTCACTTAACTTCTCCTTCTCTAAGGCCATTCTCTAGGAATAGAGGTTACAGCAGAGGTGCTGATTTGCACTGATGGGCTGACTTTTCTCATTGGTAGCTCTGTATATCAACAAAATCACAGGTTTGGGCCTCTCTGCTTTCCCATCCCCCCCCCCCCCAAAAAAAAAAAGAGTTCTCTTCCACTGGCCTCGTGCATGGTTCTCTGGATGTGAACATGAGCCAGTGTGCACCATCTTGTAGTAATGTCCACTTGAATCCTTGCATGCAGGTGTGTGGGTAGACAGGCTGAGAATGTCAGTCCAGGGCCAGGGATGCTGTTCATCCCAGCTGCCCCAAGCCAGCACTCCATCATTTGATGAAGAAGATAAAGATGGACTGAGCCAGCACCTGAGAGAGAAGGGGACCATAAATCAGGACTAGCGGGGCCCGGGGTGATCTCGCCTTCCTCAGGCCTTCACAGAGAATCGATTTAGTTCCCTTGCCACCAGCTGCCACAGTCTCTTCCTTCTCTTCCTCCTGCCTTCTAACCTTTACCTTTCTATATTGATGTCCGGACCAAAGCAGACAAATCCCTATATGAGCAGCTGAAGGGCCGTCAGTTGGCAATGCCTTGTGGCAGTTTTATTTTCTGATCTTAATTGTAGTTGACCCATCATGCTGATCACAGACTACATGGTACAGTAAGTGGATGGTGTTTGATTTGAAGGGAAAGGATTTGGGTTCAGCTGGTTTCTGTCACTTAATATCTGTGTGATGTTGGTAATGTCATTTAAGTGCTTTGGGCCAGAGTCTGTCAATAAGTATTTATTAAGTGCTTACTGGGGTGTTTGAGATATTCTGGGAGGACCAACCAGCATCTCTGGTGTGAGGGCTGCCGAGGCCTTTCCAGGGCTGCTCATCCTCCTTTGTGCCCACCTGGTATTAGACTCTCGCCTGTGGTTCCAAGAAGCTGGAGTGTGTTCAGTGAACATACCATCAGGCAGGCTAAATCAGGTTGAGGGTGACAGGCATCAAACAGATTAGTGAGGTAGGGGGTGTCTACCCCAAGCATGTTAAGACTTCCCCGGGCAGAATGGTGGATGAGAACATGAAGGAGGTTCATGTGGGGCACTCAGAGATTGGTTAGACCTAGAAGCCTCCAAGGTCATCCATTGCATCCCAGTCATCCTGACTTTTTGTTTTTTGCCACTGGACTTCACTGACTCTGGAAGAGAAAATGAGACTGATGACTCTGTGCAACTCTACCTCCCTTACATCCAATTCATGCACAAGTGAGACATCGCCCTGCAATGGCATTGGTCCCTTTTGGAGAACAAAGGACAAACAGCAAGTGCTTGCTATGTATCCCACCTTGGGCTAAGCCCTGGAGATAGAAGAGAAAAGCAAAAGCACGGATGGTCCCCAGCTTTTAATGAGCTCACATTCTAGTGGGGCAACAGACAACCTCCCCCTCCAAATGAATATACAAGATGTGTGTGTGTGTGTGTGTGTGTGTGTGTGTGTGTGTGTGTGTGTGTAGACGCACTGACTGACTCCAGGTTGTACTGCTGCCTCTGGGTCCAGCATTCTTTCCACAGTGTATGCATCCTAAGAGGAATCGAATACCCTTTCTCGTCTTTGCGACCCACTGACAGGATGTTTCTCTTAAATTTGAAGCCCCCACAGGTCAGGGATCCTGTTCACCAGAATCATTCCCCAGGATCTCTGTTCCCAGCACCAGGGCATCATGATGGCAGCTCATATAATCTCTTCATGATTTGAAAATCAGTTTTTTTCTCACTACAACTCTGTAAAGTCAGGAATTCCAATATTAGTTTCTACTTCATGATAAGGACGCAGAGGACTTGCCCATGGCCACACAGTCAGTAATTGGCAGAGTCAGAACTTAAATCTCTGCTTCTGGCTCTAAATCCAGTTTATCTTCTATTCACAGCAGTGAGGAACCTGCAGTCCCAAGGCTAGGTCCTCACACACTTCCCTTTGACTGAATCCAAATTTCACAGCACAAATCCCACACATATGTGTCTATATAAAGACAAAGATAGATACAAAAGAGAGATATAGATAGGTATCTGTCTCACAATAGCCCTGTGAGGCACATGCTATTGTTAGCTCCATCTTGTGGTTGAAAAATGAGGCAGACAGAGGTTAAGTGATTTGCTTGGGGGGCACATAGCTAAAAAGTACAAGAGGCTGGATTTGAACTCAGGTCTTCCTGACTCCAACTCCAGTTTGCCAACCACTGCACCACAACTGCCTCAGAGTAGTAAAGTGATTTGCCTAGAATTACATGGTTAGTAGGATCTGAGACATCATTAAGTCCAATGTTCTTGCTTGATTGAAGAGAAAAATGAAACTCAGAGTAAGTAGGAAGGGCTTAAGTCCCAAGCCACATGACAAGTTACTGGCAGAACTGGAACCAGACCCCAGTTCTCTTAACTTAGTCTAAGGTTCTTTTCCTGGTGTCAATAAAGCAGAGAGCACCATGGACCTGGAAGTTAGTAGATCTGAGTTCTAATCCCACCTCTGACACCTACCAACTGTATGTGAAAGGTCAAGCCATTTAATCTCTTGAGTTTTAGGCTCCTCAGTTGTTTCTATCTCTGCATCTATGTTCATATCTATATATAAGGAAAGATAATTTTGACTGGCTGTGATGACACTTGCCTGTAATTCTTGATGTCTGGATGACAGGCTGGTGGACCGATGGAGCTTAGGAGTTCTGAGCTTCAGTGAGCTAAGGTCACAGGGTGTCTGCACTAAATTGAGCATTGATGTGGCCAGCCCCGGGGAATGGAAGGGCATTGGGTTGTCTAAGGACGAGTAGATGATTAGAAGCTCCTGAGCTGATCAGAGCTGCATCTGGCTGCGAGTAGTTCCTGTACTTGTTGTCTGGAAAAATAGGAGACCTAGTCTAATTTAAAAAAAATAAATAAATCAGAGAGTTGGGGAGGGAGGACACCAGCATTTGGAGAATCATGAAAGGGGTCATGCAGAAGATGGTGTTTGTTCCTCATTTTACATTATGAGATGGAGGCAAGAAAGGATTGCACTCATGGAATGGGGTAAGGCCAGGGCAAAGGCATGGAGGTGGGAAATGGGGAGTCATGTGTGAGGAACAGAGGTCAGTTTGACTGTAAGGGAGAGTAATGTTATTGTATGTAACAGGGTCATAGCTTTCCCCAGCTGACAGAACAGTGTTCTCAGCCACAGCCTTTTCCATTAGGACTTAGGGGACTTCCAGATCATAGTCTTCTACTAGAGACCATTAGAACCTGTGCCCCAGGGCTCTTATGGGAATGATGACAAGGTAACAACAACAATAATAATAGTTAGTATTTATAAAGTGCTTAAAAGGTTGCAATGTGCTTTATACATATTCTCTCATCTGAGTTTCAAGGGGGTGCAGTGGATGGAGCATTAGATCTGCAGTTAGTTCATGAGTTCAGATATGACCTCAGATGTTTACTAGCTGCGTGACCCCGGCAAGTCACTTAATCTTGTTTGGCTCAATTTCCTCATCTGAGGCAGAGAAGGAAATGGTGAACCATCCCAGCACCTTTGCCAAGAAAACCCCAAATAGAGTTACAAAGAGTCAGAAATAGCTGGGCCACAACAATACACTGAAGGTATTGTTATCTGCATTTTACAGATGAGGAGACTAAGGCTTAGGGAAGTGGCTTGAAAAATGGCTTCTCGGTGATCACACAGCTAGTGAGTGAAGTGGGAGGCAGAGTTCAAGGCCGCGTCTTCCTGACCCTAAGCACAGCGTTCTATGAACTACTTCATGATAAACATAATATTAGAATGTGCTAAATGTCTAAGTAGGATATACAAATAGGTTCTATTGAGGTTCTGAGGAACGAAAGATGACTTCTACTTGGTGAGATCTGGGGGGTCTTCGTGGAGGAGAAGGAAGAGGAGGAGGAGGAGGAGAAAAAAAGAGGAAGAGGAGGAGGAGGAGGAGAAAAAAAGAGGAAGAGGAGGAGGAGGAGGAGGAGGAAGAGGAGGAGAAGAAAAAGGAAGAGGAGTAAAAGGAGGCAGTGGCATGAGCTGGAGCATCTCTGATTCTCAGCCCACCCAATTCCGATTGCAACCTTCACTCCTGCATCCTTCAGCACACACATCTGTTGAACATTTTTTTGAGGGGGTCTAAACCTATGATTTCATCCAAGGAGGGACTCCATGTATGGAAACCCTCTTCACTGGCAAAGACCAGTATCTTATCTGTGATACAGTTATCACTTCCATGTCATGACTTTCCCCATCATAGTTTCGATATATCATGGGTCGGCATAAGAAATTACATGGGAATTATTTGGGAGTTTTGCAGAAGTTGTAGACAACACGTGCAAGACAGCAGATGACGCAGAAAAAGTTTAGAACTCATAAATGCAGAAAATATATGCATAGTATTGTATAATATCAACATATTTTATCTTTAAATACCATAATAATTCAGACTTCTTCTCTGGTGCAAAGAGAGGGCCAAAAAATTTTACATGGATTTTCCAGATAATGGGGGTGCCACACCCTTAACCTCTGTGATGTGGAAGGGATAACTATATAATGTCCTAGAGACTTGGGAGTGCGGAGAGGGGAGGGGAGAGTAGGGAAGGGAGGGGCCTCAGAGGCCAAGCTAGTTTGTATCAGAGGCAAGACTGATCCTAGGCCCTCCCTCCACCTGTTTCATCTCTACTAGAATTCCTTACAGCTGCATTAATTTGCATTTTAAAATGCAAATTCTATATATTCTCAGAGCTTGGCTAGATGGGTCTCTCCTTTTCCCCCCTCTAAATTGGGCTAAGCCTGAGCACTATGATCACCCCCCTCCCCTGCTCTGAGTGACTTCTCCTTGACAGCCAGGGCTGTGTCTCCCACCTGAGACCAGAAGATCTAAGAAGGGAGTGACAGTGTCTTCTTCTGCTGCAGAATACCCCAATCCTGAGATGGGAGTTTTCATGGCATAGAGCAGGGCCAGACAACTTGCTGATAATGGCTGAATCTTCTTGCTTCCAAGACAAAGGGTCAATCCGATCCTTGATTTAAAAATTCCATCAAAGCAGCTATTTTGTGCCATGATGAAAATGTGCCCAGGTGAATGCCTTTCTCTTTTTTTTTTTCCACCTCTCACCCAATGTTTGTTGATCTAATTGGCCCTGCCTGAATTCAGCTTGTGAAAAGAGGGGAGGGTAGGACAAGCCTCATCTTGCACTCCTTGCACTCAGGGCTTGGGAGGTGATTCCTGGCTGGGCACTCCCATTCTGTAGCGTCAGGGAGGGCAAGCATCCCCAGGGGAACTGTCAGTGATTCCTTCCACCCCCTTTTCTCTCCCCCTCTTCGGAAGTGAGACTAGATGAGGTCGTCAGATGATGGAAGGACAGACATGCTCAGAACATGATCTCACCGCATTGATTTTTCCAGCTGACCTCATCCTATTCACTGACCATCAGGGGCTACATCATTTCCTTTCTGTTCCATTTTTGGCTGTTCACTCACTCGATTACCTGGTTAGAGTCTTAGCTGGCTCAGAAAGCACATGTTGACTGTTGCCTGAGTGTCGGACTTTGGTGTGAGGGGCCATTGATTCCAGAGCTTACACTTAAATGGGGCACCTAGAAACAGACTCATAACTCCTAGAATCACAGAATCTCAGCATCAGAAGGGACCCTAGAGGGGATCTAGCTTAAGTCCTCCCAGAAGCATGAATCCCTTCTTCAACAACTATTGCCTGTGCCACCTTACTGCCTTTGTCAAATACAACAAATCTAATCACTCCCCAATGGGACAACTTTTCAAATATTTGCAGTTAGATTATTTCAAAACCTTTAGTCTTTTCTGTTCCTTTCAAATATCCTTATGACTTTCTCACCCTGGAATATCCCTCAGCAAGTTTCCTCCATTCTCTTATTGGTGATTTTCCCGGGGTCTCCATTTTTGTGGAGGGACTCAGGCTGCCCAGCTTTCGTTCCCCTCCTGGCTCTGTTTCTGACATGTCTGGTCTTTAATTAAACCATGTTTTTGTTACTATCTTCTCTTGCAATTTTCCTCAGTTCTAATGTCCTCCCCATCCTGGCCTTCTTACCCTGGAATATCCTTCTGCCCTGCTCCCTTCTCCCACTGGTGAGATCCTCCTGAAGACTCTATTTTTTGGAGAGGCTCAGGCTGACTCACTTTCATTCCTTTCCCTTCTCTGCCCTTGACTTGCAGACTTCAAAACCATGACCCCAAGATGGGCACCTCCATCTGCATCTTCTCTTACCCTTTCTTTCCCTCTCTCCCTTTTGTGTGTTGTCTTCCTTTATTAGAATATAACATGGAATGCTTAAGATTGAACTCTGTACTCCAGATGTGGTCCTCTGAAGGCAGAGGACAAGAAGACAATTCCATCTTTTTCAATGTGGCACAGAATGGAGAAAATGCTAGAATTGGAGTCAAGAGCTAGGCTAAAACCCCAATTTTGACACCTATGAGTTGGAAAATCATTGAAGAGCTATGTAGCCTTGCTGGACTTCAGCTCCTGGAGGACCTCTAAGTTTCCTAATTACTCCAGATCTATGATCCTCTAAACTTTTCTGGCTTAGATCAGAAGATATCTGGGATAAAAGCCATGAAGTCACTACCATCATCTTCATCACTATCACCACCATCATCATCTTAATCACCATCATCTACACCATCATCTTCATCATCATAACTACTATCACCATCATCTTCTTCACAACCACCACCATAATCATCACTGTCATCATTATCATCACAAAAATAATTACGACTATGAATGATTCCAATTTCCATAGTGGGTTTAACTATTTGAAGAATTTTCAGATTTATTGTTCTATCTGATCTTTGCAATTGCCTCAAAGTAGGTGAAACAGGCATTAATATCCTCACTTTCTGGGGGCCTCAAGGAGTGAAGTGATTTGCTCAAGGTCATACCACAAATTAGTGGCTGAACTGGGTCTAAACCCTGTTGTATCCTGACTTCAGTGTTCTCTCTAGTGCTGATTCTAAATCCCAGAAGCATCCTGAGGATTTTGTGAATCCTTATAAATTTCTCAGTCAGTAATGCCTGTTTTAAAACAACAACAGCAACAGGAACAAAAATCCACTTACAAAATTCCAGCAATACATGATGTCTCTTAGCTGGAGAGCTTGGAATCATATAACAGGGATGAGGCTCATGCAAACCTATATAGAAATTAAATCCACAATCTGGGCATACAGCTGTTTGACAAGTGATAATTAAATGCTGACAATATAATTTCAGTTTTGATGTGAGCTTGTTTTTCGTTAAAAAGTAATCAAAGAGATATTTGCATCAAGGAGCCTGGTGGACCACCAGAGGAGAGCTTGGCTCCATTTCCTGACAGATTTAAAGGATCAGCCTTCAGAGCCCATGGCCTTCTGGTGTGGCCCCAGAGAGTTGGTGTGAGGACGCTGTAGAGTGTTCTCTATTGAGGGACATTTGTCTGTGCCCTAGAGAAGCAAAATCTCCCTTTTTAGACTGTCCCATACCTAGAATCAGTGAAATCAAAGGATTATGATATTACAAAGTGTCAGAACTTGGAGGGATCTTAGAACATGGACTATTAGAACAAAGAATATGAGAGTTGGAAGGGAATTCAGAAAAAAAGAATATTAAAATATAAAATGCTAATTAGATGAGACCTTAGATCAAAAAATGTCAGAGCTAGAGGAGCGGGGGTTCTTAGAAGCCAGAATGTCAGAGTTGAGAGGAACCTTAGAACCTAGAATGTCAAAATTTGGAGGAACCTTAGAAAGCAGAATATCAGAGCTGACGGGGCCTTAGAATACAGACTATGAAAGCTGAGAGGGACATTAGAACAGAAAACATCAGAGCTGGGAGGGCCTCTAGCACTTAGGATGCTTGAGTTACAACCTTAGAACACAGATCATGATACTGCAGAATATGAGAGCCAAAAGGGATCTTAGTGCTGGAATGGACCTTAGGAACCAGGATGCCAGAAGTTGAGGAATCTTAAGAGCACTGAATATCAGAGCTAGAAAAGACCTTAGATACAGGAGTTCTTAACCTAAAGTCCATGATCATTTTAAATATCTTTTTTTTTTGTTAACTTTTGTTTATTTTTTAGTTTATATCATTCATTTCCACAAGATTTTGAGTAACAAATTTTCTCCCCATCTTTCTTCTACACACCACCCCAAAATAGCAATCCCACTGTATACTCCCTCCCCCATTCTGCTCTCTCCTATATTCTCCCCCATCACCCCTCTGACTTTCCAGTAGAGCAAGATGGATCTCCCTACCCCAGTGCCTGTATATCTTATTTCCCAGTTGCATGTAAATAATAATAATAATAATAATAATAATAATAATAATAATAATATGTATATATATATATATATATTTATAAACATTTGATTTTAGAACTTTAAATTCTAGATTTTTTCCCTTCCTCTCTTGTTACCTACCCTCATTGGAAAGACAAGCAATTCAGTACAGGCTGTATATGTGTAGTTATGCAGAACATCTCCACAACGGACATATTGTGAAAGACTGACTATATTTCCCTCCTTCCTATCCTGCCCTCCACTTGTTCTATTCTCTACTTTGTCCCTGTCCCTTTACAGAAGTGTGTGCTTCTAACAATCCTCCCCCCAACCTGCCCTCCCCTCCATCATCCCCCCTCTAATTCCCTTCCCCCCTACTCTCCTGTAGGGCAAAATACCCAATTTAGAGTGTATGCCATTCCTTCCCTAAGCCAAATTCAATGAGAGTAAGTTTGTCCCATTCCCTTTTGCCTTCCTGTTCTTCCCCTCCATTGTAACAGTTATCCCTTGTCTCCTCTATATGAGATGATTAACCCCATTCTGTCTCTCCCTGTCTCCTCTCATTCTATTCCTCTCCCACCACTCAATTTCACCTTTTGAAATATCATCCCTTCCTATTCAATTGATCCTGTGCCATCTGTCTATGTATACCTGTACACATATATACACACACTCACATATGTATTCATAC
>CM053588.1:64025305-64041405 GCA_028646515.1 Pseudochirops corinnae | reverse complement strand
ATGTACAATGTTCTCCTGGTTCTGATCACTTCACTTTTTATCAGTTCATGTAAGTCTTTCCAGATTTTTCTGAAATCATCCTACTTGTCATTCCTTACAAAACAATAATATTCTGCTACAATCATATCTCAACAACTTGATTATCCATTCCCTAATTAATGAGCATCCCCTCGATTTCTAATTCTTACCCATGACAAAAAGAGCTACTATAAATATTTTTGTACGTGGGAGAAATGAGTTTTTCTCTCTCATATTAATAGCTAATTACTAGAATTGGGGAAACCCCAGTATTTCTACTCCACCCAACTAGAGCCCAGTTATAATCTGAGGTGAAATTCCCTTCTGCTTAGGCTTCGGTGGGGGCTAAATTCTTTGTTTTAGTCTGCCCCAGGGTGGGAGTAACTTAGAAGTAAGTGACATAATCCAAGTTAATTTGAATAGTTTCACTCTCTCATTTTAATATTAATTTTCTCATCAATTATTAACAAATTAGAGCTGATTGCCACTCTTGAGAACACTCCTCTTCAAATGGGCATATAAACTGTGTCCCCCCACCATGACTGTCTTTGATCTAAGAGAGAGGCAACAAAATGACCATCTTTTTATTAGTAAAAATGCTGGCATTACTAATAAAATGATTAAAATACTCAAAAATTATGTCTCTTGAACTTTTTAAATGTCACAAGGAGTGCATAGTTTTACAGCCCTCTGGTCATAGTTCTAAATTGTTCTTCAGAATGGTTGGATCAGTTCACAACTCTACCAACCGTGTATTGATGTCCCAGTTTTCCCACATCCCCTCCAATATTTATCATTTTCTTTTTTTGTCATATCAGTCAATCTGACAAATTTGAGGTGGTACTTAAGAATTGTTTTAATTTGTATTTCAATATTCAATCATGAATTTTTTCACATGACCATAGATAACTTTGATTTCTTTGTCTAAAAACCACCTTTTTATATCCTTTCATCATCTATTGTTTGGGGAATGACTTGTATTATAAATTTGACTCAGTTCTCTATATATTTGGAAAATGAGGCCTTTATCAGGGAAACTTGCTACAATTTTTTTTCCCTGAGTTTTCTGTTTTTCTTTTAATTTTGGTTGCATTAGTTTTGTTTGTGCAAAAACTTTTTAATATTATGTAATAAAAATTATCTATTTTACATTTTGTCATTTAATGTATCTCTTGTTTGGTTATAAATTCTTCCCTTATTCATAGACCTGATGGATAAACTATTCCATGCTCTCCTAATTTGTTTACGATACCATCCTTTATGTGTAAATCATGTATCCATTTTGATTTTTTTTGTTTTTTGCTTTTTGGATGGGAGAGGGCAGGGCAGTTGGGGTTAAGTGACTTGCCCAAGGTCACATGGCTAGTAAGTGTTAAGTGTCTGTTAAGTATCTCAGTATATAGTGTGAGAGTTGGTCTGTTCCTAGTTCCTGGCATACTGTTTTCCACTTTTCCCAGCAGTTTTTGTCAAATGATGAGTTTTTGTCCCAAAATCTTGGACCTTTGGGGTTTATCATACACTAGATTACTATGAATATTTACTACAGTATATCGTGTACCTAATCTATTCTGCTGATCTGCCCTTCAATTTCTTAGCCAGTACCAGACTGTTTTGAAAATTACCACTTTATGACAGTTTGAAATATGGTATGGCTAGGCAACCTTCCTTCACATTATTTATTTTTTTCATTGATTCCCTCGATATTCTCCACATTTTCCTGATGAATTTTGTTATTATTTTTTTCAAGCTCTATAAGATAATTTTTTGGCAGTGTGATTGGTATGTCACTGAATGAGTAGATTAATTTAAGCAGAATTGTCATTTGTATTTTATTGACTCAGCCTACCCATTAGTAATGAATATTTTTCCAATTGTTTAGATCTGACTTTATTTGTGTGAAAAGTGTTTTGTAATTGTATTCATATAATTCCTAGGACCTCCCTTTTATTTAAAGGACCATGACTTAAATTTGTCATGAGCAGCTGTTCAATATTGATGCCAGCTCTTGATTACCTTTTTGACATGCTCCATGCCTTAATTCCAACATACTTTGGCTCTTCTAAGTCATGAGTGATGGCCTCTATTGTTCCATGCTATTAATGACACAGCCTAACCACAACTCTTCCTCTTCATGCCAGGTTTTCAAGACCGGAGGAGGTGATCAGTAATGGATTGACAGTGGCTAAATTACCAGAACTTTTTCTTTTGGGAACCAATGGGAAAATGGTAGCAGGATAGATTTAGAAATGACTTAATATTCCGTTCTGGCCCTATTACTCCAACAAGACTAGGATTTACAAATACCATTTAGTCTGTCTGGAGTAATTCTATCTTCCACCCTGCCAATCCATTTCTTTCTTCCTTTAAAGCCCTACTAAAAAATCATCTCCAGGAAGCCTGGCAGAATTCTTGATTCCTGGAATCCACTCTGCCTTTCAGGAAAGCAGATTAGGCTAGCTATAATAATAACTTCCTTTATTGAAAGATTATTTAGTTTAGACCAGTGCATTGCTCTGCCATCCAAGAAGGATGGCTGCCAATTTTCCTGCAAATTTCCAGGCACAAAAATTCTATCTCCTGTCCCATCTCACAGAGTTGTAGGGTAGAAAAGATCCTCATTGTCCATCCAGTCCAACCCCTTTCTGAACAAGAATTCTCCCTACATTCTATTTGGCAGTGATCATTCAGACTTTACCTGAATACCTCTAGGGAGAATGAACTATTGACCTCCAAGAAAGCTCATTCAGATTTTGGAAAGCATGTGTTGCTAGCATAATTTCCTTCCTTAAATGAAACCAACATATTTGTCTCTTTGAAACATCTACCCATTGTTCCTAGTTCTGCCCTTTGAGGATGAGCAGAGTAATGCTTCTTCCACACGATAGACCTTCAGATACTTGAAAACAGCTAAGTTTTTTCTTCTCAAGATGAAACACCTTCAGTTCTTTCAACTATTTCTCACATTACATCATATTACTGTCCTGGTCATCCTTCTTTGGGATTTCTACAGTTCGTCAATGTTTCCCCTAAAATGTGTCATTCAGAATTAAATATAGTACTCCAGATGTGATCTCATCAGGACAGAGTGCATAGGGACTAACCAACTTCTGAGACCTAGACACTATGTCCATTTTCATGCTGCATAAGATTCCATTAGCATTTTTTGGTTGTCACATTATGCTATCATCTCATATTGGGCTTATATAATCCATTAAAACACCCATATTTTTTAAAGTTGGATTGTCTTTTCACTATGATCTTGCTATCTTAGACTTGTGAAGTTAACACCTCTTTTCTGTGTCAAAGTCAAGAAATATGTCCTTGTGTCTAACTCCAAGAACTTCTGTTTTAATTTAAGCTGACTTCCTCTTATTTGGTCTTCCATGACAAGAGAGAAGACACTGCTCTTTAGAATGCTATCCAAATCTCCATAACCTTTTGAAAGGTAAATATTCTACCTCTTGTCTTCTCTAACTTGAACAACCCCAATTCCTCCTTTTTAACTGTTTTCCTCCCTCTGGATTCACTCCAGCTTGTTCATGAATCATCACCAGTGGCTCCTGGAGCTCTCAGGCCATAAATGGTAAGGGGGTCAGACAACTTGTCAAAAAGAGATTCCAGGAGACCCTTTGGTGGCAATGGGTGCAAGAACCTGTTACAGTGCCAGGGTCAGGAGGAGAAGTACTGGCATGGTAGATCATGTGACCTCAGGAGTGTAGGGGATCTGGTCACAGTTCTGTGGTGGAAAAGAATGCTTCTGGCCATTCATATATCAGAGCATGGACCAAAAGAGCTGTGACCACACCTCTCCCTTGATCATACCAATTTGGAAGAACTGAAAACTTACAAAACCCCAGAACTAGCTCTGAAAAACGCTGTACAACAAATCTGAAGTTTGGGAGAGTGCCCCTGTACTGCAGAAGCAGAGCTCAACCATTAACATAAAATTAAAAGTCAAGAAAGGGGCTAAAAACATGAGCAGATAGTAGAAAAGAACATGAGTGTAGAAAGCTGCTATGATTACAGAAAAGATCAAAATACAAACTCAGAAGAAGACAACAAAGTCAAAATAATTATGTCCAAAGACTCAAAGAAAAATGTGAATTGATCTTGGGCCCAAGAAGAATTCCAGAAAGAGCTCAAAGAGGCTTTTATTATTATTTTTTAAAAATTGATTTATTAATTTACTTTTAGTTTACAAAATTCAGTTCCACAATTCAAAAAGGCGTTTAAATACAAAAATTTGGAAAAGAAATGAAAGTGATGCAAAAAAATAATGATAAAAGAGTCAATTGTTTGGTAAGAAGGCACAAAAACTACTGAAGAAAATAATACCTTTAAAAAAAAAAGGCCAAACTGTTAAAAAGGCAAAAAAATTCATTGAAGAGAACTACTTAAAAAGCAGAATTAGCCAAATGGAAAAAAAAAGGTATGCAAAAATTTCACTGAAGAAAAGAATGCCTTAAAAAGTAGAATTGGATAACTGGAAAAGGAAGTGAAGAAAATAATTCCTTAAAAATATAATCAGACAAGGGGAAGTTAATGATTCTATGAGATATCAAGAAACAATAAAACAAAATCAAATGAATGAAAAAGATGTGAAATTTCTCTTTGGAAAAATAACTGACCTGGAAAATATATCAAGGAGACATAATTTAAGAATTATTAAACTACCTAAATGCCATGATTTTTTAAAAAAAGAACCTAGACATCATCTTTTAAGAAATTATCAAGGAAAACTGCCTTGCTACCCAGAATCAGATTGTAAAATAGAAATGGAAAGAATTCACCATTCATCTCCTGAAGGAAATCCTAAAATGAAAACTCCCAGGAATATCCAGAGCTTCCAGGTCAAGGAGAAAATATTGCAAACAGCCAGAAAAAAAATTTAAATATCATGAAGTCACAATCAGGATAACACAAAATTTAGTAGCTTCTACATTAAAGAATCAGAGGTTAAAATATGATATTCTCGAGGGTAAAGGAATTAGGATTACAATTAAGAAAAAAACTACCCAGCAAAACTGAGTATAGTCCTTCAAGGAAAAAAAAATGGATATTTAATGAAACAGAGGGCTTTCAAACATTCCTGATGAAAAGAGCTAAATAGAAATCAAATACAAGACTCAAGAGAAACATGAACAGATTATCAGCAAGAGAAATCATAAGTGATTCAATAAGGTTAAGCTGATTGTATTCCTACATGGGAAGATGATACTTGTAACTCTTAGAAACTTTATTATAATTAGGACAATTAGAAGAATTGTACAAAAAGGGCATGGGTGTTAGTTAACTATGACAGGATAATATGTAAAAAAATAAAATTAAGCATTGAGAAAGAGGGAGGCACTAGAAGAAGAGAGAAGGGAGGGATAGAATGAAATAAATTATCTCACATAAAAGAGACAAGAAAGAACTTTTACAGTAATGCACAACAATTGAACCTTACTCTCATCATATTTGGCTCAAAGAGGGAATAATATACAAACTTAGTTGGTAATAGAAATCTATCTTACTTGGGATGGCTAGGTGGTACAGTAAATAGAGCACTGGTTCTGGAATGAGTACAACCTGAGTTCAAATCTGGCCTCAGACACTTAACACTTACTAGCCATGTGACCTTGGGGCAAGTCACTTACTCCAATTGCCCTGCCTTCTCCCCTCCAAAAAAAAAAAAAAAGAAATCTGTCTTACCCTACAGCATTACAGATAAAAAGGACAGTGTAAAGCCAATCATGGCAGCTCTCCTGAGGACTACTGCTGTGAATAACTTTAAGGGTCTAATCATATAGTGTAATGAACTCTCTATTTATTCAGCAATAAACTAAAGCATAACATTCATGACAACATAACATAAAAACTTTTTATTAAGGTGGTTGCATAGTCTTAAACAAAACATCTTTCAGTATAGCTTATAGTCATCTTTAAGGGTTCGCAAAAAATACAAACACCATACACCTCTAGTTCACAGTAAGTTACAACTCTCATCAGTCAATAGAGAGCATCCAAAGTAAAATCCTCTTTTATCTTGATTAGGGGCTAGCTTTCAAATCCCAGAACTCCTCCTCCATGGGCCGACCACTCCAATCTCTCGCCTGGATTCACACATAGGCAGTTCCGCCCTCCTGTTCCATATCTCAGCTTACAGGGACTGCTCTAGTTCTTTGTAGTTTCTGTTTCTAGGAAAACAAAGCTTAACAGAGCTGTAGCAATATTTGCACACATTGTCAGCACTGTCATCTCAATTCACTTTCTGTCTAAGAAATCAACACAGAACAACAGATAAGGGTTTCTGTATGAGAAAATAACACAGATCAACAGACAGAGCACCAACATCTCAAACATTTTCTCTCTGTTCTGCCTGCTCCAAGGTCTGCTCATACTCTTATCTACTCCTTCCTGTTCTACCCTTTTTGCAAACTCTTCCCACCATGGGTTCCCATGTGATTATATTTGGTCTATTAAGGGCAGGGGGAGATCTTCAAATTCTCTCAGGCCTATTAAGGGCAATACAATGTATACTGTTTCCAATAAAAGACTCTTGATACAATCAAAGGCAAGGCTTAAAGGCACTTGACTAGCTAAAACTCAATTCAGAAAACACAGCAAAAACTCTTATTTTGCTTGCCATTACAGAGAGCAGGTTGGGGGAGGTGATAGTCAGAAGCAAAATACTTTTGGGGATGGTCAGTCAAAGGAGAGGCAGAGAGGAGGGGAGGGAGGGAAAGACAGAGACACAGAGAGAGACAGAGAGAGAGAGAGAGAGAGAGAGAGAGAGAGAGAGAGGGAGGGAGGGAGGGAGAAGGATGAACAGCAGGGAAATAAGTTGGAGGGAAATACAGAGTAATAATAATTATGGAAAAAAATTTACAGCAAGCTTCTCTGATAAAGGCCTTATTTCTCAAATATATAGAGAATGGAATCAATTTTTATAAGAACACAAGTCATTTTCCAGTTGACAAATGGTCAAAGGATATGAACAGGCAGCTTTCAGATGAAGAAATTAAATCTATCTATAGTCATATAAAATGATCTAAATCACTATTGATGAAAGAAATGCAAATTAAAACAACTGTAAAGTACCACCTCACACCTATCAAATTGGCTAATATGACAGAAAAGAAAATGACGATTGTTGGAGGGGATATGAGAAAACTGGGACACTAAATTACTGTTAGTGGAATTGTGAACTGATTCAACAATTCCATAGAGAAGTTTGGAATTATGCCCAAAGGGCTACAAAACTGGGCATACCCTCGGATTCAGAACTATCACTATTAGGTCTGTATTTCAAAGAATTTTTTTTAAAGGAAAAGGATTTGTGTGTACAAAAATATTTATAGTGGCTTTTTCTGTTGTGGCAAAGAATTGGAAATTGAGGGGATGTCCATAAATGGGAGAATGGCTGAATAAGTTGTGGTATATAATTGTGACAGAATACTATTGTCCTATAAGAAATAATGAGCTGGGATGGCTTCAGAGAAACCTGAAAAGACTTATTCAAGCTAATGCAAAGTGAACAGAACCAGGATAACAGTGTACACAGTAACAATATTGTATGATGATCATTTGTGAATAACTTAGCTATTCTCAGCAATGTAACAATTCAAGACAATCCTGAAGGATTTGAGATGAAAAATGCTGTCCACCTCCACAGAGAGAACTGATGGAATCTGACTGCAGACTAAAGCAAACTTTTTTTTAGCTTTTATTTTTTTTGTGGGGGTCTGTGTTTTCTTTTACAACATGACTAATGGAGATATGTCTTGCATGATTGCACATGTATAACCTTTATCAAATTTTTTGCCTTTGCAATAAGGGGAAAATGAGAGAGGGAGAGCATTTGGAGGAGAGTTTAACCCCTACGTTGAGTCCAAAGTCAGAAGTAGGATGGAAGAATGAGCAAATTAAAAAAAAGAGAATCCTATCATAAAAAAGCTATTGTGGTAACAGATATTCTCAAGACACAAACCTAGAAGAAGAGAATAATTCCAAAACATCTATAAGATTATCCTCAAAGTGGCATAGCTTAGATATACATTTGAAGAAGAATACTGAAAGAGATAAAACACAAATTTTTTTTAAACAGTTTTTTTGTCCATGAAATTAGAGTGCTAGAGGAAAGAAATGGGAAAAATGGGAGCTATGGAAGAAAGAATTGGTAAGAGAATGAACACATTGGTAAAAAAGGACAAAATTTTGCCCAAACAAAATTTTTTTCCAAAACAAAATGGAAGACATGATGCAAGAAATATTAAAATAAAGGGAAAGGACAAAAAGAAGAAGAAGAAAATATAAGGTATCTCATAGCAAAAATAACCCACCTATAAAACAGATAGAAAAGAAAATTTTAAGAATCATTGAACTCAGGGTCAGCTAGGTCTCACAGTGGATAGAGCATCAACCCTGGAGTCAGGAGTATCTAAGTTCAAATCCAGCCTTAGGTACTTATGAGTTGTGTGACCCTGGGCAAGTTACTTAAGTCCAATTGCTTAAAAAAAAATTGGATTCCATGAATGCCAGGACTAAAATTAAACTCTAGATATCATATTACAAAAATCCTAAAAGAAAACTCCCTGAGTCTTTTAGAACCAGAGGGCAAAGTAGAAATAGAATAAATCCAGCAGTTACTTCTTGAATGAAAGAGAGGATTTCCAAGCATTCCTGATGAAAAGACCAGAGCTACATAGAAACTTTGAAATGCAAACACAGGAGATAAAAAGGAACATAAAAAGTTAAACCTAAATAAATATTTAAAAGGAACTAAAGCAAGGATAAACTGATTATAATCTAACATAAGGAAATAATATATGTGTCCCCTCAGAATTTTATCATCATCAGGGATCAGAGAGGAAGTCTAATGAGACAAGTGACCTGAGAGTGGTTTTTGTTATGCCTTGATGATCTTAAAAGCAGAATGGAAGGAAAAGGGAAGAGGAATATAGGGAAGGGTCAATAAAGATTTGGCAAAATTACCTCACATAATAACATTTCAGAAGTAAATTTCTATACAAAGGGTGTGACAGGTGATGCTTAAATCTCATTCAGCTAAATTGGTCAAAGGAAGACTACATATACATACAGAGAATTGGGTACCAAAATATATTCCTATGACAGAGAAATGAAAAGGAAAGAGGAAAAGGGAGGAGGGGGATTTAGAGGGAGGGTAGATTAAGAAAGAGAGTTTAGTCCTATGAAAAACAAACTTTAAGAATGTATAAAAATACTTATAAATCTTTTTGAAGTAGTATCGGGTTTTGAGGGGTGTCAGTTGAGGAATCACAGAATAAATTATGCCATATAAATGTTATAGAATACTATTGTGCTATAAAAAATGATGAGGACTATAGTTTCAGAGAAACCTTGGAAGAGTTATATCTACTGATACACAATGAAGTGAATAGAACTAGGGGAACAATTTATATAAAAAACAATATGGTAAAGACAAACAATTTTGAAACAATTAGGAACCCAGATCAGTGTAATGACCAATCTCAATTCCAGAGAACTAATGATGAGACATGCTACCTACCTCCTGACAAAGAGGTGAAGAACTCAGAGTTCAGAATTCGTGTGTATGTGTGTGTGTATGTGTGTGTGTGTGTGTGTGTGTGTGTGTGTTTGTGTGTGTGTGCATTTGGAGATGGCCAGTGTGGAAATTTATTTTGATAGGCTGTACAGGTTTGTTACAAAGGTTTTGTTTTTCCTTCATTTTCAATGTGGGGTGGAGAAGGTTGGTTGTAGAGGTAAGGGAGAAAAGGTAAATTTCTGTTGATTGAAAAAAATACAAAACTATAAAAGACTAATATAACTAAGGCCCACTCACTGCTCTGGGCTAAAGGAGTTAAAAGATAAATAGCCCCTGCCCTCAAACTGCTTACAATTTAATATACGCTAATGAGGGTCTGCCTGATGCAGAGAATAGTGAAAGAGTTGCTTATTGTCCATCCTTGGAATATAAGACATGTTTTAATACATCCCAGAATCATGAAGACTATTTTTGATCCTAAGAATATTACCTTACTCATACATATTCAGCTTGTGGCCATATCTATAGTTGTATTATTTATTTCATAAAATCCTATAAAGTTAGAGTTGGAAGGGTCCTTAGAATGTAAAATGGCAGATTTGGGAGAGTCCCTAGAACAGACTATCAGAGCTAGGAAGGATTTTTGAGATGATCTAGTCCAAATCTCATTTTACAGAAGGGGAAACTGAGGCTTAGAGTAAGGTAGTGATTTTCCCAAGGTCACATGACTAGTTAGTGGTTGGTCCAGGACCAGAAAAAAATGTCACACATCACCTTACTGCCATTTGGGAGCTTTCGTCAGCACCCTATGGTACTCAGTTTGTAACATCATTTGCAGGTGTACATACTTACACCCTTCCTCTGTGATGTTCATTCTGCATTCTCATTCTGCGCTCACAGGGCCAGATGGCTTACAGTTTTTTTCATTGTAATCCCATCTTCCAAAGTATTGGCAACCCTACCTAATTGCATGTCACCCACAATCTAATGAGCCTATTATGCTTTCCTCTATCTATGATTAACCCCACCTGACTCCATTCCTTTCTCCGCTAAGCATTTAATACCCTGTTTGTACTAGAGTACAGCTTACGTAATTCAGATTTATGGGGAAAAGGATGAGGTAACATAAACTAGGCAAAGAAACAGATGAGGGACCATTTTACAAGAAATGCAGTTTACTTTCAAGTTTACCAAGTAACTTAAATTCATTGGTAACAGAGTATCTCCAAAGAGAGGGTCTATAGAGACTACTTTAATGGGGAGATAAGCATCATTTGTCATTAGCAAAACTTTCACACAGCAATTAATGTGCTAATGTCCTTCAGGACTGTTTGTTCCCTAAAAGTAGGTTGAACATTCCCCCCATATTGACAATGCTAATTTGCTTATTAGCAAGTTTTTTCCCCCCAGTAGAATCAAATGATAACGATAATATAAAATCACATAGCTGGAAGAAATGTTAGTTATTGTTCAATCCCTTCATTTTGCAAAAGGAAAAAAGTATAGTTCAGAGAGGGGAACGGCTAAAGGACAGACAGCTACCTAACAGTGAAACTGGGACAAGATCCGAGGTCTCTTGTTTCCTAAACAAGTGCTATTCCCCCTGGTCCATGATGAGAACATCACATTTATATAGGACTCTATTTAACACCATCCTCACAACAATGCTGTGAGTTAGGTAACACAGTGTTAGCATCTCTGCCCTTTGAAAATACTTTGCTGCTGCCAATTGATTTCAGCTAGCTAGTGGACTTGGAAGTATGGCTGGGGTGTTTTCTTTTACAATAGTCTATAATTTTCATCTTCTTTGAATAGGTTGGTTTGGAATTGTTGGAAATACATGCCAAAGCTTCGCTTTCATCTTTAGCCATTTTTCTAATTTGGTGTTAATTTTAATCTTTGTTCTAACAAGTCGATGGTCTGATGGCATACAGACCACTGATTCAGAAATTGCTCCCTGGTTGGTAAACCAGTCATTAAAACCATTGGTGCAGAGAAGAGTCAATTTCAATTTTTTTCCCCCGTGATGTTTTTCAGTGTCCTCTGTGTTCAGAGCCTTCTGACTCTGTTTTTCAAGAAAGTATTTATGAAAAGCAGAAACAAGACTTCTAAGTATTTTGCCTCTTTCATTTTTTAATCAGGAACTATATTTTTTAACATCATCATAATAATACTAATACTATTATCCTTAATTGATATCATCATGATATTAATAATATTATGCTAATAAAATGGCTCTTTGAAGTTTGCAAAGCAGTTCTGAAATGTTATCTCATTTGATCCTCACAACAATCCCGGGAGGTAGGTGGTATTGTTATCACCATTTTACAGATGAGGAAACTGAGGCAGATGGAAACTAAGTGACCTTCAAGGGCTTTATACCCTAGGTTTTTAACCTCATATTATCCTTACCTTCTTCTTCTTCCTCACTCTATGTATACAACCAATTGAGAAATTCTACCTTAGACCCTTAGTAGCAACGTGACCTTGGTTAGGTTATGTTACTTCTCTAGGCCTCGGTTTCCATGTCTGCCAGATCTCTCACATCTGAACTCTTCTATACCCACTTGCAAATGGGCACACACACTTATATATTCTTATATGTACACATGTACCCACACATACACCTACTACCATAATTCAATTCCCGTCACCTCTCACCTTGATTATTGTAATGGCCTCCTAATTAAGCTGCTTCTAATTCCATTCTACCCTACACGTTGCTGCCAAAATGACTTTCCCTAATCATAGATCTGATCATGTAACTCCCCTAATCAATCAACTTCATTGGCTTCCTATATTGCCTCTAGGATCAGATATAAACTCCATTGTTTAGCTTTTAAAGTACTTCACAGTCTGAACCCACCTTGCCTTTCCAGTCTCACTAGACAATAATCTTTCTTTTGCACAAAAAGAAACTCATTTATGGCTCTTATTCCTTGCAGTTCTTATCCATGTGTTGCCAAAAATCCACTGTAGAGGACCTACCTAACGCATTAGAAGCCTTCCTCTGATTTTTTAATAGTACTCTGTGAGGACCCAGAGTAGTTGCCCATTTATTCTCTCTCACACCTCCTGGATACTAAATCACCCCCTTTCTTGATTGTCAATATCTTCCAATAGATTTTAATTTTTTTGAAGCTAGAGGCTGATTCACTTTGATCTCTATATCCTCAGCACCTAACTCAGTGCTGGGCATATAGTAGGTGCTTAATAAATGCTTTTTGACTAATTGCTTGATATCACTGCTTACTTGTGTGAGGGGTATGTGATAGGGCTGTATCACGTCCATGTATGTGTTGTGCCTATGTGTGTTCACATGGGTCTATATAGATACAGTTCATAGAGACAAGAACAGATACCTCTAGGCTCCCTGACTCTTATCCAAAGGAGACTTTGATTCCTGTCAAAAGGGAAGCAGGAGTTTGGGGCCAGAGGATGACCACTCTTCTCTCCTCAGAGAGTAGGGGTACTAGACTAGAATTATATCTGTCTGCTCTCTTAAATATTGTTAATCTAGGGGAAATAATTTTAAGATATAATCTATGTTCCCAATTGCTATATCTAATGACAAAGGAGTGGTCTAAGCTATATACCCAAGTCTTTACTCCCTTTCCACAATTCTGCAGTTCACACAAATAGCTAATAGCAAATAAACTCTCTTCCCCCCAAACAGATAGCAAATAAAAATCAGATAAAGTATGCATGTGAGGAGAAATATCAGAATATACACAGAGTAAATGAGTTCCCCCATTGGGAACGTGATAACTCAGTTCAGCCAAAAGAGAGAATCTTAGTTCTCAGCTAAGGGGATATTCCCCATTGTCTCTAGTGTAGTAAGCTAGGAAATAACTGAAGTGCCCAGTCCGTTACATGTTGGTTGCTCAATCAGAGTCTTTCTCTGCTCAGTGTCCTGAAGAGAGGATGAAACAGTGGGAGTTCTCTCTCAAAGCTGGAAGCAAGAAGACTAGATTCCCAACAAGATACACACACATATGTGTTTGTGTGTTTGTATGTGTGTGTAACTTGAGGTAATCTCAGAGGGAGAGAAGGGATTAAGATTAAGGAGGAATGAGAAAGATTTGTTGAAGGTGGAACTTTAGCTGAGACTTGAAGGAATTCAGGGAAATCAGGAGGTAGAGATGAAAAGGGAGAAACTGGTATGCTGATGAGGATATGGAGGAAGGAGAATCTTCCGCATCATGTGAGGACATACTGCCCTAGAAAAGGGTGATGATGAGGTTAGAGCAATGAGTGCTGAGGGGAAAGATGAAAAGACAAAGCTGCAGAATATTAACGTGTATGTTGTCATCTTTTTCACGCTCCATTGTCTGGATCTATCTTATTTCTATCCTATGTTTAATGTCCTCTTTGACCATTGAATGTCAATAAAAGTGTGATGCTTGCAAAATAAAGGAAACAATTTTGGCAGTCTCAGGTCACCTCCACATCATGACAAGCCATAAGAGGAAGACTTTAGTAGAGGACCAGGAAGGTATTGATTTTAAAAAGATGAGCTTTTTTAACAGGGAGAAACTGGAGATCATTGGAAGACTCTGTCATTTTCCAAATGCAATCCAACCCAATGTTCTCTTCTTACCTAATACTGGACTATAGCTCATTTTTAGCTTGTAGTATCTAATACTATGTCTAATATATTGCCCCAAATGGAGTAACTCCATGGACTGCCCATCCAAATGAATGTGATAATCATTGTTTGTCCACTTGGGTTTTCCTATGTAAGTTATGAATTCAATCTCTTTTTACCTACCATGGATCTCATTGAGGAAGAATTGAGATTACCTCCCATTTTCACTATATATCTTTTGCATGGATATAGAGGTTTACAAGTTACCTCCCCCATTAATATGTGAGCTCCTCATAGTCAGAGACCATCTTTCTTTCTTTTTAAAATTTATTTATTTACTTTTAGTTTACAACATTCAGTTCCACAATCCCTTGACTTCCAAATTTTATACCACTCCCTTTCCTTCCTCTCTCCTCCCCCCCCATGGCAGCATGCAATGAGATTTAGGTTCTACACATACCTTCACATTAAACATTAGTCAAGTTGTGAAGAAGGATTTTAACCAGTGGAGTGAACGATGAGAAAGAAGGAAAGAAACAAAACAAAACCCAAAAGAGAGAGAGCAAGTAGTTTGCTTCAATCTGCATTCAGACACTGTAGTTCTCTCTCTGGATGTGAATATCCCTTCCCATCATGAGTCATTTGGAGTTATCTTCTATTCTTGCATTGCTGAGAGGAGCCCAGTCTATCAGAGTCATCACACACATGATGTATCTGTAATTGTGTACAAAGTTCTCCTGGTTCTGCTCTCCTCACTCAGCATCAGTTTATGCGAGTCTCTCCAGGTTATTATGAAGTCTGTCTACTCCTCATTTCTTATAGCACAATAGTATTCCATTACATTCATATACCACAACTTGTTTAGCCATTCCCCGATTGATGGGCATCTCCCTGATTTCTAAATCTTTACCATCACAAAAAGAGCTGCTATCCATATCTTTGTACATACAGGGTGCTTCTCCCACTTCTGCGATCTCTTTGGAGAGACCATCTTTCTAACTTGTCTGTGTTTCTCTTGCTTAACATAGTACTTAGCACATAGAAAGTGTTTAATAAATGTTTGTTGACTTACTGACTATAGTCTTCCAGGGCACAGTGCAATCCGTACACTGCCAGAGGCAAACAGTAGTTTCTGGAGAATCTCATCATCAACACCGAATGACTATTCTATTTGAAAAATAGACATTTGCACAGGGCATCCTCCATGGTACTGGCGGATAACTGGGGAGAGCCTTCATTTCTCTGTCTTGGGCTCTAATTGATGTTGATACTTTAAGAATCACTGAACACAACTACCTCCATGATTGTAGCTATCATAGACTCTTTTTTTTTTTTTTTAACATTTTTAGTAAACATTTTATTTACTGACCAACACAGTAGTTCTAAAACTGTAGCTTCTGGAAGAACCACTTGTTTTTGCCTGTCTTGTACTTTTCCTCAAACTTGACCTTGGCCTCCCTCCTTACCTTACATTTTAATGCAGGGTCATGAAACACATCCTTGTTGAAAACTGTTTTGTCCAATAGGATATCCACAGAGTATCTGGTGGGCACGAGGTGGTTGTAGTTATAAACTTTCACAAAGGACTTGATTTTTGATCTCTTGGCAATCTTCTTTTTGCCCATTGCTGCAGTCACTTTTTGAGGGTAGCAGTTGATACCTGCCACCAAGGCATGGCTGTAGGGCCTGTCGGAGGTCCTGTCATCAATGTTCTTGACAATGACAGCTTTGCACCTGGAGTACTGCCCGGCCAGGACCAGCACCACCTTCCTGGGTTTTATGAACTTGCCCATTTAGACACTAAGCGAGTAGCTCCTAGAGCCGAAAGGAAGATGGCATGTTTCTGCTGACCTTTCCCCCTGGGTCAGATCTATCATAGACTCTTGATGATTTGAAAATGTACATAAGATGCACCATATTTGAGTATATTGCCTAACCAAGTTAAATGCTCTCTTTTCCATAAAT
>CM053588.1:64015305-64020305 GCA_028646515.1 Pseudochirops corinnae | reverse complement strand
AATGGGGACAATAAGGAGGGGCAAATTGAGCATAGGTATGGCCCTAGGGCCCCCTCTACTATAATTAAAAAGTGAATTCATAAACAATGTGCAAATAACAAGCTATTACGTAGGGATCATACTTTAATTAATTTTAAGGTAATAAAGCGATATTCCTTTTTTTTTTTTCCTTTAAAGGAAGACTTCTTAATCTCAAGTCCATGAAATCCTATGAGATTCTTGGATAGATTTGGGGGCCCATAAACTTAGATGGAAAAAATATTACATTTTAATTTTTAACTAACTCTAACTTAAATTTAGCATTTCCTTCAATTTTGGACATGGACAATCAATGTTATTCTGAGAAGGAGTTCATAGGCTTCAACACCCTGTCAAAGCAGTCCTGGCACAGAAAAGGTTAAGAACCCCCCCCTTCAAAGGGAAAACTTTTAAAATTCAAAATAGAGATTTAGGGTCCTTCATATCTGGGTCTTTGCCTCAATTTCTCTTTTAGCATAGTGGAAAGAATTCTGGAATTGGAGTCAGAAATACCTGGGGGACAAATTGTGTGACCTTGGGCAGTAACAGCTAGAATTTCTATGTCCCTTTAAAATCCACAAAGCACTTGCCATATTTTGATCTTAGTCTCAGTTATTCACCTTGAATGAACTATTGTGAGGTTTGAATGCAAAAGGGCAGGTAAAGTGCTTTGTGAACTGTGAAGTATTATGTAAATGAAGTTCTTACTATTATTATTGTTATAGTAGCTGCTGCTGTTATTCCCTCTCTACAGGCATGGTCTCTATCAAGATAGCTAAGACGGTCACAAGGAAAGGGAGTAGACATGCTATGTCTCAAAGAGTAAAGTTCTTTCCACAATAAATGCTCAATTTCTACAATAAATTGTGCTTTTGAACAATTCTTGTGATGAAGAATTCCCTATCTCTTGGGGTAGACCATTTTTTTTTTTTCAGAATAGCTCTACTTGTTGGAAAGGTATTTCATTAAATTTAGCCAAACTTGTCTCCCCATCACTTCTACTTATTGTTCCTAGTTTCTCCTTCTGGGTCCAAACAGAATTATTCTCGCCCTTTCCCCCTTGTGACAGCCCTTCAGATATTCCAAAACAGTTATTATGTATTCCCTCAGTCTTTTCTTCTCATCCTCAGAAGATGCTGCTCTGTGTGTTGTCTATCCCTATTAGAATGTGAGCTCATTGACACCAGGGGCTTTCTATTTGTATCCTCTGCTCTTAGTTTAGTGATTTACACATAATAAGGGTTTACTAAATGCTTTATTCATTAATTTTTATTTATTCCTGCTAAGTGTTAGAGGGACTTTATTTTCCCTAGTACACTGTTAAATTGCCTGAAGAATGTCACTATTCCCATCCACTTTGGCAGAAAGGAATACTGAGCAGAGAAACACCCCCCAGCATCTGACACTGGGGAGCTAGACATGTGGTCGCATCTCTGCCCTCTTAAAAACTGTAGAGCTGCCCAGGTGATCCCAAGATGAATGTGGTTCTGAGGGGATCCAAGTAGACATTAAGTATCTAGAGCTGAATCTAATAAAATGAAATTTAAGAGGGACAAATATAAAATCTTGCACTTGAGTACAAAAAAGGGCAGATTCATAGGTAGAAGATGAGTCATGATGTACGAGAACAGGTCAAAGGAGCTTGATGTATATCTTAGTTGGGATAGGAAGGGAGAGGAGAGATGACAGCTGGGTTCAAGGATCTGAAGGGCTGTCATAGGTAGGAGAAATTTAATTTGTTTATTTGGCCCCAGAGAACAAAACCAGGATCAAGGGGGTAGAAGTTCTAAAGGACCAAATTTACATTGTATGTCAGGAAATACTCCCTAACAATGAGAGCTGTCCAAAAGTAGAATGAACTACCTTGAGAGAAGGTGAGCTCCCCATCCTTGAAGGTTGTCAGGCAGAGGCGGGGTGACTGTGTTTGGTGTGCTATGATTGAAATTCTTTTTATGAAGGAGTTAAACTATATGGCCCCTAAGGGCCTTTCCAACTCTGAAATTCTCCAATCTCATTATAGAAATAGATCACTAACCCTAAGTGTAAAAATAACTTGGCTCTCTTGGATTGAGCCAAGGTTCTTTTCAACTGTCTCATCCCCTGATTCTATCTGGAGGCTGAGAATGTGGGGAAGTATGGCAATTTGCAGGAAGTCCCTCTGACCCCTACAACACTATAAAACTGTTGAATGAGGAAGTGACTAGGCAGTCTCCTATGGTCTGAGTGCAGCTGCTTACAGTTGCACCTGTAGGACATTTATTACGAGGAAAATGATTGTTAGAAGCTCACTGGTGCTAGTGATTTTCCAACTGAAAATTTGCCCTCTTCTTGTTCTGCTGAAGGAAAGTACATTGAAATATTACTGGGAAGTTTTTCAGGAATGACTCATTGATAGAAAGACAAGAACTCAGAAAACTTCTGGACCCCCTTTGGCAATAAGGACCTCTTCTCTTGGTTATGATGCCTTTCTGTGTGGATTATGTGCAAGGAATATATATTCCAGAGAGTTCATTCTATCTTTATCCTGCAAGTGTATGTGTGTGTGTGTGTGTGTGTGTGTGTGTGTGTGTGTGTGTGTGTGTAGCTCTACTGTACAAAGTGTAAAGGGGAGTTCTCTGAGGATCTTCCTCTCCCCTTGTATATCTCTGGGTTGTGGAGATACTGTATGAGTATGAGCTGTGCCTAAGAATTGATTGATTTTCTGATGACTAAAGATATTTCCTAAATCATCTCTTGTAGGGTGTCTCCAGTGTTTAGCACAGTGCCTGGCACATTACAAGTGCATAATAAATGGTTTTTGAGCTGACTTGATTTCCCTTACAGCTAGAGAACAATTTTTGGGAAAGGACATCTACTTCCGGGTCTATCATTCCGGTTTCATTTCTGGCCATCAGATCTTTCACCTTGTTAAAATGACTTCTAGTTTCTGTTACAGATCCGTCAGTGGCTCCCTATTGCCTTCTGAACAAATTTAATGTCATTAAGCTTACTCTAAGGACCTACCATATCTTCTAGTAATTTGAGATCATAGGATTTACAATTGGAAGTATTTTCAGAAATCTTCTTGTTCAATTCTCTCATTTTTAAAAATAGAGAAACTAAAACCCAGAGAGAGGTTGCCCAAGGTTATAAGGTAGGAACCATCTGCCCTAACCCTGTATTTTTTTTCTTTTTTCATAAGTATTCCCCTCTACATGTAACATACTGCAACTAAATTCAACTTCACCATCTACTGAATTCTTTCCACCTCCATGTCTTTGCTGTCCTTACATCTTTACATTCCTTACATCTGAAATGCCCTTTCCATCATGCTCCATCTAACCCATTGTATACAGTCCAACTGAAAAACACCTTTTCTGGGTGGGGAGGAAGGCAAGGCAATTGGGGTTAAAGTCACACAGCTAGTAAGTGTCAAGCATCTGAGGTCATATTTGAACTCAGGTCCTCCTGATTCCAGGGCTGGTGCTTTATTCACTGCCCCACCTAGCTGCCACCAAACCATCTTCTTTATGAAACTTTCCTTGTTCTTTAGTTAGCAATGACTTTTCCTTCCTTGGTGCTCAAAAAGCATTTTGTTCACACTTCTCTCTCCACATGTATCAAATGGATAACAATCATAAAGCACTCAGCTCAGTGTCTGGAACTTAATGATGCCTAATAAATACTTGTCCCTTTGTCTTCCTTTCCTTCCATGCCCTTTTATTAGATTGTAAGCTCTAGGAGATCAGAGATTTTGTCTTACCTGATTGATGGTTCACCAGGACCTAACTCAGGGTTTGTACAGGTTAAATAGTTGGTAAGTGTTTATTGAATGAGTGGACAAGAGAATGGATGAATTAACTGTCTCTATTGTCAGAGCCCTAGTAGTAATCAGGCCCATTCTTTCCTGTTCTTCCCTATCCCCATTCATCCAATGTTCCAGTTTGACTGGAACACCTTCTATATGCTAAGTGCTGTACAAACACTAACTCATTTGAGCCTCACAATAACATTGAGTTTGTTGTTCTCCAGTCTTTCTGTCATGTCTGACTCTTCGTGGCCCCATGAACCATAACATGCCAGGGTCTTCTATCCCCCACTGGCTCTCAAAGTCTGTCAAAATTCATGTTCATTGCTTCCATGACACTATCCATCTATCTCATTCTCTACCATCCCCATTTACCTTTCACCTTCAATCTTTCCCAACATCAATGTCTATTCCAATGAGTCCCGTCTACTCATTATGTGACCAAAATATTTAAGCTTCAGCATCATTCAGTATTTAACCTTCCAGGGAGTAGTCTGAATTAATATCTCTAAGTATTGAATGATTTAATTTCTTTGTTGTCCAAGGAACTCTCAAAAGTCTTCTCCACCACCACAATTTAAAAGCATTGATTCTGTATGTACTCCTTATACATATACTCCTGCTCTCAGTTTGTAAAGTCATGCATGAGCAGCTTTCCAGAGGACTGCTGCTGTGAACAGCTTTCAAGGTTCTGATTATATAGTATAGCAAACTCTCTTTTTATTCAATAACAAATCAAAGCAAAACATTTACAGAAAATCAAGGCAAAGTATTCACATTACAACTTAGAGCAGAAAATCAAAATACAGCATTCACCATGTCACAACTCAAAAACTTATCACTAAAATGGCCAAAGTGGTCACATAGTTTTCAACAAAGTACAATCATTTAGTAACTCAAACATTTAGTAACTCAATCATTCAATGGTTCTCTTTTAAACAAGGTGTATTCATTTAGACAATCAATCATTTAGTTAAGTCCTTAATTCAATCAGTTTTAAGGAGGAGGGCCTCCTTAATCCTTAACTCACTAATCCTTAAGGAGGCAAGGCCTTCTTTTTTTTTTTTTTTTGAATGACTTGTTTATTTACTTTTAGTTTACAAGATTCAGTTTCACAATCACTTGAGTTAACTATTCTCTCCCCTCCCTTCCCCCCCCCCCCCACCATGGTGGCGTGCAATCATTTATAGGATCT
>CM053588.1:63993988-64014805 GCA_028646515.1 Pseudochirops corinnae | reverse complement strand
ATAGGATCTGCAAATACTTTCACGTTGTACAATAGTTTGGTTATATAGAAGGGTTGCAACCTATGAGTGATCACTGGGAAAAAAAAGCAAAACCAAACATGAAAAAGAACGATAGCATGTTATGCTTCAGTCTCCGTTTAAACTATAGTCTTTCTATATCTTTCTCTGAGTTGAGATATCTCCTTCCATCCTGAGGCTTGTAGAGTTGTCTTTTAGCTGTGCGTTGTTGAGGATAGTCCAGTTTATCAAGGTTGGTCATCATATGTGTGATGTGTCTGTGATTGTGTACAAGTTTTGCCTGGTTCTGCTCTTCTCACTTAGCATCAATTTGTATAAGCCTCTCCAGGTAATTATGAAGTCCATCGAGGCAAGGCCTTCTTGAGGGAGACAAAGTATGATAGTCAAAGTTCTCCACCCATGGGGTGCAATTAAGTTACAATATCAGTCACTACTCAGTACTCTCTTAAGGGGTATTGGAAAATATACAGGCCATCCACCCATAGGTCACAAGTAAGTTACAATTTTATCAGTCAGTAGCCACTGAGAGGTTTTTTCCTCTCAGGGCAGGGCAGTTTTTTCTGACTCAGGGCAGGTTTTCAGCTTCCATGGTCCCAGATCCTGCCCGAATCTAACCAACTGCCACCTGAGTTTAAAGGCAGACAGCTCCCAGTTCCTTGTCCAGTTCTCCAGGCAGTTCCTGCTCCATATTGAAGCTCATAGTATCCAGTCCACCTCAAGTCCTTCATAGTTTCTGTTCCTGGGAAGAGAAAACAGAGCCACTGACAGACAAAGTACCAACACCACAGTCAGACTTCCTCTGGAAGCTCCAGCTGGCCCTCAGAAGTCCTCAGCAGCTTCATTCTCAAAATCAAAATCACTTTCTCTATGGAAATTCCAGTCCAGCTGCAGCAGCCCAACTTTCAGATGCTTACTGAGAGAAATTCGCCATCTCTCTGGCAGCAGCTGCTCTGCCTCCAGATGCTTGTCCCAAGAAGTTCCCATTGTCTAGCTTGTGCTCTTCCTTATATACTGTATAGCTCCTCCCTGTTCAGCCCCTTCCTGTGACATTAGCAACAGGAGCTCACACCTTCTGTTCCTTTAACAGAGGCTTAATTTGAAACTACATTGCTATTGGAAAAACCATAGTTTTGACTCTATAGACCATTGTCAGCAAGGTGATGTCTCTGTTTTTTAGTATGCAGTCCAGATTTAGCCTTCCTTAGCCTTCCTTCCATGGAACAAGCATCTTTTAATGTCATGGCTGCTATCACTGTCTATAGTGATCTCTGAGTCTAAGAATATAAAATCTGACACCATTTCCATTTCTTCTTCCTCTGTTTGCCAGGAAGTGATGGGACCAGTTGCCACAATTTTAGATTTATTGTTTGTTGGTGTTTTTTTTGAGGTAGGTGCTATCATTGTCCTCCTTTTATAGATAAGGAAACTGAAGCAAATAAGGGTTAAGTGACATGCCCAGGGTCATATAGCTAATAAGTATCTGAATTCAGATTTGAACTCAGGGCTTTCTGATTCCAGATCCAATGCTCTGTTACTAGGGTGTCACCTAACTGTCTCCTCTAGACCCAAACTAGAGTTAGCAGAATCCAGAGCTCTGTTCAAGGAGACCTCTCATCAGGTGATGTTGACTGCTTGACTAGCAGATTGTCTGACCTAGGCTTGAGGCATTTTCTGTTTTCTCTGAATGCAAATGACAAAGGCTGAAAGGAAAGGGCAGCAGAGAGGCCATTGACAAAAATAAAGGCTTCATATAGAGATATCTATATATATTTATATAGTGGTATAGACACCATAAGGCGGTGTACACCAAAGCAGTGTTTCTCAAATTCTTTGATCTCAGGACCTCTTTACATTCTTAAAAATTATTGAGGACCTTTCCAAAGGGCTTCTCTTTATGTGGGTTATATGTATTGACATTTGTCATTTTAAAACTTACGGTTTCTTAATATTATCATGAAAATAGTTTTGACCTCATGAATCCCCTGAAGGAGTCTAAGTTGCCCCCAGACCACATGTTCAGAACCCCAATACTGAAAGTAAGTGCTTCAGTGATTTGGAGGAGAAGAGATCAACCCTGGATGGGGTCATTAAGGTATGGAATTTCAGAATGGATAAGACTTGACCAGTCATAGAGGAAAAGGAAGTTAATTTCTACTGGTGAGGATAAGTGGACAATCTGAGAAAAGATGATAAAGTGAGTATCATTCCAGGCATATGCAGAGAATGGGGAGGTAAAAATACTGACTAGACCAGAGAATACATTCAAAATTCACAAAATGTCAGAATTAGGAAGATCCATAGAAATCATCAAATCTTCTCATTGTACAGATGGGGAAATAAAGGATTTGTGACTATTCAGAAGGTTTGAAAGACATTGTTCCTGGGTCATTCAATTATTTTATTAATAAGGTCAGCATGTTATTAATAAGATGTTGGTCATTTGCCCATCTCTCTCAGACCAAAGACCCCTAATGGTGGGGGGGGTCACAGATGGAAATCAACTTGAATTGGTTAACACAATGGGAAGTATGGATTATATTAAAATGAAGGTCTTGGGGTACATGATTTAGGTCACCAAAATCTTGTTCAAAAAGACAATGATTTCCATATTCCCTGTCTTGATAATAGGGAGAAAAACCCTTTCCTCAGACCTACCTGAGCAAACACAATGAGCAGGAACACACCTATTAGCCCAAACTTAGAAAATTTCTTTTACTGTTTGGTTCAATCTTGACCCGGGTAAAACTCTTAAGAGAGATTTCCCATAGCCGTTGCTTTCTGGATGAAGAAGTAGAAAAGGAGAAAAATCTTGGCCCTAATACAATAATTAGCTATTAAATAAAAGTGAGAAATATTCATTTTTCACAGTTTTAATTCCTTTCTGAGCTCCTCTCAACTCTCCAGTCTTTTTCACCATTCAATAACAACCTTCTCACCCTGGAAGCCCACTCTGCCCTATTGCCTCTTTTTTGAACTGATCAGTTTCTCCCAGAACCTCCATTTTGAGGAAAATGCCCAGGAAGTTCATTCCTCTGGAAGTTCCACTCTTTACTGTCTGGACTTTCTGTGTCTTCCTCCCCCTTGCCTTTTTAGTTTCCATTTATGTGTCATTTCCTCCCATTGTAATGCAAAGTCCTTGAGGGCAGGAATCATCTTTTCCCTTATATTTGTATTTCCAGTGTTTAGCACAGTACTTGGCACTTAGCAAATGCTCATAAATGCTTGTTGATTTGAGTTATTGTCTTGAAAAGCCAGAATAGGAAATTTCTTGTTTACCAAAGGCCATAAAGTCTTGTGTCAAGCCAGGACTACAAGTTGCATTTCCTGCTTCCAAGTCAGGCATTTTCCTCAGGGCATGGCTGTGGAAGAGGGAAAAAAACAGGTGAAGTGTAAGTTTTTTGAAGGCAGGGATTCTTATATGTTAGCTTTTCACCTTTGTTGTTGTTCAGTTGTGTCCAGTTCTTCACGACCCTGTGAGTTTTCTTGGCAGAAATACCAGAGTGGTTTGCCATTTCCTTCTCTGGTTCATTTTACAGATAAGGAAACTGAGGCAAACAGGGTTAAGTGGCTTGCCCAAGGTCACACAACTAGTAAGTGTCTCAGGTCAGATTTGAACTCAGGAAAATGAGTCTTCCGGATTTCAGGCCAGTATTCTATCCACTGTGTCACTTAACTGTCCATTTGAATCCTAGTAGGGCTCAGAGAGCAGATACGGTCAGTTGATTAACGTATTCATATACTTTGTATCCATTGTGTATTAAGTATGTTTATTAAAAGAATATATGGATAAGATCCAGCCAAAGTGTGAAATATACCTCAGCCAAGAGCCATAGAGCTGGGCCCTGAGCCCCTCAGCTTATCTGTCCCATTCCCCACTTTGAGTTCCAGCCACAATATGACCGAGAGGGTTAAGGACCTTACTGGATGGCTCCATCTTCCCTTCTAGTTGAATGATGGCAGTTGACTACTGTTTTCCAGTCCAGAAGCTCCAAGTTTCCCCCAGATAACATGTAAACATGAGTTGGGGAGTGTCAAGATGTTAGGTGGTTAATGACCTGCCGAGATCACCTACCAGGAGGCTGGCCGTAGCAGACATTGCAGCACTCAGAGGAAGTCAGCGGCAGAGGCTTGAAGAGAGAGGGAGTTAATGAGGGGGAGAGAGACTGCAAGATGCAAAGCCCATGGCATCAGTGACTCTGCAGCTGATACAGAGAAAGGGCTTGGTTCAGACTTGATGACAGGAAACCAAGGAGCCCTGGAGAGAGTTTTCCTTTTGATTCAGTCTTCCCTACTGGCTCTTCCATGTACCCCTAAAGCTGTCTCTTCTTTGTCGCAGAACTAGTCAGTGCCTATGTCTCTCTTCCCCTCCCTCCTTCCCAGAATAGCTCAAGGAAATTCACCTAATGGAAAAAGGAAATGATCCCAGTGAGAAGCCCTGCCCAGGAGTCTGGAATCTCTATGTCTTTCTTGGCACCAGAGGACTCTGAGCTCAAGCCTCCTCCCTTCACCCATGTGTCCCTGGCCCATGGTAGCAATGAGTAGTTCTTTAGCTAGTCCAGCCTGTGCCCTGGGATGAGTATGTTCTTCTCCTGAAAGGAGAGGAGCCTAGCATTTAAGGATCAGTGAGCAGAGCCCAGTATGGTCAAATTTAATTAGCAACAAGCGGGGAAGCCAATAAGTCTTTATCATCTCTTTATGCCCTGGCCTGTGCTAGTAGGGATGGGAATGGAGATGAGATGCCTTTCTTGATTAAGTCATAGAATCTCAAAGTGTGAAGGTAGTCAGTATTTTTGAAAAAAATAAATATTTATTGATATCTTTAGTTTTTATGTCACCTAAATTTCTCCCATTATCAATATCTTTTCCCCTCCAGAAAGGCAACCTATATAATAAATAATATTTTAAAAAAAAAAAGAGGAAAAAGAGAAAAAAAAGAGTAAAACTGATAAATGCTTCAAAAATGTTCATTATTCTATACCCATTGAACTTCTGCCTTTGCAAAAGAGTGTGGGGTGTTGTCTTCTTCTTTTCACTTCTTTAAGGCTTTGCTTAACAATCATGCGTTAAGAGCATATTCTGTATTAGGCACTGTGCTAAACCCCTGAGATTTGAAGAAAGGGGGAAAAATATGGTTCCTACTTTCAAGGAACTCACATTGCAAGGAGAGACTTCCTGTAGAAGGCGAAATTTAAAGTCACTTTAGAAGAGATTTACTCCAGCCTGTATCTGAGCAGGAATCCTCTCTATAACTTCTCTGATAAGTGATCATCTAGTATTTTAATGATTTCTGGGGACACAGAACTCAGCACCTGTTGATGTGATCCTTTTCGGACGGAGTCAAGATGGCAGCGTAGAAACAGGAGAACTCCATGGCTCCCCACATAACTACCTCAAATCCCTATAAAATGTGACTCTAAACAAATTTTGGAGCTCCAGAACTCATAAAATGACAGAGAAACAAGGCTCCTGCTGAAGGCAGCCCAGCAGATGGATAGAAGGGCTTATTGCAGCATGCTGGGAGCAGAGCCCAGCCCCATGTGGTTTTAGCCCCAGGCTGTTCAGGAGAAGCCCCAGCTGGAGCTTTCAGGAGAGTGAATCACCAGCATCTGTGGCGGTTTCCAGAATTACTAACCCATAAGAGCCAAGGACAAAGGGAAAAGGTCAGTGGAACTAGGCTAAATTTTGGGGAGAGGGTCCAGCCAACTGCCTCCAGAGCTAGAAGCAGTCTGAAGCAGTGACCCTGCAGCCACCTCCACATGGCTGATTCAGAAGCTCCTGGCCTGCATATTGCAGAGGGGGCAAGCGATTATTCAGAGGCTAAGTGCTCTTGCCTTGACCTGCTGGGATTTGGATCGTGCTTGTGGGTGGTGATCTTGAGGTACGTTTTCAGTGAGCCAAAGCTGGAGGGGGCTGCAGAGACTGCGGCAGCGTCCTAATAGCTCCAGCAGCTGCGAAAACCCCAGCATTTTGGGGCAGAGTTCTCCTCTCTGAAAGCAAAGTTCTACGGAGCCCAAAAGTCAAGTAATTGACTGGCAACATGAGCAGGCAAAGGAAGCAAAGGAAGCTCAGGAATCCAACTTTAGATTCCTTTTTTGGGGACAAAAAGGATCAAAGCATGGAACGTGAGGAAGACAACACAGTCAGAACTCCCACACCAAAAGCGTCCGAGAAAAATGTAGAGTGATTACAAGCCATAGAGGAGCTTAAAAAGGATTTTGAAAACCAAATAAGAGAAGTGGAGGAAAAATTGGGGAGAGAAATGAGAATGATGAAGTGATCCTTTCTGTTGAGCTGGTCTTATGTTGAGCTAAAATTTGCCTTGTTTCTATGACCATTCAGAAATCACTTGTAAAATATACCTCAATACCCATATCACTTGAATCCTACTCTGGACACTTACTAGCTATATGAGCCTGAGTAGAGTTACTTAACCTCTCTCTACCTCAGTTTCCTCACTTGTAAAATGGGAAAAAATGATAGCTCTTATCTCAAAGGGTGATTGTGAGGAGTACACGAGGCAATATTTGCAAAGCAATTTGTAAACTTTAAATGAGTATAAAATATTATTTTATCATCATCATCACAAGTATCTTATTTTTAGGATCAGAGGATGTTGGTTCCAATTTTGACCTTGGTACTTACTATTTATGTGAGCATGGGTCAAGTCAACTCAATAAGCATTTATTAGGTACCTACTATGTATCAGACACTGTGCTAATTAATTTATTTCAATTTCTCTGGCCTTATTTCTCTTATCTAAATTATTTTTAAGGACACTTCCAATTTTAAACCTATTATCCTGCGATCATGTGAAGGAGTGTAGAACTGGGACTCTGGTCTTCACAGTAGAGAGATGGTAGCCAGTATGTCACATGTTTGAAAATACAATTGAAGTGACCCATAGAAGAATAACCTAGAGTTCTGTAAGGCTTTCAGGCTTCATTTTTTACACAACAATCCTATACTTTTTACATGAGAATAATCATTACTTGAGATTCTCCAATAGATCAATGATCTCATTAATATAGGCATTCTCATTCCTGGTAGCCATATGGCTACCATTGGCCATATTCTTCCATAATTTTGCCAAGAATAATCTATCCAATGACCTGGGGGGCCTCTTGATTTCCCCTGACATAATGAAAATGCCAGTGGAGAATTCAGACTATCCAAAGGTCGGTTAGCCCCAGCTCTTACCACCCACACAGTCCATCTTCTTTGTCCATCAAATATTGCTCTGATGACAGACTTTACTATAATTCTTCTTAGTTCCTTATTTGTTCTATGTTAAAACAGACTTGCAGCCACTGTGACCTCTCTGCTCCCCTCTGAGGGATATTAATGTTTAATTCTTTAGAGACTGTTGGTTTTTGCAACTCACAGCCATACAACAAAACTGGTAGAATATTGATATGAAAAAGATGAACCTCTGTTTCTGAGAGAAAGCTGGGGGTCAGCATATGAGCTTTGCAATTTCCTGAAGACACTCCAGCCTGCTCTCCTCCCTCTGTTTAATTTTAGGCCCCATAAGTCTATTTGTATTATCTTTGCAAGAGTGAGACACTGATGGATGAACTCTCTGTGCCATACATCCAGCTGGATATCATAATCTAGAAAACAGCCGTTATTCATCAACTTGGTTTTTCCTGTGCAGATGGTGGAAACACATTCTTTTTATTGGTTAAAGATCTCTCCAGGAGTCTTTGCAATGTTCTGGGAGTTTGTATAACCACCACAATATCTTCTGCAAACAGGAGGATCCAGAGAATATGTCAACTATAGGAAATATTTCTTCAATTTGGATTCAGTGCTGAATCTCCTCCATCACAATGGCTACCATTTTGAGAGAGCATGCACTTTTTTTATTTATGCCTCATAGAAAGGTTGTGGTTCCAATCAATCAAAACCTACAGCACTATGCTGGGTGCCAGCAGGACAGAGACAAAAATAAAACAATCCCTGCCTTCAAGAAGCTTATTTTCTATTGAAGGAGTATAGGGAAAAAATACAGGTACATAAATACACGTACAAAATGAATGCAAGTTAGCTTTTGGGTGGTAAAGGCACTGTAACAGTTTCAAGTAGCAGATATTATTTCAGTGAAATTTTGAAGAAAATAAGGGATTCTATGGGGAAGAGATGAGGAAAGAATGCATTCTAGGCATGATAGATAGCAAAGCAAAGGCATAGGGGTGGTATATCAAATATTGTAAGGAACAACAAGAAAGTCAATTTGGATAGACTGAAGAATCCATGAAGGAAAGTTATACTTATGGTATGAAGGGTTAGGTTGGAGCCAGATTAGGAAGTATCTGAAAGCACATCAATGGCGTTTATACTTGATCCTAGAAACAATAGGGAGTCACTGGAGTTTATTTAGTAGTTTAGATCATAATGTGGTCAGACCATCACTTTAGGAAAATGTCTGGCAGCTTCATGGAGGATGGGTTAGAGAGGGAGAAATGGGGAGACAAGTAAAGTCTTGAACAAGGTTATCTCTGTTATACTTTTCAAGAAATCATGAGCAACTTTGATATATGGATGAGAGATACCTTGCTGTAAAAGAACTTTCAAAATACTGTTTTCCACCACTGAAATAATTATTTTAAACCAACAAACAATAAGTACAGTGAAATCTTTCATTCTCTCTATATTTTGATTAATTATGTGATCTACTGTGAAATATCACTTGTCTCTTCCTCACTTATGTACTCATCAAGGATTTTCTTGATGTGTTTACAGATAATTTTCATAAAATTTCATATCTCTAAGAAAGTAGACATATACATTAGTGGGTGTTAATGTTCTCTTGCGGGCCTTATTTGGGAAGTAATAAGTTTGTAGTTATGCATCTATTTATAATTAGTTATGTGATCTTGGATAATATATGTATATATCCACATATATGTCTGTGTATATAAATACATATACATTTAAACACATATACATATATGTATGTATGTATGCATACTTTGATATTTTCTACAATTTTGCTATCCTCCTCTCTTTCAGATATCTTGTGAATCTATCCCCCAATATCATTACAACCGTTCCATCTCCAGCATGGATCTTCTCTATGTCTAATTCAACTTATAGTCTTATCTTTTTTTAGTGCATTTATACATCCTCTTTATGTACGTTTGGAGCCGTGATATTTGAACACAAATGTGGTGACTCTACTGTCTTTTTTTTTGAGGGAGGAAGGCAAGGCAATCGGGGTTAAGTGACTTGTCCAAGGTCACTTGTGTGTCAAGTATCTGAGGCTGGATTTGAACTCAGGTCCTCCTGACTCCAGGTCTGTGCTCTATTCATGTGCCACCTAGTCGGCATTTAAATTTTTTTGTTTGTTTTTTTTAACTCTACTGTCTTTGATGCGGAAAAAAAAGTTTGGGCAAAAAATATTTGCAGCTTTTTCTTTTCCTTCTGTTTTGCTTTATTTGTCGCCCTCTTTCGTTTGCATCCTTAAATGCCCTACGGAATAAACACCTTTGCTGAGATGAGTCTCTTGCCATACATTCTTTAAACCGGCTTTGCCCTCCACTACTTTTTGTTTTAGGAGGTGAACTTGTAATATTTCGTCGTCCTTCTCTACAAGATTTTACAAATGTTTATATTTTAAACCAATGTTGTTTTGGCTGGCGTATCTTTCCGCTTGGCAAGTAAGCCAAGTGTTTGCCAACTAAAGCTTTTTGCTTTATTTTTGTCTCCTACTTATGGCACTTGCTTTGTATTTGTTAAATTTCTGTAGGAAATTATTGCAGTTTTTGTCAGTAGTGAATTTGGCCACCTATTCTGGGTCACCCTGTTCAGTGGTCATAAGGTTATCAGGATCCTTCCCTGACACTATAGGATTATCTAGTTAGTATTTCAGCTGATGGTACCCCTCCCATTCTTTCCTTAGTGAGGTTGATTTGGTATCAGGTTCTGGCCATTCCTAACCTTTAGACTAAGGGAGATAGGGGACCACCTCAACTCCATTTTAGCTTCTATATAAATCCTCCATATGGCCAGATCTCTGATGTTACTTTCTACTTGAGGACAGCTCAATGCACAGTTGTCCCTTTTCTTTGTCCAGGCTGTTTCTGGTTCTATGTACCATTTACACCTGTTTTCTTTACTTGCTTTTTCTGCTTCCACAGTATTTGATCTCTGGCACTCTGCCAGGTAGTTTCCCTGACCACATGAGCAGAGCAAGTAGGGGCAAGACAGTGTCCATGCCCTTTTTTCTTTCCATGTCTGAAGCTGTCTAAAGTGCAATGGTTTTGGGAAGGTTTCCTTTTACTTGAGGTCTTAAAACAGTGACAGATAACTACTTTTGGGGGATGGCATGGAAGAATTCTTAGTCTAAGTAGCCTCAGTTCTATCAATCAGTTAAATAAACAATTAACAAATATTTATTAAATGCCAGACATTTACCATGTGCTGAGGGCTGGGGTTAAAAAGACAACCTCAAGGACTTCCTATTCTTTTAAAAAAAATTTTAAATTAAAAAAATTTTTTTTTAATTTTTTTAAAATTTTTAAAAAATGATCTGCTTATTTACTTTTACTTTACAAGATTCAGTTGCACAATCCCTTGAGTTTCAATTTTTCTCCCCTCCCTGCCCCACTCCTTCCATGGTGGCGTGCAATCAAGTATAGGATCTGCAAATACTTTCACACTGGAAATTACTCTGGTTGTATAGAAGGGTAGTAACCAATGGAGTGAACAATGGGAAAGAGGAAACAAAACCAAACATGAAAAAGAACGACAGCATGTAGATTGCTTCAGTCTCCATTTAAACTCTGTTCTTTCTAGATCTCTCTCTGAATGTAGGCATCTCCTTCCATCCTGAGACTTTTAGAGTTGTCTTATAACCTTAAGGACTTCCTATTCTAATGAGAGAAACAATGTGTACATATATGAGCATTTATATAATACAACTAGTCATGTGATTTTGGGTAAGGACTTTCACTTTTCTGGACCTTGACTTTTTTATTCTATTTTTCATAACCAGATAACTATCTTCTCCATTGCCTTAATGTTTAATAAATATTATTGGAGATCCTTTTGTTCCCATTCAGTCCTCCTGGGGAATGGAGTTCTGTCCCTAACCTCCACTCTTCCCAGCTATGACCTTGCAATCTGCTGCTGAGAACCACCACCTTTAGCTTTATCCATTTTCCAAGTACTGACCTTTTTTACCATGGTCCATCTTTACCTTGAAGCAGCCCAACTTCTGCTGCTATGGCAGAATTAACTGAGCTCAGAAACACACGCACACACACACAGAGTTTGATCAATGGATCTATTAACTGTATCTATTTTTTTAAAAATAGATATGTCATTGCTTCGGTGTGAGGAGCTCCATCTAAGAATAGACTAATACAGGTCATAAAACTTTCTGCAAGTGAGACGTACAGAATTGCCTAGGGCATTAAGAAGTTAAATAATTTCTGAAGGCTCAAATAGTTAGTATTTGTCAGGGATTGGATCTGAACCCAGATCTTTCTGACTGACACACCAGAGTTCTACACAATAGGTCATAGGCTAGGCTGATTTTCCTTTTTCTTATCCTCCTCTTTTCTCCCCTCCTTCCTCTCTCCTCCCCTCTCCTTCCCCTTCTCTACTCTTCTCTTCCTTTCCTCCTCCCCTCCCTGTCCCCCCTGTATCTCTTTTCCCCTTCCCAATTCCATGGGAAAGATATTTCATACTTCAGTTTACTACAACCAATATTTATCAGGCAGCTATTGTGCATTTGATTAAAATATAGAATATGTAGAGGGAGGAGAAATGAGGAATGTGAAATAAAATGGAGGAACATAGTAGGTGGGAGACAAATTATGTTTTGATTGCGCTTCCTCTGCTTGCTCATCTTGCCGGCCAATTACTTGATTTTTGAGCTCTTTGCTGCACTAGAACTCTGCTTCCAGAGTAGGGAGAGCCCAAATTGCTGAAGCTTTCATGAATGTTGTCAGAGCTATGAGAAGGGCACCCTCTCTATAGCCACCACAAGCTTTGACACACTGGCTACACACCCCAGGACCACTACCCAAGACTGCAATACAATATCCAAGCAGGTCAAAGCAAGAGCCATTACCCTCTGAATGTTCTCTTGGTCTCCCTATGATCTGCAGGCCAGGAACTCTGGAGGCAGCTACATGGCAGCAGCTGCACCCACTGGGTCTCAGCCACCTCTTGGCGCAGATCTTTTACTTTCTCTTTGGCATTTATGGGTTGAGAAGTCTGGAAACTGCCACAGCTGCTGATGATTCACTCTCCTGAAGTCTGCTCAGGCCATTTTGTGCCACTGGTCAGGGCCACTGTGGGGCCAGAACCACATGGCTCATGTGGAACTGTACTAGGTTCCCAGCCTGGTGTGATAGACCCTTCCTGCCAGCCTGCCAGGGTGCCTTCAGCAGGAGATTTGTTTCTTTCTGTCACTTTGTGGGTTTGTAGCTCTAAAATTTGTTTAGAAGCATATTTTACAGGTATTGGAGGTGGTTGGAGTGGGAGCTGAGACACATTGCTGTTTTTACTCTACCATCTTGACTCCATCCCTGGGAGACAAATTATGAAGGGCTTCAAATAATAGGTGGAGGATTTTGTATTTTACTCTAAAGACAATAGTGAGCAAATGAAGGTTTTTGAGTAGGAAACTGACATAGTGAGATCTATGCTTTGGGAATATCAGTTTGGCATCTCTTTGGAGATTGGATTAGAAAGGCTCCTTTCCATAACCAAAGTCAAAAGAAAGAGCCAAAAACTCAACCATATGATCCTTCTGCACAGGGGAGTCAATGGGGGATGGGAGTGAGGGAGTGATCTCCAGTTAAACAATTTTTATCCAATTTTTTCAGATCATCCTTTCCTCAGTTCCTTAGGGTTGTGGACAACTTTCCTTATCCCCTCATTTACCTACCATCCTTTAAATCCCCCAAGGAGACTGAACTCATGGGTATTATCAGTAAAGAATCTGTCCTCTCTGAAAGCCCATGATATTTCACACAAGCTTAGAAGTAAGCCTTACTCCAAAGGAAAGGCCCATGATCCGTGACCCTGTGGACCTTGCATGGTTTTAATGGAAATAAATCCAGCATTAAAACTCTGTCAAAAGCATAGATTATGGGAAGAAAGTGCTTAATTTGAGTAAAAATCAAGTATCCACAGATATATTCTGCTCTCTAAACTACCCAACATTTTTTCCACTGAGAAAAATAAATTCATTTTTTAAAAGATTGCTTTTCCCTTAAAGAGCCTATTAAATGTACATTATTGAAGCCTATGAAATGTTCCTATTTTGTCCCTTCCATCAGCCTGTCCCCTTTTGTCTTTAGTGCTGATTCAGACATCGACCTATGTCCTGGATTGGACATTTCTCTTCCTGAAATTTTGTCCTGAGCTTTTGTTTTTGTTGTTTATGAGAGATTGAATTGTAGATTGTGGCTTAGGAGTCTCAGGGATGATTTAGTTCAATTCCTGTCTATATCATGAATCCTTTCTATATAATCCATGAGAAATTGACATGTATTCATTCATTCATTCATCCAGTCAGGAAGTCAGTTAATACTTTTTTTTTAAAAAAAACTCCTACTACATATTAGACACCATGCTAAGATCTGGGGAAACACATAAAGGCAAATAGACTTGCAAGGTCACCTAGTTAGCAGAAAGCCTGTGAGATTCAACTTGAACCTTGACCCTAAGTCCAGTGATCTAACTGTAATATATTGTCTCTCCCTAAAAGTGACCACAGTACTCCAGATATGGTCTACCTGGAGTACACTGAAAATCACGGCATTCTGGACACATTGTTTTATGCTAAGGCAAAAACAAAAGAGGGTCAGGCAGGCAAAAGGGGAATCTGTCTCTATTTCAGTTTCTTCAACTTCATCCATTCATTTATCCTATTGTTTAGTGCTGTGATCACTTTTCAGTGACCCTAGAGTTATGGCATTCCTCTTTATCAATTCAATTTAGTTCAATACATACCTACCATGTGCAAATTCTGGGACAGGCTCTAAACATCCCTTGAATATCTCCTTCAAACATTCTCTGAAGCTTCAATATTCATATTGATGATCCTACTGACAACCTCCAATGACTTCCTATAATGGCCCAATGTGTTCATTATCCTATGACTGTGCAGCTTGCAAATGTTTGTGGTGGGATTTAAAGCAAGTTTCCCTTACTTCAAGACCACTACTCTATCCATTGTATCAGCTTGCCTCTTTTGTTCAGAATTTGAGCAGGGCTAGGTTAATTTTAACTTAAATTTTAAAGTAGCAAGAGAGTAATCATTAAGGTTGGGGTTAATAAGAGGAAGAGATTAATAAAAATATTTGTTAATTTTTTTAAAAGCTCATTGTTAGGGTCAGACAAGAAATGATATGGTTAAGGTTAGATTTCAGTGTAGGATTAGAATTAGGGCTAGTTTAGAGTTGATGTGAAAAGTTAATATTGGAAAAGGGTCAGGGCATAATAAGGCATAAGATGTGTTTCTTCATTGTAATAAGGGTTAAATTCAGGTTTGACATTAAAATTAACACCAGCAAATGAAGAATTTTTAGGCTAAACAATGAAGTTTCATGGAGGAACTTTCATGGTCCAGCAGCTGGAGAAGGATGATGCCATGGAAAGAGCCTTGGGTTGAGAATAGATGAATAAATGAAGAAAAATATTAATTGAGCACTTATTCTGTTCTAAGCAACTGAGGATACTAATAGAAAAGTGAGACAACCCCTGACTTCCAGAAGCATACTTTTTAGCAGGGTAAGACAATACATATAAGTGGGTAGAGGCCAGGGGACAATGTACTAGTTTGAGAGTTACAGGAACAGTGAATGGAGCCACAGAAGAATCAACCATTATGCTGCTATCAGAGGCAATGACAATAGTGACTTGATTATTGTTCTCAGAGAAGGAGGTAGAGAATGAGGAGAGAGGGCTGAATGCATGCAACGCAAATGCCATCAATATGTCAAAGGTAGATATGGTACATGGTCTGAGGTCAGTTAGAAAGAGTTGAGTAAGTGAATTGATGCTTACTCACTAATCAGGTTCAACCCCATAGTGGAGTTCAAAGCTGAGTGCATTAACTCCTCTAGAGAAGGAACATGATCACTGGTCTGGAGGAGTATACTATTTCAGGGGATGGGAAGAGAGTCAATGGCAGAGCAGATGTCAAGATGTACCAAGATATGCTGAGTGGATGGGAATGGAGAGGCCTGAGATCTAGTCTAGAATTTGTCATAAACTTACTTTACTTCTTTGAAAAAAATTACTTTCCCTTTCTGAGTCTCAGTTTCCCTGTCTGTACTATAAGGGGGTTAGACTATTTGGTTTTGGAACTGCATTCCTACAACAGCATTGCATGAAGCTGGGAAGTGTCTTCATGACTCTGAGACCAACCCTTGTGCATCTACATCAATCTTTCATGAAGTTCCTTTAAAAAGCAGTTCTCAAGGAAGTCTCTTTAATTAGTTTGGTGTCGATGAACATGGTCACATCAATTACAAACTGCCGCTACACAGGAACCCAGAGAAAATGCTTAGGAGGCAAAATGTAGTTGAAACTCAGCAGAGTGAGGGGCCTGCTGGACTTTTCTTCCACTAATGAGATGGCATATTTCTAGAGATACAGAAGATCCCTAGAGGTGAGGACCATTACTTGAGTCCAAAGGTGAGCTTTAAGCAGTGGTCACTTATCCCCCTAGTCCTAGAATCTTAGAGGTGGAAGGTAAAGGTCAGTCAGTATGTATCTCTGAGTCTGAGATTCCCCTGTTAAAACTGAGAAGGTAGGACTCAGTGATATCAAAAGCCTTTTTTTCCCCAGGCCTAAAATTCTGCGTTTTGATACTTTCATGTTTTAAGGGTTCTTTCAGCTACAAAATAAACCAATAGATAAGTAGAATAGATCAATTCATCAATCTGTGTTTTGAGATTCCTCCTAGTTCTCTTCGACATTCTAAAATTCTAGGAGTCCCATTAGTCTTTTTCTGTCTTGTGTGGGAAAGCCATGTTTTAGTGGTTATGGGACCTCTGGCAAAGCCAACTGAAATTGAGGAACTAGAGGGTTTCTGCTTTTCCAGGTGGTGTGGTTGCTGTCCACAGTGCTGAAACAGGCAGTGGAGCAGAGGTGGGGGGAGGGGAGGGTAGTTTATCACTGAAAAGGTCATATGGCAAGTGAAGATTTCTTTTTTTCCTTCAGTGTCTCCTTTTTTGCCTCCCTAATTGTCACTACTTTAATTCTCAGCTTTTTCAAACATCCAGGGTTTTCAGGCTGTATCTTAGCTGCCCTCTCAGTCCCTCACCGGCACCCTCACAAAAGCTACCACTACCAAGTTCACCATGATTTAGACTTAGTCCTTTCCATTCTGCTACTTTCCTTATAGACTAGGGTTTTTTGTTTACTTGTTTGTTTTGTTTTGCTTTGCTTTATAAGGGGATCTTAGCAACAGCAAAGAGGTGGGATGGCATATAGCATCAAATCATGATGTGTTACTATGTACTGAGGGAAGAAGACATTAGCATTCCCTGTGGAGGCACTTACAGTAGTGATAGATCTAGTACTGGTAGAGAAGATTATCAGAGAAGCCCATATCCAGCAACTAAGCAAAAATCTGTCAGAGAAGAGGCAAAGACAAGGAGATCAGGAGAAGACAGACAAGGCATGTAACAATAAGAGTATAGTACACGGGAGATTTGATAAGTTTGCCAAGTCAATATCTGGAAAGCGTTAGGGTATAGTTTGAAGAGGGAAGGAAAAATTCCTTGGTTCATGGTTCCAGGCTGTGACAAGATAGAGTTATAAGAGCAGCTCACACATCTTGTTTATGTTATATGTACTTTATATTCCAGGTTCTCATCATCTATACTATTGTAATAGTCTCCTAATTCATCAAATATTTTCTTTTCTTTTTTTGGGGGGGGGGAAGGCAAGGCAATTGGGGATAAGTGACTTGCCCAAGGTCACACAGCTAGTAAGTGTGTCGAGTGTCTGAGGCTGGATTTGAACTCAAGTCCTCCTGACTTCAGGGCTGGTGCTCTATTTACTAGCTGCCCCTCAGCAAATATTTTCAACAAGCATTGATTATGCACCTACTGTATTCTAATTGGGCAGCTAGGTGGTACAGTAGATAGAACAATAGGCCTGGAATAAGGAGGACCTGAGTTCAAATCTTCCCTTGGATATTTACTAGCTGTGTGCCCCTGGGCAAGTAATTTAATCCTATTTGCCTCAGTTTTCTTATCTGTAAAGTGAACTGGAGAAGGAAATGGCACACTACTCCAGTAGCTTTGACAAGAAAACCCCAAAGGGATCAGGAAAAGTCAGACATGGCTGAAATGACCAATGATAGCAATATATGTTAGCCATTCTGTTAGGTGATGAGCATATGAAAACAATCTCTCCTTCAGGTATATAACAATCTTCTTGGAATTCTGACACAATAGTTAAAATTTGTATTGCTTTTAGGTTTGGAAAGCACTTTTCAGATATTATCACATTTCATATAATAATCTTGGGAACTAATTGTTATTATCCACATTTTGTAAATGAGGAAACTGAGACAGAGATTAAATAGTTCAACCGGAGTCACAACAGCTAAGAAGTGTCTGAAGCTGAATTTGAACTCAGATCTTCATGTACATCAAAAGGAAAGTACAAATATATGCAAAATAATTTTAAGAATATGAGCTGGACAAAAAAGAATATGAGTTGGAGTCATATGCAACAGGTGGTCTTGCCCTTTACAGTAGCAACATTAATGCTGCTTTGATGATCAATCCTAGATCAAGTGGTGGAAAGTCCAGTGGGAACATACCTGAGTTGCAGGGGGCAGATGGTGAGTCCCTGTTCTTGCTTTACAGTCAAAGCAATGGTCAATAGAAATCTAGGAACTGACTGATTAAAGAGGGGTGGTATATATTACCTCAAATCCTTGGCAAAGTCATTCCCCCTTTCTTTTTTTTTTTTTAATTGACTTGTTTATTTACTTTCATTCTCCCTGTTTCTAGTTTCTGCTCTTCACATCAATCCTGCTGCCAGATTAATCTGCATAAGACATAGATTAGACTGTATTGCTCCTTCCCTTTTAAGAGACCTTCAATGGTTCTCCATTGCTCATGCAATAAAGTCTCAACTTCATCTTGTTATCTGTCTTTCTTCCCTGGTTCTGACTTATCTTTCAGACTTATTTCACATTGTTCCCCTTAATCAATCTTAAAGAATCACAGAAAATTACAGTTAGGAGGTCCCTCAGAGGACACCTAATCCAGACTTTGCCTGAGAGAAGAATATCTCTACAATAACTATGAAAGCTTGTCATAAAACCTCTCTTTGAAGACTTGTAAAAAGGGACAACTTATTACCTCCCAGAGCAGTCTATTTACTTTTAGACATTCTCATCATTAGAAAATTTTCCATTACATCAAGCCTAACTTAGTCTCAAGTCAAATTCACAGGAATCTAGTTAGAAGATTTTTGATTCTTCCCCCTTTGCAAAACCAGGAAAACATGTTACTCTTGTTGGATTTCATAATGCTTCATCTCAACCAGACTGAAGCACAATGGAATCACATAATTTCAAAGTTAGAAGGACCTTAATGGCCATATTATCCTACAAAGAATTTCTCCTACAACAAAGCCACCAAGTGGTTATTCAGCCTCTGCTTGAAGACCTCCCATGTGAAAGAGAGCATGTTACCTCCAGGTTAGTTCCATTCATTTTGAGATAGTCCTGTTGTTAGAATTCCCCTTCCCCTCCCCAACATCAAGGCTAAATGCGTATCTTCACAATTTCCACTCCTAATTCTGCCTTCTCAGGCCAAATATCTCTTTTCTAGATGAAAGACCTTTAAATGCTTGAATCTAGCTATTGTATGACTCCCACATCTTCACTTTCCCAGGTTTGATATCTCTTGTATCTTCAATGGATTCTCATACATCATGAATTCAAGACTGGGATCATCTTGGTTGCCTTCCTCTGGGTGCTCTTCAGATTATCAATGCCCTGTGTAAAATTTGGTGCCCAGAACTGAACTTAATTGTCCAGATGTGGTCTGAGAAGGATAGAATACAGCAGGATGGTCACTCCCTTATTCCTGGCATCTATGCCTCTTAATGAAACACAATATACCCCTAGTTTTCTTGGCTACTTTATCACATTGATTACTCACATCAAGCTTGTGGTGCATTAAAACCCACAGATATTTTTTGGAAAAAATTTCTTGTTGTCCTTATCTCCCCTGTCACATACTTCTGAAATTTATTTTTAGAATCCTAGTATAGAACTTTTATTTCTATTAAATTTTCTTTTATCTGATTAGGCCCCATGTTGCAGTCTGTTGAGCCCTTTTAAAATCTTGATTCTGTCATTCAGTGTCCTAGCTATACCTCTTCATTCTGATTCACTTGCAAATTTGACTTCTTACAAGTCTTCAAAGAGAGGTTTTATGCCAAACTTTCATAGTTATTGTAGAGATATGTTGCTGATAAACATGGTAACATGGTAAATAGCACAGACACAAATTCCTTGGATTCTGCACCAAAGACCACTTTTTAACATGACATTGAACCATTAGTGCTTACTCTTAGGGTCAAGTCATTTTACGAGTTCTGATTTCTAATGGTATCATCAACCAATCCATCTCTAGTCACTTTTTCCACAAGAATAATATGAGATGCTGCCAATTGCATTGTTAAAATCTAGATAAATGGTATCTACATCATTCTCCTGAGTTGCCAGTTTAGTAACTCTGCCCAAAAAAGGAAATAAGGTTAATTTGGCATGACTAGTTGCTGCCACTTGCATTTTCTCACTCATTTTCGTACCTTCCGATGCCCATCAAGCCTTTCCTTATAATTCCTCTGACTTCTACTAATGCAGTCTGCCTATTTTGTTAGCTCATTTTGCCTTCTGCACCACACTGTTGACTCATATTATTCCTTATGCATAAAATGCCCTTCTCCCTAGCTCCAGTTGCTGAAATAGTACCCGTCCTTTAAGGCCCAATTCAAATGCCACCTCTTTCAGAAAGCCTTCTCTATCCCTCTTGCTATTTAATATTTTATAGCTTTTCTCAATATATACAAAAATATTTATAGCAGCAGGTTTTGTAGTAGCAAAGATCTTGATGGAATGTGAGTGACTATCAGAGATCATGGCATAGAAATGTAACGGGATAGTATGGTGCCATAAGAAATAATGAATATAAAGGATTCAGAGATGTTTGGGAAAACTTGTTTGAACTGGTGCAGCATGATGTAAGCAAAAACCAGGACAACAATTTACATGATGACGACAAGAAGATGAAGGAAAATGACATCTAAGACTAAAGAAGTCTGATCAAAGCAATGACTAATTATGTTAGAGGACAGATGTTCAAGGATAATTCCATGATCATGCAAAGAGGTAGCAGACTGTATGCATAGGATGAGGGATACATTTTCAGTCATGAGGAATATATGTCGTTTGAATTGGCCCAGTGACTAGAGTGCTGGGCATGGAGTCAGGAAGACTTATCTTCTTCAGTTCAAGCCTGGCCTAAGTCACTAACTAGCTGTGACTCTGGGCAAGTCACTTAACTCTGTTTGCTTCAGTTCTTCATTTGTAAAATGAGCTGGAGAAGGAAATGGCAAATTGCTCCAAGAAAATTCCAAATGAGGTCCCAAAAAGACAAACAGAACTGAAATGATTGAACAACAAACAAAATTTTTTTTTCCTGCAAGGGAAGTTTATAATGGGAAAGGGAATCACTGGGAAGTGACAGTGATATTATAAAAAGAAGAATACCCTTGAATATGTATGTGTGTGTATGT
>CM053588.1:63952961-63993488 GCA_028646515.1 Pseudochirops corinnae | reverse complement strand
GAATTATTCTCTTCAGAAAGCTTTGGAGATTCTTTTTCCATCTGGCAAATTTGACTTTTTAAGGAATTCTTCTCCTCATTGGCTTTTTGGGTCTCTTTCACCATTTGAGGTAATCTATTTTTTAAGGTGTTATTTTCTTCAGTCAGGTTGTTGACTCTCTTTTCATGATTTTCTTGCAGCATTCTTATTTCTCCTCCCAATTTTTCCTCCACTTCTCTCATTTGGTTTTCAAAATCCTTCTTAAGCTGATCTCTAGCTTTTAGGCAGTCTTCATGTTTCTTGGAAGCTTTTGGTGCAGAAGTTCTGACTGTGTTGTCGTCCTCCAGTTCCATGCTTTGATCCTTCATGTCCCCAAAGAAGGAGTCTAGAGTTTGGTTACTCTTCTCACTTTGCTTCCTTTGCTTGCTCATGGTTGGCCAGTCAATGATTTTTTAGCTCTGTGGAACTCTTCTTCCAGAGGGGAAAGCTCTGTCCCAAATTGCTGGGCTTTTCCCAGCTGCCAGAGCTATTAGGGGGCTGTCATTTTTTTGCACTCCCACCAGCTTTGGCTCACTGAAAACACACCCCAGGACCACTACTCAAGACCATGATCTGGATCCAGGCCGCTTAATGCAAGAGCACTTGGCCTCTCAATGATCACTTGGCCCCCCTACAGTCTGCAGGCTGGGAGTTCTGAAGCAGCCACATGGAGGTAGCTGCAGGGCTGCCACTTCTGCCACTTTCTTGCCCTGGAAGCAGTTTGGCCAGACCCACTTTTCTCCCCAAAGTTTAGCTGAGATCCACTGACCTTTCAGTTAGTCCTTGTTTCTTATGGCTTGATAATTCTGGAAACTGACACAGCTGGCACTGATCCACTCTCCTGAAGCTCCAGCTGTGGCTTGGCTCTGCTTGTCCAGCTGCCCCTGGGGCCATGATGTGGTTTCAGGCTGGACTGGTTTCGGCTCCCACTGATGAGATGGTCCCTTCTAGCTGAGCTGCCTTCAGCAGGAAGTGTATTTGTGTGCATTTTAAAGCCCTAAAATTTGTGTAGAGTCATATTTTATGGATATTTGAGGTGGCCGTGTGGGAGCTGCAGTACCTTGCTGCTCCTACACCACCATCTTGGCTCTGCTCCCCAAACGTTATTTTTTAAAATTAAATTGATTTGTTTATTTACTTTTAGTTTACAAGATTCAGTTCTATGATCCCTTGAGTTTCAAATTTTCTCCCCTCCCTCTTCCCCCCCCTCCATGGCAGCATGCCACTTTTACTTCTTTAATCAATGAAAGCTATGGTTTCATTTCTGTGAATATTCTCTCCCCAGATGAAAATTTCAACCCCTTTAAACATCAGTAAACCTCAGTCTTTGAGCCTTTTGGGAGGTTTTCTAGACTGGTTCACCTAGAAGATAAATGATTGGATGCCAGACTGTACTTCAAGTCTATTCTACTTGATAGAGTCTGCCAGTGGTGGTGCTCCATTGACATAACCTTTGGGATTCTATGGTACCCTCTGTGCCACCATAAAATATCAGAGGAGTGACTGAGTAGGTTGTTCTGGTCTAGTCTAAGTAATAATAGCAGTCAGATAACTTTTGAAGGTTTACAAAGCACTTTACAAATATCTCACTTGCAACTCACAACAACCCTGGGGGGAAGTGCTATTATTATCCCTGTTTTACAAATGAGGAAATTCAGGTAGACAGGTAAAGTGACTTTGCCCAGGATCACACAGCTAGTAAGTGTCTGAGGTTGGATTTACACTCAGCTGTTTCTGACTCCAGTTCCAACCTTCTTTCTACTAGTGTGCTACCTAGTTGCCCAAGCACTGGATTCTTTTGTGCCCCCTCCCCAGCCCCACCCCACCACACTCTTTGAAGCATGGAGAGCTCCCAGAAAGCACACTAGATTTGAGGCCAGAAGACCTAAGTTTGAGTCCTGGTTCTACTACTTACTAATCAATTGACTGGGCAAGTCTCCAACCCCTCAGCACTTCAGTTACTCCATAAGTAAAATAATAACATTATTTTTAATATTATTATGGGGATTTGCTAAGGCACAAATGGGATAATGGATGAAAAGTGCTACATACATTGGAGCTACTAGGATTACCTCCCGGATAAATATGGTTCATTTTCCCTTTGGATACCATTAAAGCCTTGCTACATGATTAGATAATTTCCACATCTAGACTGGCTAGGCTGTGGGAAGATTTGCCACCACTGAGAGTTGCTTTTCTCCTAGCCTGCTCCACTCAACTGCCTTCCTGATTGGAGCAGCCCAGAACCCATCCCTTGCTTGACTGCTCGCATGACTTGGATGAAATGGGAGGTACAAAATCTATTCCTTTAAAAAAAAGCATATTTCTAGTCTCAAAGAAATTCCTTTGTTCAAGATCTTTATTTGATGAGTTGTTCTTTAAATATTATTGTACTTAGGATTCTAAATGCTGTTTTTAATACATAAGAAATGCAATATTTTTCCATCCTTTTTCTTTTTTTGCCTTTTTTTGGAGGGGGAAAGGCAGGGCATTTGGGGTTAAGTGACTTGCCCAAGGTCACAGGCTAGTAAGTATTATGTGTCTAAGACCAGATTTGAACTCAGGTCCTCCTGACTCCAGGGCTGGTGTTCTATTCACTGCGCCACTTAGCTACCCCAATATTTTTTAATTCTTAAAAACATTTAAAAAAAAACATTTTTACATTAGTCATGTTATGAAAGAAGAACCAGAACAAAAGGGAAAAACCACAAGAAAGAAAAAACAAAAAAAGAAAATAGTATGTTTTGATCTGTATTCAGACTTCATCTAAGTGTTTCCTAACTGGAAGTTGAAGAATTACCAAGCCTTACCATTTGAGTGCTCCTGCCTCCTAAAGTTCTCTGGACCTTACTAAGTACCCTGCCTCTCTCCTGTGCAGATCTCTAGCACCATTGTCTGATCTGCTGATGTAACCTAAATCATCTTTTGTTTTCAAAGATTAATGACATCACAATGTTGGGGTCAGGGTATGGAGTGTTTGGCTGTGTATGATCTGTCCAATATGAATTTGGAAGGCACTACCACTGATCGGGCACAGGTGGTCCATTGGAACATTTAAGGTAGAATATGCTCTAGATTTGTGTAGCTTGCATTTCCTTTGTGTTTCTACAATTCTTCTTTGCTCATGAAGCACAGCTCCTTCTTTGATGTGGGTGCACCATGCTAGATGGTCCTGTGCTACTGTCTCCCACATCCCACAGACAAAACTAATGTTCTTCAGAGTTTCCTTGAGAATGTCTTTATATCACTTCTTCTGGCCATTATGTGAACACTTACCTTGTGTGAGTTCTCATTAAAGTAGTCTTTTGTTTAAGTATGCATTTGCTATTCAAACATGACCAGTTCATGAGAGTTACACTTTCTGTGATGGAGTGTGAATGCGTGGCAGTGCAGCTCTACAGATGATCTCAACGTCCTGGACTTTATCTTGCCAGGTGATCTTCAGAATCTTCCTGAGATAATTAAAGTCGAAGAGGTTCAGTTTGCTAGAATGGTGCTGGTATACTGGCCAAGTTTCACAGGCATACAACAATGAGGTCAGCACAAGGGCACTGTAAACCTTCAGTCTAATACTTCTCTCCCACACTTTCTTTTGAAGCCTTTCAAACACTGAGATTGTGCTGTCAATATGTACATCAACCTCATCATCTATGTGGATATTATTGAAGAGTGTGCATCCAAGGTAAGTGAACTTTCCACAGCATTAAACATTTCTCCACTTACTGTGATCAGTGGTTCCATGTATGAATGGTATGGCCTTGTCTTGTGGAGAACCTGTTTTCTTGAGGTTGATTGTCAGACTAAAATTAGCACAGGAGGCAGATAATTGATTCATACTCTGTTGTATCTCAGCCTCAAAGGCAACATTGAGTACACAATTGTCTATGAACAAAAAGTTCACACTCACTCTTCCTCCATTTTGGTCTTAGCTTTAGCCTTTTCAAGTTAAATAATTTACCATCAGTATAGAAGCTGATCTTGGTACTATTTTTATCCTTGTTGAAGGCATTTGACAACATAGTGGAAAATATCATGTTGAAGAACATGAGAGCAAGCACACAACCTTGCTTCACTTTGTTGGTGACTAGGGAAAGTTGAGAGCACTGTTCTTCATACAGAACCCATGCAAGGAGGCCACTGTGAAACTGGAGTACAATGCTGATGAACTTCTCCAGGTAACCAAATTTACCATAATCTTTCACAATTGACTCATGACTGACAGTATCAAAGGCCTTGCTCAGGTCAATAAATGTTATATACAGACCTCTGTCTGCTGTTGACATTTCTCCTGGAGATGTCAGGCAGCAAACACCATGTTGACTGTTCCATGGTGTAATGGTAATGGAATTTAAAGATCCCCTTGTACTGGCTTGGTTTGGGGGTTGTGTTAAAACTCAGAGCTTGTGAATCCCACTTGTGGGATGGACCTGTTGACATGAAGAGAGAGGGCTGAACTGGGAGGACCTGGTGTGGTGGATTTAGGGACAGGCCCAAGCAGAGGAGTCCAGGAGAACTTTTGGGGAGCAATATCATGGAGGCAGAGAGAGAGGAGAATTGCTGGGGGTCAGAGTTGCTGAGAGAGAGATTGCTGAGGGCCAGTTGGAGCTGCCCAGGACTTTTGAGAACTGCCACCCAGAGCTGCCAAGAATTGAGGAGGCATGGCTGTGATGCTGGTATTTTGTCTGTCTGTTTTGATGTTATTTTGCCAGATTTGTCTGCTGCTGAAGAACAGTGCTGCTATTGCAGAGGTCCTGGAACTTTGCTGTTGGTTCAGAAGCCCTGAAGAAGGATTTTCTTGTTGTATGTGTACATAAATGCTGGAAGAGGATCTTGCTGATGTTTTCAGGGGTTCTAGGACTGTTCTACAGGCAGAGAGTGAATTGATAAGGACGTTGGCAATGCATCTTGTGGCTTTGTTAAACTTTGTCTCTTCAGGAACAGAGATTGCTAAGAACTTGCCTCAGGTCAAGATGAAGAAAAGACCTCTCCTTGAGTACTAAATGTTGTGATGATAACTTTGTAGCTTAGGGGTAGACGGCCTTTTATGCCCTCCACTGCCCCTTTTGAGAAAGTGCTTGGTAATTGTAATTCAGTAGTAATCCAAGGGTGGGAAACCTTTGACATTTTTGTGCTCTGTGACTGACCAAATGAATGTACTTTGTTTATGATTGGAAACTAATCTCCATTTGAGAAGAGAGACTTTGTGATTGACTAAGTTAATGTACTGCCCAGAGGTGGAGTGGTACTTGGATTGAATTGAGGACTTACTAAATTATTGAATTATACACGGTGAATGCTGTATTTTGATTTTCTCTTTTCTGTGAATGTTTTGTCTTAATTTGTGACTGAATAAAATGGAGAGTTACTGTGCCGGTATTCCGAACCTTGGAAGTTGCCTTTGCTTGGCATTACACATGGCTCTTTCTTCTTATTTTTTTTGAGGGGAGGGCAATTGGGGTTAAGTAACTTGCCCAAGGTCACATGGCTAATTTTTGTGTTAAGTGTCTGAGGCTGGATTTGAACTCAGGTACTCCTGACTCCAGGGCCAGAGCTCTATTCACTGTACCACCTAGCTGCCCCCACATGGCTCTTTCTAAAGCCACAATGATTCTTGGGCAGGTGACCATCTTCTAGATGAAGAATCAACCTATTAATGGGACTCTGGGAGGATCTTTTTATTTTTTATTTTTTGCTTTTTGGAGGAGGGAAGGCTGGGCAATTGGGGTTAAGTGACTTGCCCAAGGTCACACAGCTAGTAAGTGTTAAGTGTCTGAGGTCGGATTTGAACTCAGGTCCTCCTGACTCCAGGGCCAGAGCTCTATTCATTGTGCCATCTAGCTGCCCTGGCAAGGATCTTAATAACAATGACTAGGAGACAGATCCCCCTGTGATTGTCACAGGACAGCCTATTTCCCCTTTCTTTCTAAAGATGGACAATAGAGGCATCCTTAAACTCCTGGTAGATGACCTCTTCTTGCCATATAATCTGGAAGATTTCAGTCAGTGTCTGTATGAGCAATGGACCTCTCTGCCTTGTAGATCTCTCCTGGGATGGAATCAGCACCAGGTGCTTTACCATTTGAGAGGAGCTTGATAGCCTTCAGTACCTCTTCTTCAGGTGGAAGTTCAGGAGTTCTGAAGTTCACATGTCCTATTGATACACCCTTGGGACTTCCAGGCCTTTTAATATGCCTAGAAGTTAGACTTAGTGCAATTAGAATGTGGACTCCTTGAGGCCAAGGGCAGTGTTTTTGCCTTTCTTTGGATCTCTAAGCCCTTATCATAGATCTTGGAAAATAGTAAATGCTTAATACATGTTTTATCATCCATCTATCTATTCATTCATACATTTCATGTGAGATTCACCTTTAACTTTTCTCCTCTGGGCTACCTGGTTCTGAATTTTTGTTGTCAAGGTCTCCTTCTTTACCCTGTTCTCTGCCTTTCCAGGCAAGAGGAAACACATGGAAGGGGGAGGGCAGGCACTCTGCCAACGGGTGATTATTATTATTATTTCTTTTTAGTTTCTCCTGTGAAAGGAATGGCCAACAACTCAAATTAGTCCAAGCAAAGACTATAACTGGGGAAGAAAGAAGATTCCGTTTCAGTCATTTTTTTAGTCTGCTTGTTCAACCCTGCTATTAATCTATTCATCAGCTTAGCTCATTGGGAGAAAACATGCTTCTTCAGGAGTTTTCTAACCGAAAATAAATGCCTCATTAAGTTAAACATATTAACCTGAGAACAGTATTGATGTCAGACAGACTAATGAATGTCATTATAAGGAAAGCATAATGGTACACAGGGACCCCACCAGTCATTAGGGACTCTCCACAAATGTCTTCAACTGACTGGGATGTGGGATGGAGAGGAAAGGGAAAGGGAGATAGCAGAGAGAAAAGGAGGGGGAGGGAAAGGAATAAAATAAAGAGAAAGAAGAGAAAGAAGTGCAGAAAAGAAGGGAAGGAAAGGGAGTTGGAAGAGAGGAGGGAAGGGGAGGAAAGGAAAGCAAAAGGGAAGGGAAACTGAAAGGAAACAGAGTGGCAAAAGTAAGGGAAGGGAGGAGGAGGATGGGAGAGAAAGAGGAGTAGGGAGTGAACAGGGTGAGGGGAATAGAAGAAAGCAAAAGAGTTAGAAGGGAAGGGAAGAAAGGGAGAAAGTAAGGAGGGAGCAAGGTGAATAAGAAAGAGAATGGAAGCCAAGGAAGTAAAGAGAGAAAGGAAGGGGAAGGAGCTGGGAGAAAGAGTGGAAAGGCATAGTAAGGAAGAGAGGGAACAGAAAGAGAATGGATAGAAAGGAAAAAGGTAAGAGGGGAAGGAGGGAAAGGAAGGAGAAAGTAGGGAAAGTCAGAGAAAGAGGTGAGAATAGAGAAAATGGGAAGTGAGAAAATGGGAGAAGAAAAGAGTGGGAAGGAACAAGCAGAGATAGAAGTGACAGGAAGCTAGAAGGGAGTAAGGAAAGAAGAGGAGAGAGGAGAGATAGAAGGAGAAGAGATGGAAGAAGTAGAGTGAATTAAGTAGAAAAAGTGTGGAAAGAAGGGATAAAGAGGGTAAGGAAGGAAAGGAGAGAGTTCAGTGGAAGAGAAGGAGGAAGGAGGGGTAGGAAGAAAGCAAAGACAAGAGGGAGAGAGGCAGAAATTTCCACAAAGCTGCCTTCCTCCATGAATTTTTGCCCTATTAAATTTCTTGGATTTTCACCAGCTGAGAAAATGAGCAAAAGAAGCAGTACCTGATGTGATTCAGTCATGATCACCAGAGTAAATGTGGGAGTGGGTAGGAGATTGTAGTATACAATGAAGGGGACATACAGGACAGGTACTTTAGAAATCCCAAGCCAGAATTCTATGAAACCCAAGATCAAGAACCAGTCCCCATCCCTGTGTCCCCTCCTCTGACCTGTCCTCATTTACTTAGTCATATCTTTTTTTCAGCATACCATTCTCACTTCCTCTACTAAAAAACAAGGTTCAGTGGAAAAGGGGGTATTGGATCTGGGTTCAAACACCACTCTGAAACCTGTTGTCTGTCTGACCATAGACGTAGTTTCTCTTCCTTGAGTCTCAGTTTTCTCATCTGTAAACTGCAGGGGTTGGACAAGATCAGAAATTCTTAACATGTAGTCTGCATATCCTTAAAACAAAAACAACAACTATATTCCAATGTTTCCTTTGCATTTTTATTAATTTCATTGTATGCCTTTAAAAATATTATTCTGAGAAGGCTTCATGAGACTGGCTGCCTAAATGGTCAAGCATACAGGAGAAGGTTTTAAGAATCCATAGTCTAAATGATCTCAGAGGTGCCTTCCAGCTCCTAAATCCTCAGATCATTTCTGTTCTGGCCCTATTCACCACACTATATTCAATGCAATTGGCATTGTGAACACATCTCTTATGGGATGACTTCTTTGATTAATCTGAGGTGACTTGATCCCAGCACACCTAATTAATTTCACCTCCTACTGCCCCTACATATTCTCTTGTTTTGGGGGGCCAATATTTCACAGATGGTGCAGGTTAGATAGGATTTATGTGTGTGTGTGTGTGTGTGTGTGTGTGTGTGTTTGTATGTATGTATGTATAAAATGTGTATATATATATATATATATATATATATGTAGACACACATATGTATATATGGTTGTTTGTCCTTCGTTTTTGAAGAGGACCAATTACATCATGATGTTGGGGTAAAATAGTAGATAATGGGTCATTTCTTGACTTGTGTGTGAATTGGATCTAAGTGAAGCGGAGTTGCAGAAAGTTGTCAGCCTAGCTCTTTTCCAGAGTCATCAAAGTTCAGTTGGTAGGATAAAAGTTCAAAGGTCTTCAAGTAGTGACTACTTGCCCTAATGTCAGTGGATGTTGTAGAAGGGGTTCCTTCCAATGTACAGGTTGGATGAGATGACCTCTGAGATCTTTTCCAATTTGTAGATCATGGAAAGAACATTGTCCCTTGACCCAAAAGTCCAGGGAATTTCAATACTATGCTTACAACCATGCTTGCGTTTGAGCAAGGCATAGCACCCTTGACCTTGGTTTCTTCAACTATGAAATGAAGAGATTGAACTGAATGGCCTCAGGTGTTTATTCCAGCACTAGATTTGTGATCTTATGGGTTTTGACAAAATGTAAGCTCCTTGAAGGGAAGGGTGGCTTCATTTTATCCATCCATCTATCTATCTATCTATCTATCTATCTATCTATCTATCTATCTATCTGTCTGTCTGTCTATCTATGTATCTATCTATCTACACATATATTCATGTATATATACATACATGTATGTGGGTATATATGTGTGTATACAAGCACACACCCTGAATTTTGATTAATCTGTAATGGCCAGAGCACTGGTCTTGAAATCAGAGGCCAATTCAAAGTCCTACTATTAAACTGTGGCCATGTGATCATGGGCAAACCACTTATCTCCTCTGGGCTTTAGTATTATCAGATGTACAATGAGGACTAAAGCACAAATACTACTTAACTCAGAGGACTTTGAGAAAAGTTCACTTCTTTTTCCTTTCTTCCCATAAATGTTGATTTGAGGCTTTGATAAGATGGACCTCCTATGGGAGAGAGAAATAAAGAGACTAAGACCTAAGACACCTTTCTGACTGCATTGCTCTCTGCTCAGGAAACTTAATTGACTCCTTATTGTTCTAGTTCAGGATAGAATACAAAGTCCCTTGCTTGACTTTCTTTTCTTTCTTTCCCCTTTTTATGGAGACTCCTCTTTTTGGTTGTCCCTTTCTCATCTAGTTTGGAGAAGCCACTCATAGACCCAGTCTCACTGCTGATCTGCATGGAAGTTTTGACTTGCTCATTTTCTAATCTGGGCCAGTTCACTCCTGCTTAGGCAGCTTGGTTCATTTCCCCTACCCCCCACATATTGGTGGTTCACCACTTTGGCGCCAGACAGTGCAGATACCCAATCAGATTTAGCCCTACTGTAGCTCAGAACTCCTCAGCTCAAGGGACCCATTAGTCTAAGCTTCTCCCAGGAGAAGGGATTATGGTTGTGGACTACCATGCCTATTGGTCCTGAGTGACACTTTAAGCCCCTTACAATCTGGCTCCAGTTCCTCACTCTAGTTTTACATCTCATCAATCCCACTCACACACTCTACATTTCAGCCAAATTGGCTTACTTGCTGCATCCTGACTATAACGTTTCACGCCCTTGTTCCATGCCTTTGGAGAGGAAATCTTTCATGCCTATATTAGCTTCCCTACTCAATTATGTATCTTGGAATCCCCAGCTCCCTTCAAGGTTCAACTCAGGTATCATGTCATACAGAAAGCAACTTGAGAGGGTGTTTTTTCTCGTCTCTGACTTGGATCTAGGCATAGATGGCACGCTCATGCTCATCAAATTTGTAGAAGACACAGATGTGGGAGGAATAGTGAACAGATAGGACAACAGAACTACGTGCCAGAAGGTTCTCTGGAGGCTAGAGTGATGGACTGATCACAGACTGAGAGATCCAGAGCTGGAAGGGTCTTCTGATACCACCAAGTCAGAGCCCCTCATTGTATCATGGGGGAACTGAGGCCCAGTGAAGTTAAGTGATTTGCCCAACACGCAGGGTGTTTTGATAAAAGTTTAACAATCAGTTCCAAGTGGTGGTGGGGAATGAATTCATAACTCCCTTTTAAATCTGCATATATCAACACTTTCTTCATCATTTTGTTAGTTCTAGAAATCAAGAAAATAATAAATTAACGCTGATTTTGTAGCATTCGTTAATTTCCAAGGTATAGATTCTTACACTAAAAATTTAACAATCAGCTCTTGTGAGCCTGCTTTAGCACACCCCTGCCAACATCACACCAAGAGTTCATGGCAGATATGGTATTTGAGGATCTCTCCATTGAGCCAGCACCTCTGCAGTTTCTCCTTCATGGTTTCTGAGTCCTGGGCTTTTCTCTGTCTTCCCCCTCCTTATCTTTACCTCCTGGTGTCCTTCAAGTTTCAGACTTGTCCAAGAAGTCTTTCCTGATCCTCCATAAATGTGAATGTCTTCCCTCTGAGATTATCTCTATTTTTCTTGGGTACATATCATGCTTAAACATAGTTGTTTACATGTCATCTTCCCTATTAGGTATTTGCCCAAGGTCAGCAAAAAACTCCTCGGATGTCAAGAAAGAGAATGCTGAGACATCCTTGTCCCAAACTAGTAGATATCCAGCACTTGAACCTCTTTGGTGTTGCCTGAAATAGACGTAGTCAATTTAGCACTGCAGAAGGAATAAGGGAAGCTAACTTAGAAAAGAATAAGCGTAGGTAGCACACGCCAGCTGGAAGAATGGTTAAATGTGTTCTGCTTATTGCATTATTTATTTAACATTCCTCTCACTGACTTGAATGAAGTATTAAAAAGCATGTTTAGAAAACTTTCATATGATATGAAGTCAGGAGAAACCAATAGCTTGTTGGATGAGAGTCATGATTCAAAAAAAGCTGACAGACTAGCCAGATGTGGGCTGGATCAAATAAGATTGAAGATAATGGGAATAAGTATAAAGTTCTCTATATTAAGAATCAGTGATCTTCATAAAAAAAGGTCTGGGGGTCATAATGGACTGAGTATATGTGTGCATATGCATGTGTACATGTATGTATTATATAATCTATGCATGCATGTATACAAACATGCATATACATGTATGTATATACATATCCATAGTCTTATATGACTTCTTAGGAAAAGATAATGCAGTCTTCTACGACATTAAGTAAGGTAGTGTAACTATCAAACAAGATTTATTACATTCTTACTATGGGCTAGGCACTGTGCTCAATAAAGGGAATACAAGGAGGGAAGTAATAGTCCCCTTGTTCTCTGATTTGGACAGATCACATCTGAAGTTCTGTGTTCAGCTCTGAGCACCACGTTTTGGGAAGGAAATAGACATGCTTGACTATGTCTGTGGAAAGTAAGAACCAAGATAATGAGAAGATTGTATAACTTATCATGAATGATTGATTGAAGGCCCTGAGGCAGTTTAATCTGTAGAATAGAACACTTCAAAGTGACCTAATAGCAAACTTCAGTTAAATGAAAAGCTGACATATGGAAGAAGAATGAAGTTTGTTCTACCTTGTCCCAGAGGTTATAACTAGAAGCAATCAATCAATCAATCACAAGCATTTATTAAGCGGCTATTATGTGCCAGGTACTCACACTACAAGGACTAAAGTAAAGCAGTTCTTGCCCTCAGGGGGCTTACGTTATTATGTAAGTAACAATATAAAGCTAAGCATACACGCACATATATATCACACACATATAATGTATACAAAGTGAATTGAATTGCATTTCTGAGAGGGGGCACTAGCAGCTGGGAGGACAAAAAAAAGGTCTCATGATGAAATTGAGTCTTTGGAGGAAACTAGAGAGTCTAAGAGGCAGAGTTGAGGAGGGAATCTCCAAGCATGAGAGATAGCCAGTTCTAAGGCACAGAGACAAAAGATGAAGTATTGTGTTTGAGGAATAGTAAATGGATCAGTATGCATGGCTTGCAAATTTTGTAACGGGGAGCAATGGTGGGAAGACTGGAAGGGTAGGAAGGGACAAGGTTGTAGAGATTTAGAAGGATCAGTCAGATATATAGAGGGAGAACCAAGAGACAATAGTGTCACAAGAATCTAGAGAGGAGAGTATCTAGGCAAAGGTAGTAATCAACAATGTCAAAAGCTTCAGAGAGATCAAAAAGTATTGGGACTGAGAACAAGTCATTGGCAATGAAGAAATCATTGGTAACTTTGGAGAGAGTAGTTTCAGTTTAATGATGAATTTGGAAGCCAGAGTATAGAGGGTTAAGATGGGAATGAAAGGAGAGGAAGTGGAGGTACCTAGTGAAGGATGATTTTCTCAAATTTAGTCAAAAAAGAATAGAAATATAGAATGAATATCTAGTAAGGATGATTGAACCAAGTGAGGATTTTTAAGGATGAGGATACATGAGAAAATTTGTAGGCAGCAGATACTAGAGGAATGAAGAGAATGAAGATTAGAGGGAGAGTGGAGATGACTGTAAGAGCAACCTGCTGGAGAAGATTTGAGGGATTGGATCAAGTACGTATGCTGAGTGATTGGCCTTGTCAAAGAGAAAGACCATGTCTTCATATGAGGCAGAGGTATAGGAGAAAACACAAGGATGATAGATAGAAGGAAAGGGTTCAGTAAAGGCAACTCTATGGACCTCTCCCCATACAGGACCTAGAATTTAGGCAAAAGTGCACCAACGAGCCAAGACCTGAGCTTGCCAGTGAAGAATAATTAATGGAATGATGGTGTCATCTTTGACTCATTTCTTTTGCTTACTCTACATATCCAAACCAAGTTTTCAGATCTCATGACTTATTTCCTTACATTTGTATACTACGTCCCTTTCTTTCCACTCACAGTCACCTCCCCTGGTTCAAGCCCTCAAAGCCTCTTCACTGGAAGTTTATAATTGGATTCCCGGCCTCAAGTCTTTCCCTTGGACATCGATTTGCCTATGCTATCTCCCCTTTTAGAGTGGAAGCTCCTTGAAGGGAAGGGACTGTGTTTGCTTTTACTTGCATCCCCAGGTCTTACCATAGTGCCTGTTACCTAGGAGTTGTCTAATAAACATTTGTTGACCATCTGATTGCCTTGTAATCTTGCTTATATTCAGTTACCAAAGTTATCTACCCTGTTAGAATGTAAGTTCCTTGAGGGTAGGGACTGTTTTTTTTCTTTGAATCCCTGTGTTTTACCACGGTGCCAGGTACACAGTTGGTCCTTAAACTATGTTTATTTATTATTTACTGATGATTTGATTTTTATCTGCTAAGTTGAAGCTTCAAGAAACATCAAATTTGCTTAAATAATTTGAAGGCAAATCATTTTAAAATTCATCTCACATTTACTGAGCATAGATTTTCTTTCCAGAGTCGGGGTTATCAATCTGAGTGTCAATTATTGTAACATGCTGTTATGTGGTGTCCTAAGAGTCTATTGAAATATAAGTAGAACATTTGACCAAATTTCAGTGGCTCCTCTTTGCTGTGGTTTTGATGTTCTTGTGTTTTCTTTTTATAGGTTTTTCCTGCCTCTTGTGATGCCAGGCTTTCACCTTCCATTGAGAACCATACTTTAGTGATCACCTAGTCTAAACTCCTCTTTTTATGCACATGAAAAATCAAAACCATGAGAGGTTACACGTGGCCAAATACATTATAGTAGCAGCAATAATAGTAATGATGATTAAGATGATGAGGAGGATAGCAACCTGCATGTATGTAGTGCTCTAAGGTTTATAAAATACTTTATTTGTATCCCATTTGATTGTTCTGAGAAGTCTATGAAGTAGGTACTATTATATGTTATTCTTATTTTTGTTGTTATTTTTCAGTCCTATCTGACTCATCATGACTCCATTTGGGGTTTTCTTGGAAATGATACTGAACTGGTTTGTCATTTCTTCCTTGAGCTCGTTCATAGACAAGAAAACCAAAGCAAACAGGGTTAAGGGACTTGCCCAAGGTCACACAGCTAGTAAGTGTCTGAGGCAGGATTTGAACTCAAAAAGAGTTTTCTTGACTGCAGGCCTGGTGTCCTGTCTACTGCACCACCTAAATTCCCATTCTCATTTTACAGATAAGGAAATTGAGGTGGGCAGCAGTTAAGTTACTTACCCACGGTCACACAGCTAGTAAGTATTTGAGGAAGGATTTGATCTCAGGTTTTTCTGATTTGAGGCCCAGCACTCTTTCTATTATACTATATATAGAACAAAGTTGAGATTCAAACCCAGGTTTCCTGAATCTAAAGCCAGTATTGTTTCAAGTAAATCAAACTGATACTTAAAAACAAAACAAAACAAAACTTCATTAGCTGAGAGTAGCCTTTTAATTTGTTGCTTTTCATGTGCTCTGGACTAGGAGGTTAGATTACTCAACTTGTTGGAATTCTATGTTAAATAAGAGTCAGGCTCTGACTAGATACCTTGGGGGTTTGAAGTAAGTAACATACTCAGACTTTCTAGTACATGGATTTTGTGAGCATCTATTTTTGTTGCTCAGGGACTTTGTTCACTTCCTTTGGCCTTCTTTGCTGGGATGGATTCCAGCTAAGAGAGGCATTCCTATCAGAGACCACAATATCAGAGAAATGTCAGTATATTTTGAAGACTTGACATTTTTAGTAGCATAATCATTGGAATTCTCAAGTGATCTATATTTGCAGGAGGCTTCAATACACTCCAAGAATTATCTGGTTATTTTCTTCCATTTTCATTTATATCTCTTGTAGGATACTTCCAGAGAATCACAGAATTTTAGAATTGGACTTAACCTTGGAACATAGACCTGGAATTTAGCTTGGAACCCAGAATGATAAGGAATATGATATTGCAGCTTGAAAGAGGATTTGCAAATCAAATGTGAAAGTTAAGAGAGACTATAAAACATGAAAAGGGGCTTTGGAGCTTAAAGAGATCTTAGAACATAGAATGTTAGTACAGAAAGGGGATTTAGAGAAATAGAATGCTAGAATCCAGAGGGTTCTTAGAATATAGGTTGTTAGGGGAGAGAGTGCGAGAGCTTGAAGGAATCTTAGAATACAGGCTGGTAAAGGTGGAAGAGACTGTAGAACAGAGAATATCAGATCTTAAAACATAAGACTATTAGAAAAAAGAATGTCAGAGATAGGATGGTCAGAGACCATCTTGTCCTTCATTCTGCAAATAAATAAACAAGTGTTTGGAGAAGATGGATGACTAACCATCCCAAATGGCAGTGCCAAAACTTGACCTCAGGTCTCCTATTCCAACCCCGTTATCTTTCCGCTGAATTCTGCCTCTATTTCTAGAAATGACATTTGCAGAACCCCAGATTCCAGCTGAGGCTCTCAGGCTCCAGTGGTACAAGAAGTCAAGTTGGCATTTCAGGTTACCCTCATCCCACGCTCCACCAGGATGACTGATTTCTTGTGAGGAGTGTCGATATTTAGAGCTGGGAAGCTGCTGACATATTCATGGCCTCTGAGGAGAGATGCTGTCTTCGCAGGGAGAGGATTTGGAAGAATCTTTCCCAATGCCCCAGTCTGCCAAGGAATGGGGACTGGCTGTTGATGCATTTTTTAGTCTTATCCCTCATAGTCTTAAATGAACTTTAATTTCAGTAACAAAATAAAATAAAATAAAATAAGGGCTTGTAAAAGAGTTGATGTAAATCCTGCTCTAGGGCTCCCAGCAGCATAGCCCAGACAGTACTTTAATCATCCCCGAATCTTAGTCAGACTCTCCCTCTGCAAGCCATTGGCCACTTAACACTTGTTAATAGATCTAATTTCCACAGACTGGAGGTGTTTTCTTGGAATTGATCTTCCTGTGAAAAATGTGCTTTGGAGAAATGAAATAAGTATGGAACCTCTAATGAATTACCCTCTCATCAAGGGAAGAAAAATAACCCACTTGAAATGAGAACTCCAAGGTCTGTCACATGTGGTGCTGAGATAGGGGCAGGAGTGAGGAGTGCAGAGGAAGGCAAATTCATTGGCCACACATATTTTGATCTTCCAGGGGATGGTCCATCTTTGCTCATTGGGTAATGTAGCATTTTAAAATGGCTTTATCTCCCCTTGCCTTCATTCGTCACCTCTCCTCCCCTTTTCTTCTTCATTGTAGGATTAGCCATTGGAATTGTAGGATTTTGTAAGCCTTGTGAGGACAAGAACCTTGTTCTATTTCTCTTTGTGTCTCCCTCATGGCAGCTAAGTGGTGCAGTGGATAGAGTGCCAGGCCTGGAGTCAGGAAGATTCATCTCCTTGAATTCAAATAGGGCCTCAGATACTAGCTATGTGACCCTGGGCAAGTCACTTAACCCTGTTTGCCTTAGTTTCCTCAAATGTAAAATGAGATGTAGAAGGAAATGGCAAACCATCCCAGCACATTTGTCAAGAAAGCCCCAAATGGAATCACAGAGGTTGTCATGGCTGAACTGAACAGGGTTTAGGGTAGGTGTATCTTGCTGCCTATATATCTTGTTATTTGTGCTGACCTAGCTGCCTTGACTTTACTTCTCAGGGAGTTTAAGGCTCTGGATGCTGGACTCAGCTTCCCTTCTTACTCTCTCTTGGTCTAAGTCTTTAAGGCTGGTTTTAGTCTACTACTATCCATTCCCTGGTTGTATAAGTTAGTCAACAATTAATAAGTAAATACATATTTATTATTTATTGGAATCGAATTGGAGAAGCAGTATGGTTCAGTGGCTTTCGCATCAGTGGATATGAGATTGAACATTAACTCTGCTACTTCCTATCTATGTGACCTTGGGAAATTAATTTAACCTCCTCATCTGTTTTAAAATGAAGGTGTAAGACTAGATGATCTCTGAATTCCATTCAGCTCAAGATCTATGCTCCTTGACTTCCTGGGGTTGTGATCCTTTTAAGGGCCTGTATAAACATGGACATCACATAAAGAATCCTTTGAGAGATCATTGAATCCAAACCCTTTATTTTACAGATGAACAGACCATATCTACTTCTTCAATAATTCTTCTCTAGGTTGACTGAGCTTCATGAATTTCTGCACTGGTCCCTAAGGCCCATATTGTGGTCCGATGAGAATTTTGTCTAGGTATTGGTCTGTGGTATTTATTAAACTTATTTGAAATTAAGGACCTACAATGGAGTGGTAGCAGCATATTCCAGCCCAGAAAGAGACTGGGGACATGGGGAAAAAAGTCAGTACTTGTAACTGAGTTTTTGGGTAATTGAGATGGAAAGAGCCAAGGATGGGAATCAATGTCTGAGAGTAAAAGGTTCATTAAAACCAACCAAAAATTAACAATAACGTTTTGGAGGGGATTGGTAAGAGGTGAGATCCAGGTTCCAGGCTTCAAGTAAAAGAACAAGCAGTCAAATTGGACAAAAACCTGGATTTAATTTGTCATACTCAGAGGCCATATGGGCAAATGAGGGTTAAATGAGATAACATACATAAAACACTTTGCAAACCTCAAAGCATTATTCATATAAAGGATATAAGTTTGTGTTCAGTATAAAGATAAACTTCTTAATAACAACAACTATCCAAAAAAAAGAATGGTCCTTCTTAGGAAGTCATGGGTTCCCCATTATGAAGGGAACTGGGTGGGTATATGTAGAAGCATTTCATACCTGGAGAAGCGGGCTTAGCTAGATGATGTCTGAGTTCTCTTCCAGACCTACACTTTGGTCATAGCTCTACCATTTTGTGTTACCTTGGGCAAATTAATTTACCTCTATGGGCCTTGCTTGTTCCTGTACAAAAAAAGGGAAGTGAAAAGCCTTACATTCTGTGTTCTAAGGGTCTTCCCAGTACTGATATTCTGTGTTCTATAGTCTTTCACAGCTCTGACATTCTAGATTCTAAGGGCTTTTCCGGCTTTGACATCCTGTGTTCTAAGGACCCTCCCAACTCTAACATTCTGTGTTCTAAGGCCCACCCCAGCTGTGAAATTCTATGTTCTAAAGTCCACACCAGCTCTGACATTCTGTGTTCTAAGGGCCCTCCCAGCTCTGATATGTTCTGTTCTAAGCGCCCTCCCAGATCTGGAGTGCCATGGTTCTTGTCTGTAAGTCTAAGACTAGTAAAAGGCTCTTTGATCTACATAGCAATGGGCCTCAGTCCTTTATGAATTCTCATAGTCTTGCTGCAATCACCCAGTACCTTAGAACCAACATGATTCCTGTGGAAAGCCCCAGTGCCAAGGCAGAAGTACATTCTCATCTATGCAACAGAAAGGTCAGAGAACACCACTGCCCCATAAGGGACTTCCTTGTACTGGAGAGTGCAAATTCAATTCAAAGATACAGAAGGCTCATTCAACACTCAGTTACAAAGATGAACACATGCAAATGTTGCTGTGAGGCACAAGCCAACCTGGCCTGGACAAAGCCCTGAGTCAACTCTACCCCAAACCATCAGTGGCGGACCTGGGAAGCCAACCAAGGTTGTCTTTCTGTTTCTCTGTAATTGACCTACTGTTGTGAGCTGCCTGTTCACCACTTTCAGGCGCCCTGGCCTCTGCTCTTCAGAGCCAAGTTAGTTTTTTCATATCTCATGGGGACAGAGAGCCTGCCAGAGATACTCCACCTAAGGCTCCCTCCTGGGAGGTTGCTTGAGTGGTTCCTGAGTCATTCTAAGGGGCTCCTGTCCCCTATGAGTGCCTGTAGACTGCCTGGATGGAAGGAATGTTCATTCTCCCCTTCCCCCTTGGAGGGAGCTTTGATGAGCTGTGGGGCTTTGGAGTTTTCTGCTGACGCCTGGCTGCTAGTGTAGTGCGAGACATCTGCTAATGAAATTTCACAAGTGCGGCTGGAATCCAAATGCCAGATTCCAGCAGGCACCAAATGGAATGTGAACTCATTGTGGGCTGGGGTGGGGTTGGGGGTCAGCTGAAATCCTGGTGGACTTGTCAGAAATGGAGGTGCTAGTGTACTTTCCAGTCCCCAAAGCTTGAGAGATTCATTACAATGGATGTGAAGTGGTTTTGTAGAAAATTTCATGTCCAGGCTGATGACTCAGTATCTGAACAAGCAGCAGGTGTGGGGGATGAACAGTGTGACACATAGGCAATTCTGATATGCCATTAGGGTGTGAGTGGTAGCAGAATAGGACTGGTAAGGCAGAGGATTGGGATAAAGAGAGAGCAGCATGAGGAAAACAGGACCCATGTCTCTGAGAATGCCAAAAGTTGGGGCAAGGATTATTATTGCTATTATTATTGTTCAGTCATGTCAGACTTGTTTTATGACCCCATTTGGGTTTTTTTGACAAAGATATTGGACTGGTTCGTCATTCCTTTTCCAGCTCATTTTACAGATAGGGAAACTGAGGCAAACAGGGTGAAATGACTTGCCCAAGGTCACCCAACTAATAAGTGTCTGAAATCAGATTTGAACTCAGGTCTTTCTGATTCTAGGCCTGGCACTCTATCCACTGCACCATCTAGCTGCCCTGTGGTGAGGATAGGATCACTTATTTAGAACTGAAAGGTATCTTAAAGGCTATTAAGTTCAACCCTTTTATTTTACAGGTAAAGAAAGTGAGGCCCAAGGAGCTTAAGTAACTCACCCTCAATTATATAGCTAGCAAATATCTTGGTGGGATTTAAACCCAGGTCTTCCTGCTTCTGAGGCTAGTGATCTGTCTTCTGTGCTATATTAGTACGACATAACCAGTAGTCCTTGGACATAGCAAGCTTGTGGGGTCCAGAGTGTCATCAAAACAACCAGATCCCAGAGGTCAAGGCAGGTGAGAATCTGGAATCTATGAGCTCAGGTGGAACAAAATCATAGTAGCAGAAATCAGAATGCAGGAGCAAGCTTCATTCTGGGGCAGATACAATGTGCCCTTGCAACATGAAGGATGTGGAAGGATCTGAACCTACTAGCTCTGGGCAGCAAGCAAGGCCAGTGTGTAGCCACAGGTGTGCCTTGATTCTGGCTGAGGCAGGAGATGAGGAGTTGAGCTTATAGGGAAATCCATAAGATCATATGATTTCAGATCTTAGCTTTAGAGGTAGAATGGATGGTAGAGATCATTTCATCAAACCTCATCATTTTATAGATAAAGTGGGGCCCGGATAATTAAATATTTGACCAAGATCACAAGGGAGGAGGCTGGATTTGTACTCAAGTCCTCTGAATTCCGAGAAATGCACTTATAACTGCATCATGCTATCTTGGTTGAGTTATCAAAGATAACTCACCTTAAGTCCTTTATTTAATGTCCAGGTTAAAGGATTTGCCCAAGGTCAAAACATCGCAAAGTGATGGGGCATAATTTGAACTGGATCCCTCCACTCTGAATCCAACAGTCTCTCTATCATTCCATGTTCTTTCTTGAATAGTCTCATTCTTGGAATCATCTGAATTCATGAGAGAATTCGTGATGGATAAGAGATGAGTTATGACCATGTAATGCTGTATTTTACAAACATTCTAACAATCCAACAGTTAGCTAATGCTAGCATTACATCCCTTTTGCTGGAGTGGAAACTGAGGAAGGGCTGAGATCTTAAGGAACCAGTCAGTACTTGGGCCACCATTCTACTCAAAGCACCATTAGAATAGGAACTTTGTAAGGGTAGGGACAGGCTTCTGGCTCCTTTTGGATCCCCATCTTAGCATAATACTTGGCATGTAATAGGCACTTTAAAAATGCTGACTGCTTTATTGATTCTGAACCTGGGTCTCCTGATGCTTTCTACTATATCCCTCATCACTCAGAGATTCATTCCTTTGGCTTCAGCATTGTCCCCTCCAGTCTCCTCTAAAAAGATCTTGGTTCCCCTGGAAGGGGAAACTCACTCCTTGAAGGAGGTTATCAGAAAGTTCAGGCCTGTCAGCAAAGGATGGGCTAGTCAGAGTATTGATATTCTAGGGGAAAGGCGAAGGGAAATTAAATCTAAGAGAAGGTTCTGGAAACTAGAAGAGCATAGAAGTGGGACCAAGCATTAAGGTGATCGAAAGCTGCCAAAGACAAGCCCTGTTGATTTCACAGATTGAAAGGATGGAATGGAGCTAAGGAAAAGGGTAGGGCAGAAGACATAAATTATGGTCATCCATATACAGGAGAGAATTGGCAATGGGACAGTGAATGGAAGTCCCACTGAGGAGAGGGAAAAAGGGAAAATATAGCCAAGAAGAGAGCTTTGGGGGAGAAGGGACCAAATCAAACATTCAAAAGAAATAGAATTTTACAAGTAGAAGTCTTTAGAACACAGAATGATGGAGCTAGGAGGGAGCTTAGAACACTGGATGTCAGGGCTGGGAGGGACCTTAGAACACAGAATGTCAGAGCTGGGAGGGCTTTTAGAACACAGAATGTCAGAGCTGGGAAGGCCCTTAGAACATAGAATTTTAGAGCTGGGAGGGGCGTTAGAACAAAAAAAATTGTCAGAACTACAAGGGACCTTGGAATGTAGAATGTCCAAGTTAAAAGGAACCTTGCCTTTCTATGGGGAAGTTGCCAGTTCTAACTCCATAAGTCATCTGTCCTAACCACTTCCCACTTTCCAGTGGGAGTTACTGTAGAGCTGTGTCTCAAAGGGAATTAACCCTGCTGTGCTGTCCAGTCTGCTCTGCTGAGGCTCTTCACTCCTGAAATTCCCAGTGTCCAGACCTGCCTTTGCTCTGTGGTGTTAGAGTGCTTCCTTCAAGGAAGAAGGGCCAGGGCCCCTGGATACTAGCACAAGGGGTTATGAAATTAGTCTTGTAATTTCCCTGCAAAAGGTGACACTTCTAGTGTGAGCTAGCAATGTGAACCTTGTGTCAATTGATCTCTTTGGACCACAGGTTCCTTATATATGAAATGCAGAGGTTAAGTTGAATGGTCTCTAAGGGCCATGTCACTTGCCAATCCTAGGAATCCATTAGCTAATGAAGAAATTAAAACCCAGAGAGAATATGCCCATTTGGGGATAAGAGAGACCCAGGTGCAGGTCTAAAATGAGTCAGTTAGCCAGAGATGGTGGTCGGTGATAGGAACTTGTCCCAACCTAATTCAGCAAAGTGTGTCTGAGAGTCTGGTTCTGAGGTCTACCTCTGATGTCTCACAATAGTGGGAAATACAAGGGAAGAGATAGTACTTCTCAAGAAATTGGTTTAGATGGTTCTCATAGATGTTAATCCTTCCCACCTTGCAGAAGCATTAAAACTAAATATGGGGTTCACTCTCTACTTCCCCTCTGCTCATGTTACCATCATGGTGTCTACGTTAACCTCCTACACTATTAAAATCAGATGCATTATTATTATTTTTTATTATTACCATTATTATTATGTACTTCCTGGCTTGCAAGGCCAGGCTTTCACTGTTTATCCTGAATGACTGCCAGAGCCAACCATACATGGCCTCTTCACCTGCTGGGAGGGGAAAAGATGAAACATTTGGATGCCTGCTTAAGCTTGAAAGAGATTAATGGAACGTTATTGTGGGTTTCATGCTGGAACCTCAATTTGCATTTTGAAAAGCCATGATATTGTCAATTATTTGAGTTGAGGCTTTTGTGTTTATCTTGGATTGATTCCTTCACTGATAGCTAATAATTAAAGCTTGTACATTCCAGATTTCACAGCCATGTGAACTCCCTGGCAGGCTTAAGCAAGAGTCACCCCTTAGATCTGGTCACACTAGGTTTGGGGACAACAAAGGGTGAGAAACTGACCCTCCTTCAATACCCTCCTGAACGTATGGCTTGTATGTAGGCAGGACAGGCCCACAGGCATCCACAACCCTAAAGATGCTAGTAACATTTGTCTTTGGCTCAAGTCAATCCAATTCCACATGAGCAAAATTTATTTACTAAGAAAACAAAATGGGGTAGTGCAAAGAACACTGACCTTGAAATCGGAAGAGGTGGGATCATCCTGCCATTTGCAAGCTATAGGGTTGTATTACGAAGCAGGAGTAGCCAGAACTAGGTTGCTGATCATTCTACTGGATGCTGCCTAGAGTATTGTGTTCAGTTCTGGATACCATGTTTTAGGGATGTGTAGCAGCAACCACACTGGCATACCCAGGATGGCTGCTAGCACAGATCTGCTAGATCTGCTTTACCAGGAAAGACAGCTGTTTAAGGAGTCGACAATCTTTTTAAATCATATTCACTAGTTCAGGGGAAAAGTCAACTCCCTGAATTTCAGAGAAAATACAAACAGATACAGAGCAAATACAAGCAGAGAAATAAAGACCACCAGACAGGCCCCTGACTACCTGAATCAAAGCAATATTGCTATACTCTTTGCATACATCCCTGGATTCCAAGAGCCTTTACATCTGACAGTCAGGGAGCTCTGAACATAGTCACTCAGAATCTTGACCAGGGAATCAAAAGATCCTTCTCATAAGCCAGCTCCCAAAGCAAAAACCAACTCAGAGTATATATATACTTCTCAGAGCCAGAAGACATCACAACCCTTATGACTCAGTGCCTAATTAGAAATTATCAAAAGGTGTGAAAGCCCTCCTACAAGCAAGCCTCCCCTAAGCAAATTTCCCTTAATGGGCTCCATGTGAGACCTATTAATGGGTGAGGAAGATATTACATTCCATTAACATTACAGGATGACATCAATGAACAAGACAACACAGGAAAGAAGGTGATCGGAATTGTCACCAGATCTTACTGTATGAGAATCCATTGAATGAACTGGGGATGGCTAGCCTGGAGAAGGGAAGACTCAAGCTTGGGAGTTTTTTCAAATATCTGAAGAAATATCTTGGAGAAGAGAATTAGACTTGGTTTGCCTGGTCCCAGAATGCAAAACTGGAAGAAATATGTGGAAATTACAAAAAAAATTAGGCATGTATGATGAAAGGAAAACTAAAAAAAAAACTAACACTTTCTAACATTTAGCAGTATCAAAGTGGAATGGGCTATCTTGGGAGGTGGTAATTTCCTCCTCATGGGAGTTCTTCAAGATAGAATGTCCACTGCTTAGTGATACTGTACAGAGGACTTTGGTTAAGAAGGGCTTCAACCAGAAGATCTGTGAGTCCTCTTCCAACTCTGAGAATCTGTGGTACTTTATTTTGCTTTGGACAAGGGTCATAGACTGAGATCTGGAAGGGACCTTATTGTTTACCCACTTTAAGACCCTCAACTTTTGACTGAGACCACTGAAACTTAGTGAGATGAGATAATGTGCTCCCAGGAATATGGGGGACCCAGAGTTTCTAGTTGAATCTGGACCTTTTAGCTTTAAATTCAGGATTCTTTCCTCTTTGTTTGACCTCCCACATAAAAACTCAAGTTTAATCTCTCTTAGCTTCTGTATGCTCCACTGTGAAATGGGGATAATGATAACTAAGGCAATGACTTCATATGGTTATGATGAGGAAAGAACTTTATAAACAAAATTACTGAAGGAATATGGAACAGCATCAGCAACAATAACAATAAAGGCAGTGTATGCAGTAAATAGAGTGCTGACCTCAGAGCCAAGAAGACCTGGGTTCAGGTCCAATCTTTGTCACCTGCTGGCTACATGATTCAAGGTCATGGTCTCTCAGTGCTCTAGTCAACTCTATAAGACTATTGTTTTAGAGAAAGTGCCAACCTGAATTGGTAGAGGGAATTTCTTCATTTGGGAGTTTTCTATATCAGTGAAATCACAGACCCTGTCCTATCCTTATCATCTTTGTCATCATCATTCTTGTCACTATCATTTATACTACTGGTGATGACAACAGGTAACAACAGTAATAATAATAACAATGATGGTGATGGTGTTGGTGGTGGTGGTGATGATGATGGTGGTGATTATGGTGATGATGATGATGGTGGTGATTGTTATGGTAGTGGTGATGATGGTGATGAGGATGGTGATGACGATGATGGTGGTGGTGATGGTAATGATGGTCATGACACTGGCCAGCCAGGGTGATAGACATAGGGACTTCCTGTTTTCAGATACTACTACAATTATGAAGGACTACCAGGAGCCTGTAAACTTCAGCCATTTGGGCTCCAACAATACTACTGATAAGATTAGTACCCCAGCCCATGTGATAAGACTTCTCTGATGAATCTAAGAAACAGATTGGAGAGACATAGGGATGCAGGTTAACTCTATTCAAAATTAACATGAAGCCTGGCTTGACTGGGAGGTGAAGAATATGCCATTGTTTTGGGGGAAATTACAAGAAGATACATCAGAATAAATCAAAAATACCAATGTTCTTCCTGTTGGAAATGGTTCAGGGCAGATGGTACTGGCCATTTAGGGAGATAAACAAATACCCATGAAATAGACTGAAAAATGAATAATTCTATTATTGTAAGAGGCTATCTGTGTCTACATCATGTTATATTTGGCTCTCAGGGAGGTATGAAGAGTTACTCTATAGTCTACTCTACCCACCCCTTTCCAAAGTAGACTTCTAGGAAGGGAAACAAGAGATTGGAGACAAAGGATGACCATGCTGCGCTCCTTGGGGGGGGGTACTGGGTTAGAATTATATTTCTCTGTCCCATCTAAATATTATGAGTCATGGGGTGGCTAGGTGGTACAGTGAATACAGCACCAGCCCTGGAGTCAGGAGGACATGAGTTCAAATCCGGCCTCAGACACTTAACACACACACACACACACATCCTACCCATGTGACCTTGGGCAAGTCATTTAACCCCAATTGCCCTGGCTTCCCCTACTTCAAAAAGCAATAAATAAATAAATATTAAGAGTCTATGGGAAAGAATTTTTGAGTTCCTGATTACTATCTCTTAATGAGATAAGAGTTCCTCAAGCTATATATACAAAGTTCCAAGTTCCAGTTCCACAAAGAGCACATGTTGCAAATAGCAAGTAAACCTAAGCTAATAAATCTAAGCCAATTGCCAACAGAAATCAGAGGGGGCATACAGAAGAGAATATTCTAGAACATACACATAGTGAATGAGCTCTTTCATTGGAGTGACACATTTCAGCTCAACCCAGAGAATCCTAGATAAAATCCAAGTGGGAATTCTCTGACGTTTCCAGTGTAGTAATCTAGAAGAAGGGAAATTATTGAGGTTCTGGTTTATCAACATATAAGCTTCTTTTCAAAGGCTTGTTCTCCTTTCAGAGACATGAAAAGAATCTTGAACCACATACTCAAAGACAGAAGTCAGAAGAACAAGATTTTTCTTCTTTTGACCTCTCTCCATCTCTAGTCTTTATACTTGCATGAAGCATTGAGCAATCAGTCAACACCAATAGAGAAAGTCTTATGCAAGTAGACTTGCCTGTCTTATATTGTAATAAAATTTTAAGAACTTTATATAACTTTTCATTAATCACAACTCCAAGTCATGAGACAATGCATTACTGACTAGTACATGGCAAAAGATAACTTTATCCCTGCTCCCGTATTGGACAAAATAAAAGATGAAATTAAGGAAGTATTTTAAAAATTGAAGAATAAAATGTTAGGGACCCCAAGGTCACTAAAAACCTACATTTACTGCAAATTCCAGAAATTATACCTAATAACAACGCAAATGACCAAAGCAACACTGAGTTCTCAAGTGATTTTGAAAGGAAATGGGCATACTTAGACTGGAATTTGGGCGAAAAAAAAAACCATTTTTTTGTTTGACAGCATAAATCAAATTAGCAGACCAAACTTATCAAAACAGAGCAATTAAGAAAACTGATATCTTCTATAACTATTATGAACAGACATCATCCTACAATATTTTACAGAAAGTATAAAAATATCTCAGAATCTATATAAAGCAGTATATGCAGCAACTATTGCCAGGGTAAAAATTTCAGGACAAAAGAAGTAGCTATCAAAGAATGTCTTCTAACTACAGATGTCAGTCACCATGTTGAAAGAAGCAACTTGAAAGAGCTATTGAATAATTTTGGAAAGGCACTGGAAGATTAGTTAAAACATTGAATGCCGAGAGAGAGAGAGAGAGAGAGAGAGAGAGAGAGAGAGAGATCTAGAAAAGTATCTAGAAAGCAAAGACCCATCAGCCATTCTAGGATTATTTAATCAGAAATTGAATACAAAATTCAAATAGTTAAAAAGATAAAAGGAGTAAATAGTATAAGATACACAATAAATAATTTAATATTAACTTAAAAAACCTTTACCACAGAGGCTTGAGAAGAGGGGACAAAGCAGAGCCCCCAAAGAAGGTGGATGTGCAAAATATCTGGTCATCTTTTTAGTTGCAATTATATTGCAATGAAAATTCAAGTTGGATCAAATGATAAACCAAAAGCTTATGAACTATCTACTTTATGAACAATAGCACAATGGTTATATTGAAGGAGGTGATAGAAATTCCAGGCTTTCTACAAAATTGGAAAACAGTGGGGCTGGGTAAGAGCCATAATTATTGGCTTGAAAGTTTCATGATAGTGCATGAATTCCTAGAAAGATACTTAACCACCTTCCTCCTAGATATAAACCCGATCCCATCTTTCTTAACAGAAGACATCATATATTTATTACCAAGGGATGAGAATACCAGTTATCCCTCCACATAGAGGTACCCTGGCAGCAAAGGTGCCAATGTGGGAAAAGATCATACATTTGGAATTTCTATAGCAGGTCATGAAGAACATGTAATAAAGATTGGAAGGGGTTCCATTCAAGCTAGCAATTCATCTAGCATTTATTAAATGTCCACTATACACAATGCATTGTGCTAGGTACTAGGGAGGTGAATATAAAAATGAAAGCCTTTTGCCCTCAAAAATTTCATATTATATTGGAGGGAAATGCAGCATGCATAACCAAATGCTTGAATGAATTTGTGGGCATTACCCCCAACGATGTATATGAAGACTTATCCATGCTACTTATCCTGTGAGCCAATATCCTCCCACAGTGGGTGCACTGTTCTAGAAGCCTTACTTACATTCTCCTGATATCCTGAGGATAACAGTGGAGATCTCTAGGTATATATCTATCTGTCTTTGCCCTCACCACATGACCAGATCATCTTCTCTTCCTGTTAGATATTTGCCTGAAGACATCTTTTACTTCTATCCAAAACAACAATAACAATCTATGTAATGCTTTGTGTTTGCCAAGTGCTTTATATATGTTATCTCACTTGATTCTCATAAGAACCTTGTGAGATAGGTGCTTTTATTATATTCTTTTGGCAAATGATGAAACAGAGGATACAACAGTGACTTGCTCACGGTCACACAGCTAGTAAGTATCTGAGGCAGGATTTTAATGTAAATCTTCCAGATTCCAAATTCAGCAGTCTATCAACAGTGTCACTTTGAATTCTTATTGGTTCCATGCTGCAATTTGCTTACCACTGCACAGTCCATCCTCCCACCGTAGGTTTCTCCACTTCCCTCTGGGTAATATCTATTTTCAGTTCTTTGGAAACTGCAGTGGCCCATTAGGCACTAGCTCCAGTAGAATATGGGTGTGAAAAAGATGGGGTTTTGTTTCTGGAAGAAGCTTGGATCATTAAAGAAGCTTTATAATACTCTGGAGACAATCCAACTCATTCTCCTCCTCCTATTTAATTCTGGTCCAACTCCTTGTCCATTTCTGCTGTCCCTTTCATGTAAAAATATCGATGGGAAAGGTCTATAGATTGTCAATCCAACTAAGGATCATAATCTGGTCCATGTGAATTCTTAATCCAATTGGTTAGTGGTATCATGCCTAGAAATAAGTAAACACAAAAAAATTGAGGAGATGGCATAAATTATTGGGAGCAGAGATCAAGGAAGTCTTTAAAGAGGAGATGACCTCAAACTGAGGTTTGAAGGAAGATAAAGATCTCTAAAGGAAGAGCTGAGTAAAGAATGCTTTCTCAGCAGGAAAAAATGACTTGTGTAAATTCATGGAGGCACAAAATGGAATGTTGGATCCAGGAACAGAAGTAGGCTAGTATGAGTAAAATGTACAGTGTGAAAAGGAAAATAATATGATAGAAGACTGGAAAAGGTATAGGAGAGTCAGTTGGTAGAGAGCATTAGCAAAGTAAGAGGCAAAGTCCTCTGCTCAGAAAGAAAGGTCCAGGGACTTCTGTGGAGAGCAAAATACATTTAGAACAGCTACTGTGTGTGTGAAGCAGAGCATCAACAGGGGAAAATGAAAGATTCACTGTGTAATTTAGGGGGCTCATTTGAGATGGGATAGCACTAATTTGGAGAGGATGTAGTTTGCATAGATCAATGACTTCTTCCTGTGGTGCTCAGTAGCTCAGGAGTAGCAGTGAAGATGACAGATGGTGGGGTTGAGGGTTGAGGACTGAAAGGATGTGAACCTGGGAAAAAGGTAGGGGGCACTACATGCTTGAACTGGTGAAGAACATGAAGGGAAGAAGGTGAGGCAAGAACCAGGGTGATAGACTGGACAAATAAGGAGGGATAGAGAGACTGGGGATAGGGATGAGGAAAGAGATATATTTAGGAGGAGTGAGATAGGGAGAAAGGTGGATAGATAAGAGATTATAGTCAAAGAGAGGAATTTTGGCATTCAAGGTGATGGAGAAGAACAGTTTGGGTGATGGGAAGTGCTAAGATATGTCAATTTCTATTGGTGACTAAGGTAGAGTGAAGATGTAAGCCAAGAGAACTGAGGAAGTTGGCATACTATAAGACCAGGATGTTCAAGGGAACATTTGTGTAATACTGAAGTCCTTAACTATGGGCTGGTATTGAGAGGAAGACTATGAGTTAGGTATTGAGAAAGGAGTTACAATGACCAAAGAGTTGCTAGATAATAGGAAACAGGATGTGGAGAAAGTGATCCAGACATGGTATAACACTGAGCTAGACCTGGAAGGGCCCTCACCATGCTTTCAGTCTAACACTTGACGCCAAAAGGATCCTTACTTGCAACATACCCAATGCATTGTCATCCAGCCTTTGCCTAAAGATCTCCAGGGAAAACCCACCATTGTCCAAGGCAGTTTATTCCACTTTTGGACATCTGGGAAATTTGTTGTTGTTGCTTATCTGTCCATTTTAAACTTAAATCTGTCTCTGGAACTCTTACTCATTTCTTTTAGCTCCATACCATAGATCAGCGGTTCTCAACCCGTGGGTTGTGACCCCTTTGGGGGTCAAATGACCTTTTCACAGGGGTCACAGGGGTCACCTAAGACCATCAGAAAACACATATTTCTGATGGTCTTAGGAAACGAGACACTGCTCCTCTATCTGTCTCCAGGAGGGTCTGCCCACATGCAGATACACTCACATACGAGAATCAAAGGTTCACAACATTAGGAAGTTTGAGAACCACTGCCCTAGGCTCAAACAAAGAAGGCTAACTCCTTTCCCCAAAAAGTCTCTTAAATATTTATACACAGCCATTATGTTTCCTTAGCCTTTTCTTCCTCAGATGAAGTATCTCCTTTTCTTTCAGTTGATCCATATAAGTCATGAACTTGAGACTCTTTACCATCCTGGTTGTCACCTTCTGGTTATTCCTCAGCCTATTGATATCTTCCTTATATCATAACACCTAGAATTAAACCAAATACTTCAGATGGAGAGAATAAATCTCAAAAGAAGTGTGTGAGAGGGAAGGTCTCGAAGTGACAGTAAGGAAAGAGAAACATGCAAACTTCTTGAACCAGAGTGGCTGGGGATGGTAGTAGGTGGGGGTGGGGTTGTGGAGAGAAACAGGGAGGATGTGAAAATGAACAATTAGCCCCAGACAGTGGCCAAGGATGAGGGATCAACTGGAGAAAGATTAGTTTCTGTGAGTGCATGATGGTAGGAAGGGGAAGAAATCTAGGTGGAAGGAAAGTTCAGTGACAATAGAATTAGGCTTCTATAGAGCTCGGTGGAAGGTAAACCTGAAGAATTTGGGGACTGGGAATGAGTAAAGCTAGGCAGGATAGTGATAAGAGTCTGGGGAAAGGTAGGATGGAAAAGGAGTTTCCCCAGTAGCAAATGGAAACACTTGATCACTGGAGCTAGAGCAAGAAGTGAGAGATATGTCATTGGTGGAAGAAGTACTCACAATGTTTAAATTATATATCTCTTCAGAACTGAGCTATTAATTAACATCATTAATTACTATTAATACTACAACCAAAATAGTTACATATAACCTACCATCTGCTTTGTACCTACCACCACCACCACCACCACCACCACTACTACCACCACCACTACCACCATTACCACTACCCCATCCAGTTCTATCATTCTTTGATATAAAGTCTCTTCAAGTTTTTTTTCCTTAAAAATGCTAAATTTGGACCCAGGAAACCTGGCTTTGAGCCCTACCTCTGTCACTCTCGAGTTGTGTGATGGGAAAATTCACTTAGCCTCTCTGATCCTTAGTTTCCTCATCTGTCAAATGGAGCTAAGAGCACTAAGTTATTTACAAGATTGTGAGGAAAGAGCTTGGGATCCCTTGATGTTTTACATAAATATGAGTTCTTATTGTCATGCTCCAGAGGGCCTGCCAGCTCTGACAACCTATGGGATCATGATTCTGTGATCTATGATCACACTCATCCATACCTCCAAGTCTTAGGATATTCATATGACTGAACAGGAAAAGCTGAGGGATTTAGTTTCCTTGACAACACTGCCTCTGGACCTGGGACAATCTGAGGGACCTGTCTATCCACCAGGCATTGAGGGTGGGGTGTGCGGGAGAAGTAGCACCTACATCATTAACATCTATCTCTCAGAGCTCTGATCCTCACTGAAGCCTCTGTGACTCCAGGCCCCATTCATGTTTGCCTTTCTGTAAATATGCACTTCGTTATTGGGCTGAAATAAGGATTTAATTACAATCTTAGATTGCTCATTGCATTGTCATCATATGCCTGAATGATCAGGAAGCATACGTTTGTCTGAGTCTGTCCCCTTCCCCCTCCCCCTGTGAAGATCTTCATCAAAACCTCTTTAACCTCCATAAATCATCTTTAATAATGAATCACCTTGTAATTACTGCAAATCCTCCAGTGGAACAAGCCTCTCCTTAGATTTAATGTGCCGATTATTGCTGGGTAAACAAGGGACACTCCCAGAGCTAGGCCTGAAGCTTCTCAGTAATGGTTCTGCCAGACACGATAACACAAAAATGTCCCCAGAGGTTCTTGACATATACCTTGAAAACCCCAAGAGTATCAGAGAACGGAATACCAGAATCCAACACAGCTGGATTCAACAAATATTTATTAAGCTCCCACTGTGCACCAGGCACTGTCCTAGACATCGTAGATGCAAACGTGGTACCACCTCCTCCCTGCTTTCCCAATCCAAAAAGAGCCAAAACAAAACCATGGCCTCCCATCAAGGAGTGTACATTCTACCAGGGATCTGGAAGAGACTTTAAAACATAGGAAGCTAGAACTAAGAGGGATTTTAGAACACAGAATGTCAGAGCTAGGAGGTGACTTAAAACATAGCATGCTAGAGCTGGGCGAGACTTTAGAAATCAGATTGTTAGAGTTGGGAGGGAACTTTAAAGCCATATCTACATCTAGATAGATAGATAGAGAGAGAGAGAAAGAGAGAGATAGACAGAGACAATGACAGAGAGACAGAGACAGAGAGAACTCTTTGCATTTTAAAAGTGCTTTAATCCATTATCTTATTTCATTCTTACAGAAACTTGATGACATGGATACTATATATATCCCTTCCCCCATTTTGATGTTCTTGTCATCATGTCTGACTCTTCATGACCTCATCTGGGATTTTCTTGGCATGAATACTGGAATAGTTTGCCATTTCCTTCTTCCATCCCATTTTACAGATGAGGACAGAGGAAAACAAACAAAGTTCAAAAGAGCTACTGCCCATAGTTACACAACTCATAGCTATTAAAATCCATTGTCTCTCCTTGCCTGAAATCTGATGCACTTCTTATTTTACCACGCTGCCTATTTTGAGACAGCATGGCACAAATAGTAAAGAGACAGCAGAGGCCAGAGGAACATAGATCCAGACTAGGAAAGGACCTTAGAACTATCTGGTCCAATGGCCTCCTGATAATTATGGTGAAAATGAGTTCTAGTGAGGTTAAATAGACTGACCAAGGCCACACATCTAAAGTACCAGATTTGGAATCTGATCCTTATTTCTCTGACTCCAGAGCCAATGTTTTTCCTGTTGTGTCAGTTTATATCTAAGGAAACTGAGGTCTAGTGAATGGGTTTGTGTTACCCTGAGTGCCTCACATGACCCATCATATTCAGCCCAATTCTGGCCATGTTTCACTCCATTCTGTCACTGTCTCTTCCTCCTCAGCTCTACTATCCCATTCTCCATCCTCCAACTCTCACAATGGAACCATAATCAAATCATTATTGACACCGCTTCTGGAGAGAGTATGTTAATCTACTCTTCTAACTCCCCCTCAGCATCCATGTGTCTTTCCATTTAATTTTATTTTTTTCCCAATTACATGTAAACAAAAAAATTTAACATTTAAAAATAATTTTCAGTTTCAAGTTTTCTCTCTTACTCCCTTACCCTCCCCCAACTTGAGAAGGCAAGCAATTTGATATAGATATTATACATGTACAATCATGCCTCAGCTTCCTAATCTGTAAAATGGCTATAAGAAATCTTTGTAGCACTAAGCTCATAGGGTTATTTTGAGGCTCAAATTTTATATTGTACTTTGTACACATTAAAATACCTTATAGATGGCAATTATTAGTATGATAATAATAACTACAACAACACTCCCTTCCCTTTACTAGGCCTTAGTTTTCTCTCTGTAAAATTAATAAATTGGACTAGATGGCTTCTTTGATACCTTATAGCTCTGAATCAATGATTTTATGTTGACATCAAATTCACATATGAACTGGAAGAGGGGAGTCATAGGATTATGGATTTATACCTAGAAGGAATTCCACAGACCATCTAGTTCATTCCTCTAAGTTTTTGGTTGAGGAAATAGGCTGAGGGAGGTTAAAGCACTTGTCTAAGTCAGCCAGTCAATAAACATTTATTAAGCACCTACTGTGTGTCAGGCATTGTGCTAAGCACTGGGGATACAAAGAAAAGCAAAAACCAGTTCTGCTCTCAAGGAGATCACAATCTAGCAGGAGAGACAAGGTGACACAGATAGTTAAGTGTCAGAAGCACTTGACATGGCACCCAGGTCCTTTAAATTTAAAATTAGTATTCTGTCCTCTGTACCACCCTACAGCCAGGGCCTAGGTCATGACAGTAAGCTGGTGCTAGGGGCAATTGAACTTAAAACAACAAGATTAAAGGATGAAGGAGGCTGAGAAAAAGAGGTGCCTGTCTGATTCATTAGGTCAGAGTTTTGAGCAGAAGCTGCAGCCCAGTACCCTGGAGAGCTCCCCGGGAGTTCAGAAGCTCAGAGTAAGTGAGAAGTCAGACTGAGTCCTTTTATATACTAATAACCCCTAGGAGTACTCTGTTGGTTCCAGTCCCTATGGAGAACTTGTTAAAAGACTCTTGTCAATTTATACCAGGTTTAGTCCCTGTGGAGCCTCATTCTTCCATAGCTTCCCCCCAAACAACACAAACAACAAAAACAATAGTTCATTATTAGCATAGTTTGGAAGAACTAAGTGTTCTGTTCCAATTTGTGACTCCACATAGCACGACTATATCCCTAGGGAGTTTGGCAGATACATAAGGACCTCTTCCTAGTCTTCATCTGATTTTTCATCATAGATGTTCCTCTTTATTAAATGAATTTGCTGTAACAAAAATTTGTCCACAACAGAGCATAGATATACATCATATGCATGTAATAATATATATCACATACATGCATCATACATATATATAGCATATACATAGACACATAAATACATATATAACATATACATAAATACAAGCATATAATACTGTATCAGAAAGGGGCCCAGATCCATGTTTTCATTTATATAGAAAACACTGTATGTATTGAAACTTTTTTTTTTTTTTGCTTTTTGGAGGGCAATTTGGGTTAAGTGACTTGTCCAAAGTCACACTGCTAGTAAGTGTGTCAAGTGTCTGAGGTCTGATTTGAACTCAGGTCCTCCTGACTTCAGGGCCGGTGTTCTACTCACTGTGCCACCTAGCCACCCCACATAGTGAAACTTCTTTCTGGCAATGTATATTGGCAATTGCTCTGACATTTAGTCTTAGAGAGTAGCTTCAGGGTACCGAGAGGCTGTGACTTGCCCATGGAATGAGAACTTGAATTCAGGATTTCCTGACTTTGAGACTAGCCCTCTATCTATTATATAATACTTCCTTTCATGAATAAATAAGTAGTAAAATATTTTTCTTTTAAAAAAGTAATTTAATGTGGAATGAACTTTAACAATGAATTTAACTTATATTTACAGCTAATTAAAATTTAAAAGACCTTTAACATATAGCAGCATCCATTATTTCCCCTCAGTGCCCTCTCTATAATTATTTTCCCATTCTTCTATATTTGTGTATATATGTATATTTATTCATATATTCATATATTTATATATTCATATAGGTTATCATCCCTGCTTTGCCTATGCTTTCTTACTTTCTAAATTTTATGGGAATATTAGTGAATCAATCACCTCAGTACTATCCTTTACTGTTGGCTACCTTGCTCTGTTTTCCTATTATCACTTACAACTTGCAGAACACCCCCTAGATTATTTCTACTCTTTGCTTCTTTTGCTACTATTCACATACTACTGAATGGAACTAGAGCAAACCACTCAACAATGCTGATAGTCTACTACAATTTAATGTTATCTCATCTTCACCAGGCTCTCACTGCAGCAAGGCACCCCTTTTTACTGCGTCTTAAAAGATTTTCAGTTCTACTCACTGCAGCAACTGTTTCAAACCTTTTCATCTCTCTTCAAGTTTTTCACACCTCTCTTATCCTCTAAGCTGAGGATCTTGCTTAATACTTTACTGAAAAGTCAAGGACCTTTTCCTCACAACTCCATGACATCATCATTCACTACATTCTCCTTCCCTTTAGTCTCTGAAGGTGCAGTCCTTCTCTTAACAGAGGACATTCTATCTATTTATCTATCTATCTATCTATCTATCTATCTATCTATCTATCTACATAGAGAGATAGATAAATAGACATCCTTGATACTGTCTTGTCTTCTCCAATAAACTGCCCACATTATCATCTCTTCTGTATCTTTAATCTTCAGTTTCACTGCATCTACTTGTTCCTTCCCTGATGCTTACAGATATACTCAGTCTCCCCCATTAAAAAAAAACAACCCTCGTCAGATTCTACCATCTCTGGTAGATATAATCATATATTTCTTCTCTTTTTCTACAGCAAATTCTTTGAAAGAGTCATCTAAAAATTGGTGCCACTACTTCCTCTCCCTTCTCTTCTAAACTCTCTGTAGTATGGCTTCCAACCTTATCACTTCCAATCTAATCAATCAGAGCAATTGAAATTGCTGTCTCCAAATGCTCTCTTAGTTGCTAAGTCTAATAGCCTTTTCTCTACACTTATCCTTCCTGATCTCAGAAGCATTTGACACTGTTGACTCTCCATCTTTTCTTGAATACTCTTTGAATTTTTTGTGACGCTGCTGTTTTGGTTCTTCTACCTGTCAGACTCAGGATCCCTTCCTGGGTCATCATCCAAGTTATGCCCATTAACTCTGTGTTTATCTCAAAGCTATGCACCAAGCTCCCTTCTCATTTCTCTTTGCAATCTCACTTGATTATCTCATCATCATCTTCCATGGGTTCTGTGCCTCTTTGCAGATTATGATCTCTCTGAAGATCTCAGATTTACATATTTAGCCTAGTCTCTCTCTTGAGCTTTAATCGCATATCATGAAATGCTTATTGGACATTTCAAAGTGGATCTTTGTAAGCCTCCAAACTCATCATGTGCAAAAAAAGAACTCGTTATGTTCCTCTCAAAACTTACCATTTCCTATTATTATTGAAGCCACTACCCTGATTCTATTTATTCACCCAAATTTTTACCCTCCATGTCATTCTTGACCCTTCATTTTTACTTACCCCACATATTCAATACATTTCCAAGTCTTATAATGTCTTCCTCCATACATCACACACATGGCCCCTTCTCTCCATCACATAACTACTGCCTGAATTTAGGCCCTTAAAACCTCTCACCTGGAATATTTCTTTCTTTCTTTCTTTTTTGTTTTTGGAGGGCAGTTGGGGTTAAGTGACTTGCCCAAGGTCACATGGCTAGTTTTTGTGTTAAGTGTCTGAGGCCAGATTTGAACTCAGATCTTCCTGACTCCAGGGATGGTGCTGTATTCACTGCATCATCTAGCCACCCCTTACAACTGGAATATTTTGATACCTTCCTTATTGGTGTCCCTTCTTCAAGACTCTCTTCACCCCCATCAATTCTCTACAGAAGCACAAGAGCAAGTTACCATGTGACATATCTCTCCCCCACCCAAGAAACTCCTGAGGCTCCCTATTACCTTTGACATGAAATAGAAATTCCTCAGTTTGGGATTTATGATTCTTCATCCCGCTTTTCCAACATCCCTAAACATCACTCTCCTCTACATACTCTTTGTTTTTTATATACTGGAACACTTGCCTTTTTTCACTCTGTCTCATGTCTCTGTACCTCTGTACCAGCTGTTTCCCTGCATGAAACCCTTTCCTTCTTAACCTTCACCTCTTGAAATCCTTGCTTCTCTCGAGACTCAGGTGCATGAGGGTTATCCTGGTTCCTGTAGCTATTAGTTCCTACTCTTTCAAGGTTACCTTGTATTCCTTTGTATGTATTTTTGTATGTCCCTACATAAATGAGGCAGCTAGGTGGCATGGTGGATGGAATTCTGAGTCTGGAGTCAGGGAGACTGATCTTCAAGAGTTCAAATCCAACCTCAAACACTTGTCAACTGTATGATCTTGGGTCTCAGTTTCCTCATCTGTAAAATGAGCTGGAGAAGGAAATGGCAAATCACTCCAGTATCTTTGCCAAGAAAACCCCAAATGGAGTTAGGAAGAGTTGGACATGACTGAAAAACAATAGTATAGGTTCATATTGTCTCCTCATTTCCCAGTGGGCTACTTGAGGGCAAGTGTTTTTATTTTACCTTTGTATTCCAGTGGCCAACACAGTGCTTTGTAAATGTCCTATTTGCTCTTAGCTATTGGCATGTTGTATCCCACATTAGACTGTGATCTCCTTGAGAGCAGGGGCTGTCTTTTATCTTTATTTTCCCCAGTGCTTATCACAATGCCTGACACAAAGCAGTCACTTAATAAATGCTTCTCAACTTGACTGTCAATAGTAGGCTTTTAATAAATGCTTGTTGATTGATTGATTATAGTCAGGGTCATCTTCTTGTTTGCCTTTTTCACTTTATACAATTTTATATGTTTTTTTCCATATTTCTTCATGTTCCTTCCATTTGTCATCCTTGATTGTAGTGTGGAATTCCATTACATTCATGTACCACAGTTCAATAAGCCATTCCCTAAGTGTCAGGCATTTAGCTGTTGCCAGTTTTTGTAGTTACAAACACCACTATCATAAAGGCCTTTGAATAGATATTCATTTGATGATGCTTCTAGAGTGCACCCTATATAATGGAATAGTTGGGCCAAAGGGTATGATCATTCTGATGACCTTTATATTACACCGCCAGACTGCCTGCTACAATCATTGCATCAATTTGCACTTTCATCAGCAATGTGTGATGATACCTATTTTTCTACAGCCCTGTCAACAGTGAGTTTTTCAATTTTTCCTTCTTGTTGTCAATTTGATAGAAAAGAAGAATGATGCAGGTCATTTTGATTTACATTTGTTTGATTGTTAGGAAGGGTAAACATTTTCCCAAGTAATTATTTGCAATGTGGATATCATCTTAAAAATGATCTGTTTATCTCCTTTGACTACTTCTCCATTAGGCACACTTCCCTTCAATAGTAGAATCGGTTCCTTGTACATTTTCAGGCCCAGTTTTCTCACTGATTTCCTCTTCTTTTTATGTCTTGATCATATTGCTTTAGCTTTAAAAATAGAATCAAGTCTACCTTATTCCTTATAGCACCTTTTGTTTATTAACTGGATAAACACACATGCCATTTCCATTTCAGATCACTGTTTTAGGACATCAAGGGAGGTACACTGGAGATGGGCAAGGAAGGTTTCCTGGAGGAGGAGGAGGAAGAGAAGAAAGAAAAAGTGGAGGAGGAAGAGGAGGAACTTAATATACAGGGTAGGATATAAGTAAAGATGAAAGGGAAAAGGAAGGGAATTTTTTGGTAGGAGAACAGAGTTACCAAGAGGAATAAAAGCACTAGAAGGCAAAGAACTTGGGTTCAAACCTAGTCTCTCTTACTCATTACCTGTGTGCTGTTTGGCAAGTTATATAACTTCTTTGTGCCTCAGTTTCTTCTTGTAAAATGACTGGGTTGGACTAGGTAAAATCCAACATTCCTTCCAGCTCAAAATCTTATGGTGCTATGAAAAAAAGTTTAGAACTGGTACTTCATGTGACATACTTTGGAAACAATGAGATGACCAGTCAGGTTAGACATAAGATTGGAGAGCACAGTTGGATCACTGTATGGATGACCTTGAAAATCAGACTGAGCAGTTGAAACTTTGTTCTGTAAACAAAGAATTTTGAGTAGTGAGGGGCTGGGTTCTTATTTTTGTTTGTTTTGTTTATAAAATGGTGTTTTAGAAAGATAACATGACAGTATATCAAGCTGATTAGAGCATGATGAAATTGAAGGCAGGTAAATATGTTAGGAGATTATTCTAAAAATACAACCAAGAAGTAATAGGAATCTGGAATAGGAAGGTATCTGGAGGAATGGGAGGAGAGGGCAGTAATCATATCTCTTATGTAGAATCAATGGCCCTTGGAGACTGACTGAAGATGAGAGGTGGGAGAAGAGTGAGAACAGATTTAAAAGCTTTGAGCCAAAGTTTCTTCTGATGTAAAAGGAGGGCACTGGACTAAATGGTTTCCAATGGTCCTCAAATGTCTCTGTTCTAATATTCCTCCCAGCTCTGACCTTCTATGTTCTAAGGCCCTCCTCAGCTCTGACATCCTGTGTTCTAAG
>CM053588.1:63940346-63952861 GCA_028646515.1 Pseudochirops corinnae | reverse complement strand
ATCCTGTGTTCTAAGGGCCCTCCCAGCTCTGACATCCTGTGTTCTAAGGGCCCTCCCAGCTCTGACATCCTGTGTTCTAAGGGCCCTCCCAGCTCTGACATCCTGTGTTCTAAGGGCCCTCCCAGCTCTGACATCCTGTGTTCTAAGGGCCCTCCCAGCTCTGGCATCCTGTGTTCTAAGGGCCCTCCCAACTCTGACATCCTGTGTTCTAAGAGCCCTCCCAACTCTGACCTTCTGTGTTCTTAGGCCTCTTTCAACTCTGATAGTTTTGCTTTCTATGTATTGTTGCTCATTCCTTCTTGTTGCTGACCATAGCTTCCCAGCTAAAATTGGCCTCCCCATAGATAGAGTCAAATAGACCTGGGAAAAAGAAAGTGCTGAGTTGTCATTGGCAATCTCGAGCAGCTCAGCAAGCTCACAGGGGCTCAGGATGGAGGGATGGGCATGCATGGTTCATTAGAGTGCAGGGTTAATAGACCCCTTGCCAGTGGTGAGCCTGCTAAGCAATAGTTTCCTGAGCTCTCTCTGCCAGAGACATGAGCAAAGAAGGAGGAGAGGGAACACACTAATTTTCCCTCACTGGTATTGGGGTAAAGTTGAAGACTGATAAAATGTTATGATAATTATCAGCATAGAAAGTTAGGCAGAGAGGAAAAAAAAACAAAACTAACAAACCAGACAAACCAACCAACCAAGACCACCCCCACCAAAAATCAACGGAAATACAAATAAACCCTCTGGGATTGTGGGACCACGGATGTATAGCTAGAAGGATCATCAGAGATCATCTAAGTTCATTGTCCTTTTTTTTAAATAGTTGGGGAACCTGAGGTCTGGTGCTGAGAAATGACTTGCTGAAAAGATCAGCCAGACAATAGATGGTAGGGATAGGGTTTGAAAGCAAATTTTAGTGCTCTTTCTCAATAGAGAATGCTGAAAATGTAAAGCCAGACTTATTACAAATCAGAGAAACTTGCTACTTATGTGTGATATGAAGGAATCTAGGGAATCCTCTCTAAACTCACATGTCATCAAACCAGGTAATATTACCATTAGATAGTCATTCTATTGACCAGAGAATCTTTCCTGTAGAAATGACTCTCAGAGAGGTCACATATCACTAACACCATAGTGACAGTGGGCTAATAGGAACCCTTCATTAGTTTAGCCATGATCAGGGTCTCCAGAGGGAGAAACACAACAATTCAGTATTTATAGTGAAGAGAAGCTTAGGGAAATGAAGACCAAGTGATCGATCTTATATTTTTTAAATGCCTATTACATCAAGTAGTCAATAAGCATTCATTGATTTCTTACTATGTTCTAGGCACTGTGCTAAGGGCTGAAGATACAAAGAAAGGTAAAAGCAAAATCCCTGCCCTAAAGGAACTGACATTATAACAGGAGGAACAATGTGCAAACAATTATATAGCCGAAGATATAGACAGTGTAAGTGGAAAGTAATCTCAGAGTGAAGGCACTAAACATGGAAAGGAAGGTAAGGAAAGGTCTCCTGAAGAAGATGGAATTTGAGTTGTTTTTTTAAAAATATTAAGTAATTTATTTATTTTTAGTTTTCAAAATTCACTTCCATAATATTTTGAGTTTTAAATTTTCTCCTCCTTCCTCTCCTCCCCCCTTCCCAAGACAGTATGCAACCTGATACAGGCTCTACTCATATATTAATATTAAATGTATTTTCACATTAGTCATGATGTAAAGAACAATGACAACTAATGGAAGGAACCACTAGAAAGAAGAAACAAAACAAAACAACAAGAGAAAATGAGAGCAAATAGTATGCTTTCATCTGCATTCAGACTCCAGAGTTCTTTCTCTGGATGTGGATAGCATTTTCCATCAGGAGACTTTTGGAATTGTCTTAGATCTTTGCATTACTGAGAATAGATAAGTCTATCAAAGTCAGTCATCACACAGTGTTGTTGTTACTATGTACAATGTTCTCCTGGTTCTGCTCAATTCACTCAGCATCAGTTCATGTAAGTCTTTCCAGGTTTTTTCTGAAATCCAGCTCTTGAACTAAATCTTGAAAGAAGCCAGGAGACAGGGATACTAGTCACATAGGTGCTGAGGTTATAGAGACAAAACAAATGAAACAATCATGCTCTCAGGGAACTTAAGTTCTATTGATGGTATGAATAGGAGGGTGAGGGTAGGGGTGATATAAACATTTATTTACACAATAGTTCGGATAATTCATACAAAGACATTTGTTTTGTAGGGCAAGAGGACACTCACAACTGAGGAATCAGGAGAAATTTGTGGGGGGATTGTTGCTTACTCTTAGTTTTGAAGTTCCTGGCATAGAAAATTCCATAAGGAGGAAAGTGTGTATCCCACACTACGTTGGCAGTTCTTGAAGCAATGTGGAGGTTTTAGGAGCTTTCCAGGGAGAGAAGGCAGAGAGTTTTGTAATTCGAATTGTATTGAACAAGGACTCAGGAGACTTAGGCTCATACTCCAGCTGTGTTAGGGACAGTTCATGGACCTTGGGTTCTGACAGATGGAAAGGGTACAGGACAAGTGTGTGATGGTGGTGAGGGCATATTTTTGGTGGCCACTAGAGGCTGAGGACATCTCCAAGTGCCAAACCTATTTCCAAGAAGGGACTTGGCCTTGGAAATGGCTAATCTGCAGTATGGACAGATTTGTTGCATATTACTCCTCCTCCTTCTCCTTCTCCCCCTCCTCCACCTCCTCCTCCTCCTCCTCTTCCTCCTCTCCTCCTGGTCCTCCCCCTCTTCCTCTTCCTTCTCTTCTCCTCCTCCTTCCTCTCATCTTCCTCCTTTCCTTCTCCTCCTCTCCTCCTCCTTCCCCTCTTCCTCCTCCTTTTTTCCTCCTCCTCCTCCCCCTCCTCTTCTTCCTCTCCTCCTTCTTTTCTCCTCCTCCTCCTCTTCCTCCCCCTCCTCCTCCTCCTCTCCTCCTCCTCCTCTCCTCCTACTACTACTTCTGCTGCTGCTACAACAACTACTGGTACTTCTACTTCTACTATTACTATTACTATTACTACCCTGCTGTTGCTGATGATGATAGCCAACATTTATATAATGCTTTAAAGTTTGGAAAATATTTTACAAATATTATTTCACTTCATCCTCACAATAATCCTGAGACAGAGGTGCTATCATCATTCCTATTTTATACATGAAGAAACTGAAGCATATACAAGTTAAATGACTGGCTCAAGATCATATATCTAGTAATTGACTAAGGTCAAATTTGAAGTCAGGTCTTTCCAACTACAAGTCCAATATTCTATCCACCTAGCTGCCATAAGGGAACTAGTTTCACACCAATATGGCTTCAGTCTGAGGTAGGCTTCAATGTCCCCACATAATTCTCCTCTACCCATTGATTTCTGCTTTATAGTCTTCTCTTTATTAAAGTCTGTGTCCCCTACAAAGTGATCACACTTCTTCTTAAAATACACTTTTCCAAACCCTTCAGTTAGGCTGTCATGTCAGAGTCTCAGAACAGCTCTGGAAGGAAGGCAGGACAGGGATTTGTAGACCTTTTTTGTCTGTAGTAAGAGACCCAAGATGGGGAGAGGAACCCAGTTCTCCCATCTCTTAGTCTAGTGTTCTTCCCTTTGATATCATTTGCCTCCATTAAAGCAAAAGATTAGAGCCAACCAGTACCTCCAGTAGAGCCTTATTCAATGACAGACGAAAACAGCCTGAGTGAGGAGCAGCCAGCTTGGAGTCTCTTTTACAGCAGTATTTTTCTTCATTAGTTTTTGTCTTCTCCTCAGTTTGGCCATCTGTACCAAACACAGAAGATGATATTTTATTCAAGTTTTCTGAAGCCTTGGGGCTCTTCCCAACATTGTTAAAAAGGCTTGTTCCAATATACATGTATGTCTGTGTGTATGTATATGTTTGTACATTTACATATGCATGTACCTAAATACCTGTTCCAATATACACAATGTGCGCATATATACCTGTACTCGCACATGCATACATGTACTGATATATCCACACATGCATATATATGTATATTGGAATATAAATTTCCATATGTAAACCTATATGATCACATTATACATATTATACATATACACAATACATAATACATGTAATACACATACATATATACATATTTATAGCTATATTCATGTATATCTATACATATATACACACAGTAAGTGTATGTGTGTACGTATATATGTATATGTCTTCCACCACTCTCTGATGATATCTTACTCATCATTCAAAGCCCAGATCAAACATTACGAAGCCTTTCCTGATCTCCCTAGTTAGAAGTAAACTCATCTTCCCTAGATTTTCCTATGGCATTTACTATATTCTCATTGGAATCATCCTTGCTTGGTCCCAAGGCTTATTCCCCTACTAAAGGGTGAGTAAACTTCCTGAGGGCAGATGCCACGATCATTGTATCTCTTTTAATATCCATTCCAAATTTCCTGGTTATAATCAAAATCATTTGCTGGTACCTAGTGTCCTCCTCAATTCCTAACTCATACCCACTCCATTTATCCAATCAGTTGCCAAATCTCTGTCATTCTCCAACTCAGTATCCTCTCTCTAATCACTCAGTCACCCCCATGGACTGTGACAAGGGCCTCTTGATGGGTCTCAGCCTCTCTATGCTCCACAGTCACCAAACGTAGGTCTGTTTGTGTTACCTCCCTTACCTCCAGAACTGATCAGAAACCTCTTGGTTTGGTGCATAAAAAAGCTACTTAAAATCTGGCTCCTTCCTAAGTTTTTTTCCAGCCTGTCCATGGATTCTGTGATCCTATTTGCTGTTCCTCTCACCCTACACTCTTCCTTGGTGTCTTAGCCCTGGCTCTCTATTTCACATACCTGAAATGTTCTCCTTTTCACCTCTGCTTCTTAGAATCCTTAGCTTCCTTCAAGACACAAGCCAAGCACCACCTTCTGCCAGAGGACTTACCTCCCCTCTCCCCTTAATGTTTGGGAAGCATCTTCCCCTCTGAAGTTATCTCCTGTCTACTTTGTATTCATATTCTATATACCCATATAGGTTCATGTAGTCTCTCCTATTCTAAATTTCTTGAGAGCAGGGATCTACCTAGGGTGCAGCAACTGCTTAATAAATGCGTGTGAGTTGAGTTATTATCCCTATTAGAGGTGAATGAGGCTTGGGCTGGATATGGGATCTAGGAACCTAAGCAAACAGATACTTGGGGAAGAAGTATAAAGAGACTGAGAAAGAATTAGAAACACAGAATAAGAAGAACAAATAATAAATAAATTAAAATAGAGAGAATAAGAAACAGAGAAAGGACAAAAGGCACTTCTTGCAATGTTGAATGTCCCCAGCTTCTAGGCTAAGTCCACGTCTTGAGATCTGCGAGCCCTGTGTTTTGAGTTAGAGGACCTGGGTTCAACTATCGTACTTATTACAGGTATGACCTTGGCCAACTCTTTCACCTCATTGGTCCTCCTGTTTCCTTATCTGTAGAAGGAAGAGGTGGTTCTCAATGACTTCTAAGAGTCCTTTCAGTTCTGAATCCAATGATCCACCAGCTCCAAGCATTCCCGTTCCAGAGTGGCCAGACCTCCCACAAACAGGCTATATTTCGGCCCAGGATGTAAGCCGTGGTGTACAGTTTGAGCATCAAAGGCCCTCCTTACCTCTAAAGGTGCAATCCTCAGTCCTGGTTAACCCACAGGCTCCTGACCAAATACCTTAGTTCCACCCCTAGGGGAATCTCTTTCTGCTCCACTCTGGCCCACACACTTGCCTTTGCGTAGCCTCTTAGCTACAAACTGTCTCACCCAGGAATTCTTTGTTGTGCCATGGACACCCTTTGAAAGTCTGGCAAAATCTTTGGACTGCTTCTCAGAATAATGGTTTTAAATGCATAAGATAAATACATGGAATTACAAAAAAATTACATTGGAATTTAATTATCAAAATGTTAGAACAAAAACAAGTCCATAGACTCCAGATTAAGAATCTTTGGCCTAATGAGTAAGCAGCTACAGTGTTACTACAGATCTTAGGGTCCTCAGGGAGATAACATTCTGATAAAGATCCCATTACTTTGGAATTAGAAGGATTGTATAGCTATATCATGGGCAGCTAGGTGGTACCATAGTACCAGATCTGGTGTCAGGAAGACTCATCTTCTTGAGTTCAAATCTGACTTCAGAAACTGACTAGCTGTATGACTCTGGGCAAGTCACTTCACTCTATTTGCCTCAATCTCCTCATTTGTAAAATGTGCTGAAGGGGGAGGTGGCAAACCACTCCAATGTCTTTGCCCAGAAAACCCCAAATGGGGTCATGAAGAGTCAGACATAACTGAAAATAACTAAACAACAACATAGCTGTGTCAGACCTATTTCTGAGAAGGAATTTCCTCTAGAACCCTCTTGAAAAGTCTCTACTTGAAGCCGTCCAGTGATGGGGAAATTCACTGGGAAGCACATTTCACTTTTGGTCACTTCTTGTTAGGAAGCTTTTTCTTTCTTTCTCTCTCTCTCTCTCTCTCTCTCTCTCTCTCTCTCTCTCTCTCTCTTTCTTTCTTTCTCTCTCTCTCTCTCCTTCTGGTGGGGGGAGGGCAGGGCAGTTGGGGTTAAGTGACTTGCCCAAGGTCACATGGCTAGTGTTAGGTGTCTGAGGTCTGATTTGAACTCAGGTCCTCCTGATTCCGGGGCTGGTGCTCTATTCATTGCACTATCTCGCCACCCCCTGGGGAAGCTTTTTCTTATGTGGAGTCAAATTATGTCCCTCTGGGTGCAAACAACACGACTTTAACCTCTCCTTTAAATATTTGAAGACAGCTATCATGTGCACTGTAAGCTTTCTCTTTTCTAGGCTCCTGTGTTTGAATCTTTCAATTAATCTGCATACAGCGTAATTTTAACTTTCCTACTCTGGAAACGGTTTCTGCTGGAGTAATTCTTCTTCTTCTTCTTTTTTTAAAGCCATTACAATATGTCTAGGATATCTCTGTAAAAGCTCCATGCCCCATTGACTCACAATATGGGTCCCTCCCAGTTCACGGTTTGGATGACGACAGCTTGTTGACTATTGGGGAAGCCAAGACCCAGGGGAAGGGCTTAGGGCTTGGAAACAATTGGTGCACTCTAGCCATACTTTGTCTTTTCTTCTGGCACTGAAAATCAATATTCAATTGTGGCCCCATGAGAAGGGGCCGGCCTCCCGGACCTGGGAGATGGCAGCCAGAAACCATAATCATGACAAAATCTAAATAGAGATGCCTCTAGTAAACTGGAGGGAAAACACTATGTGGGCTACTTCTTGAAAAGTCCATAAATCTGTGTGCTGATAAATTCCAGGGGACGGGGCATCATGCCGGCCCTGGCATCCTAATTCAGGCCTGGGAGCAGTGATAATTACTTCTCCTGCTGCTGTTATCTAGCACGAGCGGGGCCATTTTTCTCTTTTATTGCCACAGGTTTTTCAGCAAAGCATCACCCCTTTCCCCCCTCTCTAAATGTTGGATTTATGTGATGGCTCAACCAGGGCCTGACCATGGCAGGTGAGGTGTGCCCCTCAATGACGGATGGCTGGCTCCCTGAGATCATCCAGCAGGAGATGGCTCTTGGTGGAAAATGATTGGTTGATGACTGGACAGCCGGTCATTCATAACCTTCATCTGTCTCATCCAGGTCATAAATTTCCCTTCTTTCTCTGATTCCTGAATGATACTGAATGCCCTCCCCTTCCTCCCAACTCTTCCACCAACTAGGGCCTCCTCAAATAGTTATTTAAAGACCCAGGTAAGATAGAATGGTTGTGCAGGAAGGGACCCAAGAAGCATCTAATCCAACCCTCTCATTTTACAGTGAAGGAGACTGTGACCACAGCAGGAAGCGTGAGTAGCCCAAGGCCACAGAGTGAATGAGGAACAGAGCTGGGACTAAACATCACGCTGGCTGAGCTGTAATCCAGTATATCGCTTTATACCAGTCCCCTTCCAATGCAAGGAATTCTTTCTCTCCCTAACACATCAGTGCTTTTCCCATACTAGGTGTTTAATAAATACTTGTTGAATTAAAGTCGATCTAATCCATGTTGTGGGAATGATGTGGCTGGAGATAACCACCACCCTCCTCCAATAATGAGCCATATTACAAAGTCCTGGTGGGAAGGACCTGTGTCTTTTCCTGTTAATGGATTCCCTCTTCTCCATCCTTCCCCATCCCTGACCCCCAACGCTCAGCACAGTCCTGGGCACAGAACAGGAATCAATGAAAACTTACTACCTCGAATAATAAAAAGGTCAACAGAAGATCCTTGGCCTTTGTTAGTTGAGGGCTTAGTAGCAGTCCAGGCTCCCAGCAATAGACAGACTCCTGAGGGCATATTTTCTACTGTAGAACGAGAGGTAACAACAGTGTCGTTCTCCCAGTTCCAATATCTCTTGATCTCTTATCCCTACTGATACTTGGCTCATGCAGAATAAAACATTGCAGAGAATGGTTGTTTAGATGTTAACCTCTCTGAGGCCAGGGGCTGGGTCTCGTCTAAACTTTGTTTCTGCCCTAGCCCGGTGCTCAGCACATTGTTGTTGTCAGTCAGTCATTTCTAACTCTTTATGACCCTTTTTGGGGTTTTCTTGGCCAAGATACTGAAGTGGTTTGGCCATTCTCTTCTCTAGCTCAGTTTACAGATGAGAAGAAACTGAAGCAAACAGGGTGAAGTGACTTGCCCAGGGTCACAGTTCCTAAGTGTCTGAGACCAGATTTGAACTCAGGTTCAGTGCTCTGCATTTAGAGGCTTTCTTAATTCTTCTTGTTTAACGTTGTTTTATTAACAGACCAATTCAGCCAGTGAATCAATCAGTCATTTGTGCCAAGATATGCAAAGAAGAGTAGCTAGGTGGCGCCGTGGGTAGAGCACTGGGCCTGGAGTCAGAAAAACCTGAGTTCAGATACAGCCTCAGACACTAGCTGTGTGACCCTGGATAAGTCACTTCACCCTGTTATACTCAGTTTCTGTAAAATATGTAAATTGAACTGGAGAAGGAAATGGCAAACCACTCCAGTATTTCTGCCAAGAAAACCCCAAATGGGATCACAGAGTGTCAGATGTCTGAACAACAACATACAAAGAAAAAAAATCATAGTCCCTATGATATCAAGGAGCCCTCATTCTAGTGGGTGAGACAATATTCATGAAGCTATGTATGTATAAGCTATATACAGTGTAAATGAAAGGTAATTTCAGAGGGAAAGTCCTGTTGGATGTGGGGTGTGTGTGTGTGTGTATGTGTGTGTGTTTGTGTGTGTGTGTGTGTGTGTGTAGGGTAAGGGGCAAGAAAGGTCTCCGGCAGAATGTGGGTTTTGAACTGAGTCTTTAAGGAAGCCAGCTAGAGAAGCCAGGAGCTCCTGGCTTTGAGTAGGGGGGCTGACATGGTCAGACTTACACTTTAGGAAAATCACCAGAGCAACTGAGTGTAGGATAGATTGATGTGGGGTGAAACCTGAGGTAGGAAGGCCGGTTAAAAGCTATTGCAATAGTCCAGGTAAGAGGGAATGGGGACTAGCACCAGCATGGTGGAAGAGAGGGCTTTGTCCATGAGCAGAACACTAAGATGGATCCGTCATCATTGCTGTCAAGGAGATCTGGGTGGTGAGCTGCTCTGAGAGACTTGGAGCAAAGGTGAGGACAATCCAGACCTGTGGGTTAGAGCATTGAAGGTGACCTAAAGTCCAAGGCAGATTGGACAACAAGATGCTGAATTCCAGGAGAATCCTTCAGATAGAACAGGGCCAAAGGCCTAGATATCTGCTCTTTATGGTTAATTCTGAGTCTATTCCTGCTACACTCTGCTGTTAAGGCTTCTGTGGTTTAAAGGCTCAGCACCTTCTATTTTAAAGCAAAAAAACTTTAGCTTGACTGGGGTCACCTTGTTAAGGTGGTTAAAATTCTCAGAGTGGGCTATCTTCAGATTGTAAGATGTTTATGGAGTCTCAGTCTTCACTATCCTGGATTGGGGTCTCTGAGCACGTGACTTTGCCTCCTCTGAACAATCTTTCCCCTAGTTCTGGGGTCCTTCTAGCACTGTTCATTAGAGTGGATGTCCACTACAATTTTAGAAGATTTCACTGAAGTGAATATCACCTGAACAGTGGCAGAGACTGGCATGTGCCTGAGGAGCCTTTGTCAGTGGCTCTTACCGAATGGCTGTTTGGGGTGAGTCTCTTGGGGCGTCTCCAGCTGAAGACCCTCAGATATGTCAGAGTCTGCTTGGGGAGTACCATAACTGGCATTTTTAGTGTTCTCATGCAGGCTGATGTCCACTAAAAATACTCCTGGGAATTTCCCAGAGGTCCCAAACTATTTGTGGTCCCTGAAAAGCTGATACAGAGCAGTCCAGAAAATTACTAAGATCAGGTAGAACAAAGTGCCAACTATAGTGATGACCCTGGATAAAATCCGTTGTCTCAGTGCAGCTAAAGGACTGTTTGGCAGAGAAGGGAGTGACTGATGGAAATTGTTTCCATTAGCCCCCACTGACCTTCTTGTTTCATAGCTGAATTTAAAAGCTTATCTAGATTAATACTTGCTCTTCAAGCCCTAGCTTAAAAGAGAGGTGAAAAAAAGACCCTTCTGATTAACCCTTTACAGCATGGTCACTAGACATGCCCCCGGGCTGTCCCTCTTAGGTGCTTATGCTTTGGTTGCAAGCTTTGTGAGAGGACAAACTCTTATTCTACTCTAGTCTCTCTTTGATTTCAGGAAAGGGATGGTCCATGGACTCTACCATGAAGTAGCATCCTTTGACAGCTCTGCCATCAGTTTGCTGCCTGAAAGCTTAAATCTAGATTTTACTTCAAAAGGGAGAATTGGGCTAAATATCTGAATTTAGATAAAGCCTCTGACATCATCATCAACATCATTATCACCGTTCTCCTCCTCCTCCTCCTCCTCCCCTCCTCTTCCTCCTCCTTTTCTCCCTTCTCTCCCCCCTCCTCCTCCTCTTCATCGAAATACTTTTGCTAAGCACCTGCTTTAAAAAGCATTTTTTCAGGTAATTAGCATTTATTTTCTTTTCTTCCTATATCCCCACTCACTGAAGAAAAAAAGACAGACAGAAAAGAAAATATTCACAGTCAAACAAAAGAAATTCCTGCATTGACCATATCCAAAAATTCACGCCTTGTTTTTAATACTGTCTATTATCTCTCCGACAGGAGGTACCTTGCCTGCTTCATCCTTGGTCCTTTGGAATCATGACTGAGCACTGTTGATCAGAATTCTTTCAAAATTATCTTTCAAAAGTGCTCACTTTTACAATATTATTATAGTGTAGGTTGTCCTCCTGCTTCTACCCACTTCATTCTGTGCCCATTCCCATAAGTCTTCCCAAGCTTTCTTTGAAACTATCCCTTTAACAATTTTTTATTGTACTATATTTTTCCATTGATTCATACACCATAGTTTGTTCAGCCATTCCCCAATTTAAAGGCACTCCCTAAGTTTTCAGTTCTTTGCCTCTTCAAAAAGAGCAGCTATAAACATTGTCCAGATCTGACTTTCATTTCAAAAGTCACTGACTACTAGAACTTTGGAACCAGACACTGGTCTTGACACATGGAACTACAGCAAAAAAACAAAATGGTCTCTTATATTCTTTTGAGGCAGAAGTAAGGAAAGAGTGCATTCCACCTATGAGGGATAGTCAGCACAACTGCACTAAGGTAGAGTGTTGTGATGAGGAAAAGTGATAAGGTCAACTTGATAAGATCAAAGCATGTAGGAGGTAACATCTGATGAGGCTAGAAAGTAGATTGAGGGTAGGGTCTGACAAACTTTCAAAATGAAAAAGAGGACTTTATATTTTATTCTGATGGTGAGCCAAATAGGCAAGTTACAAGATCAGGTCTAGGCTTAAAGAAAATTACTTGGCAGTATGTGTGGGATGAACTGGAGTGGTGAGAGACCTGAAGCCAGGAGATCAATTAGAAGGTCTCCTAATAGATAGTATGGGCAATAATTTATCTGAGATATGATGAAGTGGTAGCTATGTCAGTGGACAGTCAGGGTTGGATGTGAGAGCTGATAGAAATGTCAAGATATGGCAACTTGTTGGATAGGTGGAGTGAGGGTGAGTCAGGAGTTGAGGATCATGCCCAGATTTCAAATCTGAGGCACAGGAAGGATGGTTATGTCTTTGACAGAAATAAGGAAGTTTGGAATAAGGGAGAAAGATAAGAGAAAAGCCAATGAGTTGTTTCAGGGACTTTGAGTTAAAAGAGTGTTCAGGGCGTCATATTTGAAATGTCCACTAGGCAATCAGCAATTTGGGGCTGAAATTTAAGGGAGATACTAGGACTGGACAGATAAACTTGGGAGACATCTGCATAGAAATAATAATTAAAGGGGGGCGGAGCCAAGATGGCTGCGTAGCAGCAGCAATATATCGCAGCTCTCATATAGCCACCCCAAAATACCCATGGAATAGGACTCTGGACCAACCTAGAACTTCAAAACGCACACAAAGATACTTCCCACTAAAGTCAGCT
>CM053588.1:63907900-63939846 GCA_028646515.1 Pseudochirops corinnae | reverse complement strand
AATACTGTGGCCACTGTAGTGAAAACTGTGTGGCCATTTTCTGTGATAAGATGTAATGTTGTGAATATTATAATGTTTTGAATGTTTGTCTTGATTTGTAATGGAATAAACAGAGTGTTCACTATATTTTGTAATCTGAACTCTAAAGGCTGTTCACAGTAGCATTCCTTTGGGAATCTGCTGGTGCATGGCATTACAGCTAGAGAAGGAAATTGCAAGCCACTCCAATATCTTTGCCAAGAAAAGACCAAATGAGGTCACAAAGAGTTGGATATGACTGAAATGACTAAATGACAAAATCCAGAGAGAGTATGTTTCTCTCTCTCTCTCTCTCTCTCTCTTTCTCTACCCTGCCTCTCTCCATGTATATGTATATACACAAAAATATGCATGCATAAAAATGTGTATTATCTGTATGCATAGAGAAGAGAATTAGATGAGAGATTTTAATATAATATATATAACCATATAATATACCTACACAATTAATAGATAGTATAATATATGTATCTAAAGATATGTATTATATATCTATATATGTACATATATATGTACATATACACAGAAGCTTATATGTTATTTGTATATCTGTACAATAAACATATACATACACTGTGAACTTAACACACCATATACATGCCCAGGTACATATACATGCATGTATACATACACATATACACAGCCTGTTCCCCAAAGTATTTGTCTAGTTGTAAGCTGAAGACTAAAACTTCAGTAAGACTTTTGTGATACCTTGTATAAAATATCTCATCTCCTTCTTCCCCTCCATTCCTAGATGGAATATAGAAAACACATATGAGGGGCATTGTGAACAAAGGTACAGGGATTGGAGAAGGTAGGAGCGTTATGAGGAATGGGAAATAATCAAGTCTGAATTTAACCTGGAATATATGGGCTCCTATTTCCTCATTTGTAAAAGGAAGATGTTGAACTTATTGATCTCTGAATTTCTTTCCAACTCTAGACCTGTGAAAAGAATATAGCTGGGAAAGTGGGCATCAGCTTGTGAAATGATAAACTCGAGAGTTTTTACTTTATTCAGTAGGCAAATGGGAATCACTGAAGGTTTTTTAGTAAATGAAGGATATCATCATAGCAGAGATTTAAGGCAGATTGATTGGGAAGATGGATTGGAACAAGGGAAGTAGACTGGAGGCAGAAAGATGAAGAACAAAACTGTAACCATAGTCTAGGTAACCAAAACACAGGCATGAAATAGGATGGTTGCCATAGGAATGGAAAAGAGGGATCAGAGGGATAGACACTATGGAGTAAAAAAAAAGTAGAATTTGACAACTGATTAGATTTCTAGGTTGAGAAAAGGAGAAACAGTCAAAGAAGATATTGTGATTTTGAGCCTAAGTGACTGGGAGGATGGCAACTCTGTCAGTGGAAGTAAAAAAGTTGAGAAAAGAAGCAATTTAAGGGGGGAAGATTATGAGGTCATTTGGGAAGTCTCATTTGGAAATGAGGAAGAGATGTTCAGTGAACAGGTGGAAAGAATAAGACTAGACCTCTCAAGACAGCATAGATGTATACACAGATTAGGCCATGGTGAAGACAGGGCTGGAAGTAAAGGAGATACTCAATGATAAGGGAGCCCATAAATAAGTTGTGGTACATGAATGTGATGAAATTGTTATGACACCATAAGGAACACTGAATATGAAGAATACAGAGAAGGCTGGGAAGACTTGAACGAACTGTTGCAAAGGGAAATGAGCAGAACCAAGGGGAACAGTGGACATAATGACTACAACAATATCAATAAAAGAAACAATAAAATGAAGCTGAACTCCGTTATTACAATGACCAATTTTAGTCCTGAAGACAGGCACCTCCTTCCTTTCATTTGACCTCTTTTTAAGTCCCAACTAAAGTCCTACAGAAAGCCTTTCTTCACCCCTCTTAATTCTAGCTCTTTCTCTCTTCTAATTATTTCCAGTTTATCCTGTATATAGCTTGGTTTCTATAGATTTGTTAGCATATTGTTTTGTCTGTTAGATTCTAAGTTTTTCTGAGAGCAGACACTGTCTTTTGCCTCTTTTTATATCCTGAGTGTTTAGCATAGTACCTGGCACGTAGTAGATGTTTAAATAAATGTATATGGAGCAATTGATTGATTGAGAGATGGGTACTCTAATAGTAGGAGATATGCTCACAGATGGCCTCTGCATCAATTGGTTTTACCAAATGGCTTAACTGTCTCTTTTTGTATTATTATGAGAGAAGACTCATTGTGAGGGGAAGGGGAAGAGTTTGCATCCATACATGACTATAATATAAAAATGAGACCCATCAATAAGATTTGTTTTCTCTTTTTGGGATAATCAGGGTTAAGTGACTTGCCTAGGGTCACGCAATAAGTATCTGAGGCCAAACTGGAACTCAGTTTCTCCTGATTCCAGGGCTGTTGCTCTATCCACTGTGCTACCCAGCTGCCCCCTCATCAATAAAACCTTAAGGAAATAAAAAATAGATACGAACATAGACGTTTGGAACTGAAAGGGGACTTGTATTACTTCATTTGACAGATGGTGAAACTGAGGGCTAAGGAAAAGCAATTTGCTTATGGTTACACCGTGAATTAGACAAAGTTAGGGGTCCGAGAAACCAGATGCCTTGACACAATTTCAAGGCTCTTTCCATTTACTTCCTACTGTATAAATTCCTGATATTTTTCCTCCTCACCTTTTGTCTCTATGTATGTACATACAGAACTATTTTAGAAACACCATTGTATTGAGTTATGGTGTGAAGAGAAAAGATGGGGGCAGAGAAGACATAGAGCTCATCACACTATGCCCTCTGTACCATCCCCCTCCCAGAGGATTTTCCCTGATGAAAATGTCTAGTTATGGCTCTGTGTGTAGATGTGTGTGTGTGTGTGTGTGTGTGTGTGTGTGCACATCCCTTCGAATGCTGCATGATTAAACAGTTGGACTGAGGCATTCTCATCCCCTGCTGTGCTTCTTTCAGTTGGGGGGGATATAGGAAAACTTCTGGCGGAGTTCAGTGAGAGCAGGGGTCCTAATTGTCCCCAGCGCGGCTCTTCCATCTCTGTTGGGGACATTCCACTTCTGTTCTAGAGGCTTGCCTGACTGCAGAGCTGGAGAAAACATTCTCCTCAGAACCAGGGAAGGAGAGACAGCAGCGGCTGTTACTGCTGCTCAGACAATTTCCTTCTGCGGGTAGAAAATCACCTATTTTATCTCCTGGAAACCATCTCGAGGAATTCTGCCAGCCCTCCTAGAGCTGTTTCATTAGCTGGATTTATAATCACAGCCCAGAGGGCTGGAAGCAAGCCCAGCCTCAGCACCTTGGACAGAGAAGCGAGCCCCTCAGAGATGGGTCATACCCCAGGACCCTCCAGAAGGCTACCCCTGCAGAGGGATTAATGTAGCTCACTTTGGAACATAGTTCCTCTCCTGCTTCTTCTCTGCCTCACGAGATCCTCCCCAGCCTTTCAGGCCCATCTCTAATACCACTTCTACTGTTGCCCCCATCTATATCCATCTCTTTCTTTTCCAAATACCTATAGCTTATTTACAAGAATAATGCACCTAACATACTAAATTGGGTTCAAAAAAGCCCAGCGTTAATTGGAGCAATATTCTGGGGGTGGAAAGGAGAGGAGAACTTAATTATACAAGCAATGTCAACATTTCTGGGACTCGATGCCCTTACCTGTAAGATGGAGATTATTAACAAGGTATGAGATAGCTGGGTGGCAGTGAAGAGAGTGCTGGACTTGGAGGCAGAAAGGCCCTCAATCTGAATCCTGCCTCAGCTACTTCCTAGCATTGACATCCTGGTAAGGCATTTACTTTCTTTCAATATCAGTTTTCTCATTTTAAAAATATTATCACCCACTTCCCAGGGGCTGTGAGGCTCAAATAAGACAAGACATGTAAAGTGCTTTGCAAACCTATAAAATGATATAAATATTAGGAAACACAGGACGTCAGTCCCAGGATCAAATGGATCTCCAAATTCAGAGCAGGAAAAGGATTAGACTCTCAGGTCAGGAAGAGCCCATCCATTGCAATTTAAGAGAGAGAATCAGTAAAGTTCAAATGAGGTTAGCTGTCTAAAAGAATGTTTCCCAAATACTAGTCATAACAATCTGACTTTTAGATAATGCTTTATGGTTTGCAGAGCACTTTACATATATCATCTCATTTGAGCCTTATGACAACCCTTTGGGGTAGGCAAAGCGATATTATTATTTCCTTTCATTTTCCAGATGAGAAAATTAAGGGTCAGAGTGCGGTTTATCTTTTGTCACATAACTAATAACTATCTGAGGCAGAATTCACATCCAGTTCTTGTTGAATTCAAAAATAGAGCTTGAACTACTATGTCATGCTGTCAAAGTGACTGAGACTTTAGGCAAGTCACTCAAACTCCCCATGCTTCAGTTTTATTGTTTGTAAAATAAGAAGTCTGAATGAGATGACCTTTGTTTCCATCTCTAGACCTGGGATCCCATGAGTAAAGGTCCAGTGGGTTTGAAAGATCACTCCTAGATGAACAGAAGGTACCTTTCTCTATGTCATCAGGAAGCCATCAATGCCCCATGTGATCATTATATAAATCCTTAACCATAGGGGCTATGTGCTGTTCTGGAAGGACACTGGAATGAGGAGGAGGGATATTGTAATGACAAGCGCAAATAGGCCAGGCTGGTTCCCATGGAGTCTGGAGAAAGGAGAGTTGGAGGGTAAGAATTTGTCAGTGTCTCTGGCACTGCCCAGGGCAGAGGGTGCTCTCATTCTGGCTTTGTAGACAGAAATATCCCTCAGGTGGGGATGGGTGATTCATCAACCTGTATGGAAATATTGCTTCATCAGATCCAATCCCCTTTACTTTGCTGTGCTATCTCTCACAAAGGTCTATGTGTTGTGATTTGGTTTTCTGAGTTGATGAACCCCACTGGGAATGGATGGATAGCCTGGTGCTGAGGAATTGTGTGTTAATGAGGCCAGATGCTCTTTCCTGGTTTAAATGAGGCCATACTGGCATGCTGGTTAGTGAGGTACCAGGAGTATGCTAATGTTGGGGCAGGGATGAGATGGAGCTGGTCAGAAGAAGGCAGCACAAGGGTCTGGCCAATAGGAAGAGGGGCTAGTGTTTCAAGACAGGCAAGGGATCAAGTCTAGGAAGAGCAGTTTAGGGAGAGAAACAGAGCAGATGATAGGGTAGAGTGAGAAGCACAAAAGAATGATTCAGAGAACTGGAGAATTGGAAAGGACCCAGGGACCATTTCATCTGATATATACCTACCAAGGATCCCCCATTACAACAGAATGGACAAATGGCCATCCATCTCTTGGCTGAAGACTCCCAAAGAAGGAAAGCCCACCCTCCTCCAAGGCAGCCCATTGCATTTTTGGACCACTCTAGTTCAAAGAAGGTGTTTTCTTAACATCAAACCTAAGCGAGAGTCAAGAAATCTAGATTCTAGGGCCTAGAATTACTTACTGGGACTTACTTACACTATACCCTTGCTGTATGACCCTAGCCAAGTTCCTTCACTTCTCTGTGTCTTCCTTCCTTCCTTCCTTCCTTCCTTCCTTCCTTCCTTCCTTCCTTCCTTCCTTCCTTCCTTCCTTCCTCCCTTCCTTCTTTCCTTCCTTCCTTCTTTCCTTCCTTCCTTCTTTCCTTCCTTCCTTCTTTCCTTCCTTCCTTCCTTCCTTCCTTCCTTCGTTCCTTCCTTCCTTCCTTCATTTCTTCCTTTCTTTCTCATGAGATGCTTTGATTAGATAATTTTCAAGCTCTTTTTAACTATAAAATTCTAGACAACATCTAGAACTCAAGCATAAATAGGTGAGGAGAAGAATTTCCCACCACTCACAGGGGGAAAAACATCTCAGAATTTGGGAGTTGGAATGGACCATCTACTTTAAGCAACTAGGTGGTGCAGTGGATAGAGTGGTGGGTGTGGAGTCAGGAAGACCTGAGTTCAAATACAGCCTCAGATACTCAGTAACTATGTGACTCTGGCCAAGTCACTTAAGACTGCCTCACTTTCCTCATCTGTAAAATGAGCTAAAAAAGTAAAAGGCAAACCACAAGAAAATCCCAAAGGGGTAACAAAGAGTCAGACATGACTGAACAACAACAAAGTCATCTAGTATAAATCTTATACCAAATGAATGCCCAAGTAAGTGATTGTCCAGCTGACAAATGGTCATCCATCTTTTGCTCAAAGATCTTCAAGGAAAGGGAACCCAGAGAATCGCCAGGTATCCTGTTGCACTTCTGGACAGTTCCAATTCTTAGTTTTTTCTTGACACAAAGCCTAAATTTTCCCCTTTGTAACTTCTGTTCACACTAGTCCCTGGTTCTGGTCTATGGGGCCAAACAGAGCTAGTTTAATCTCCTCTCCATCAACTGATCCTTCAAATAATGAAACCTAAGTATTGTCTTCTCCATGATAATCATACTAATTTCAGCTAACCCTCATATAGCATAGATGCTAGGCTCTTTGCCATCTTGATTCTTCTCCTGTACACACTTTCTATCTTGTAAATGCCCTTCTTAAATTGTGGTTATTATAATTGAACCCCATATTCTGGAAGATGCCAGAGCAGGAAAGAAGAGAGTGGGGTGATCACCTCTAGATTCTTGCCATCTATGCTCTTTAATGCAACCCAATGTTCCATTAGCTTTTTGGCTGCCCCATCACACTGTTGACCCCTATCAGAGTCATGGATGGGAAAGGATGGGCATCCCCATAAACAGGGAGAGGAGAAGGTGAGGAAGGGGCTTCTCCATGGATGAGGAGAGACTGGTAATTCTCATGAATGGGAGGTTCCCTTATGGATTAAAACAAAAGAAGAAAGGAGCTCCTCAAGTGAAACAGAATGGGGGGGGCAAGCATTTGCCCAGAATGAGAGACATCATGCCCCTCCCCCATGGAAATGCTGCCACTGTGTTCTTGGCTTTTGCTATAAATATCTCTCCCTTTCCTTCTCCCTCCCAGAGGTGTCTTTGTCTAAGAAAAGGCAGCAGCTGGAACAAGTTCTCTGTCAAACACCTGCCCCCTGGGGACTTTCTCCTCTTCTTCCTCATCCCATGCTGCTCTCTCTATTTGGAGGAAGAGAGACTACAGAGGAATTCAGAGAAAGAACCAAAAGCAAACTCAGGAAAAACCCAGGGTGAGGACAATCCTGCTTTTGCGAAGCTTGGACTTTGGCCCCTTCATCATCAGCAACGGGGCCAGGCAATCAAGGGATACCCCAGTCCATAAGTGACTCCTTGGCCAGAGGCAATCTTGGAAGCAGGGAGGGTGATGGGATTCAAAAAGGAGCAATGTTTGTCTTCAGTAGTGTCCCACTGGAAGCAGGAGGAGAAATTCCCAAATCCATGAACCACAGAGCCAAATATGAGAAGGGAAGTCTGGGTTGGCAGGTAAGGATTAGGGCACAGGTGCTATGAGATGGGGCTCAGAGATACAACTGAGAGTGAAGACAGTGTCTCTGTCACCCTGCCTGAGATGCCTTTGGGAAACCTCACTTTGTTAAAGGCATTCAAATTACCTAATCCCTAGTGGAGATCCTGTCCTCCTCTCCTTCACAATTGGAACAAAGAACCTCCATGGCTCCCCCCAGGTCCACCACTCCTCAGTTGCTCCCAAATTTTCCCTCACTCTTCACATTCAGTTAGTCAATAAACATTTATTAGGCACCTATTAGGGGTCAGGCACCAGGCTAAGCACTGTCAGTCTCTGCCCTCAAGGAGTTTACAATCTGATGGGAGTAGACCTCACACCCCGGAGACTGAAAAGGGAGAAGGGGGAGGGAGAAGATAGCCAAAGTCCCCCTCCCTCAGTGTTTTTGCTCAGTCAGTTTGCAAAGCAAGAAAAACCTGGGACACACTCATCAATTTAGAGCCCATATAGTCCAAATACATCATTTCATGGAAGAGTGTATAGTGTTGGGCAGCTAGGTGGCACAGTGAATAGAGCACTGGGCCTGGAGTCAGAAGGACCTGAGTTCCAATTCAGCTTCAGACACTTACTAGCTGTGTGATCCTGGGCAAGTCACTTTACCCTGTTGGTCTCAGTTTCCTCACCTGTAAAATGAACCAGAGAAAGAAATGGCCAACCGCTCCAGTATCTTTGCCCCAATGGGGTCATAGTATCATGAAGAGTCAGACAGGATTGAAAAATAACAAATCAGGTACTTACAAGGGAAGGTTCTATGGGACGTGAGGGAAACGGGTTATGTTCTGAGAGAAAGATGACTAAAAAAAAAAAAAAGGTTCTAATCCAAACTGAAAACTTTTAAAAAGAACAGCCAATCTCCCTGAGGGCAGACACTGCTGTATTTTTATCCCCACAGGGTAGTACTGGGGCTGAAGTATTTAATCAATGCTTGTTGATGGTTTGATTTGTAAACTACTGACAAGTGTGTGGGTTTATGATTTCATTGGATTCGTATGTTTTGGTTTTTTTTAATTACAAAAAGGTGTTTACACGTTGTACATACTTAAAATTCTTCCCTAATCCACTGTCAAACCAACCATAATTCCACACTCAATTAATCACATCTCAGGATTTTATGAGCTCCCGGTTTCCTTCGTTCCACTGCTCCCATTCCTGTGGTTCTTGTGACTCCTGAGCCCCATAATCTGTGCAGCTCATATTCTGGGCCTTCTATTTTTAAAGCAGGCAGGGCCAAGGTTGACACCCCCATCCAAATGCGAGAATGGGGATGGGGGAGGGTGGGGAGACAAGGCAGCCCTGTGCATCACAAAGACCCCTGAAATCTTGGAGTCAAAAGAAATCTGAGTTTGAATCCCAGATCTGACACTTATATGACAGTGCACAAGTCATTCTAATTCCATCGGTTTCTTCATCTGTAAAATGGATTAATAACCGTAACTCACATTTATATGGAGACGTTAAGGTTTGTAAAGGGTTTTCAAAGCATTGATTCAACCAGATTTTGTACACGAGGCACATGTTAGGTTCTGGGAAAACAAAGACCCAAATTACATTGTACTGAGAGGACACAACACCTATTCAGATAAGTAAATGCAAAATAAATTAGGAAAGGGGCTGAAGGAAAGGGAAAGGAGGTGGCTTTAGGAATTGGGCGTGGGGGGAAGAATCAGGAAAGGTTTCTCTTGGATCAGAGAGCTAGAGCTGGAAGGAGGTCAGAGGTTGGTGCAATCAGCCTAACGCCCCCTCTCAGTTTTACGAATGATGATCCTGAGGAGCAGAGAAGCAAAGGATTTGCCCAAGGTCACACAAGTAGGAGCTGACAGGTTCCTTACTCCCAATTCAGTGATTTCTCTTCCGAGCTGAGCCCCAAAGGCTGGAGATGAGGAGGGAGAACATTCTAGGAACGAGGGGAAAACCTGGGCAAAGGCATGAAGGCAGGAGGTTGGATGTCACAGACAGATAAGGGAAACGAGATTGAGAAGGCCAATGACTTACTCCTTGCATATTCATAGTACCTCCCACATAGGCATGTTGTAAGGAAGTAGCCATTCAGGTCGTTTTACATTTTGTCTCTGTGATCCCTAAGAAATGCCCGTTGGATAGCACTGGGGGTGAAGGCTACCAAATCAGGTCATTATTATGCCTGAGAGGCAGCCTTATGTAGGAAATGAAGAGCTGGCCTTGAGATGCGTTCTAATACAACCTCAGATAGTTACTAGCTATGTGAGCCTGGGGAAGCTACTTACCCTCTCTGTTCCTCAGGGACCTCCCTAGGGCTCCTTATCTATGATATTCTAGATTCTTTCTTGAACCAGGATCCCAGGCTGAAGAAATTGGAGATTTCTCGAGATTCACTTGTCCATGTTATTAGCAAAATGGAGGCTGGAATCCAGGCATCCTGACTCCCAGCTCCACAGTACTGTACTAACTCTGCGGTGCACATGCAGGCACCCTCCACTATTACTCAATTGCTATCCAAGATATTTTTAATTAGGAAAATTTTTTTTTTTCCTGGGGAGATATAAAAAGACCTTTAAAGAGCAAGCAATTTCCATTCTGTCCCAGCATTTCCAGGTCCAGCACATTTCCATTTCAATCGATTTCCTTCTCTTTTTTTTTTATCCTTTTATGCATCAACTTTCAAAAACTACCACATGAAAGGCCAGCTGGCCAACCACAGCCCCAGCCCCAGTCCCAACCCCAGCCTCCTTCTATAAGCTTCTCAAGGTTTGGTTTTTCTCTACCTCCTTCCTTAGTAAGGAATAGTTACTCCAGGAGGCAGCAGTTTGTTGGGCACTCACTTTCCAGCCCCTTAACTGACTCTTCTCTATTTATCAGAGATTTGCGACTGCAGGTGCTCCTAGGGATACTAAGAGCCCAAAACTGGTTAGTCACTATCATCAGAGCATAACTAGCATAGGGCCAATGGTGCTTTCCCCTGACTCTCAATATAGTAAGGTGCACTTGCTTCATATAGCAATTGATTTAATTCTCTACACAGGCTCAGTGGCTCCCCAACTGCTCTCTTCCCAGCTTCATTCCACCTGCAGTCAGATTCTGTATTGCTAAATACCCCATGCCTAAACCTGTGTGCATGCATGGGTGTGTGCATATATGTGTATGTGTGTGTGTGTGTGTGTGTGTGTGTGTGTGTGCAGTATGCCACACAGCCATTTTTGCCTCAGGTAAAAATATTTCCTAGTTCCAACAATAACTAATATCAAGCAACTACTGAATACAGAGCCTTGCCAAGCACGATGCTGGGCTAGAGAACAATGCCCTTGGAGTCAGAAAGACCTGGATTTGAACTCTACCTCAAATACCTCCTAGCTGTGTGACCCTAGGTCAGGTACTTCTCTCTGTGAAATGAGGAATCTGGATTTAATGACCTCCAAGGTTCCTTCTGTATTCAAACCTTTGATCCTATAAATCATTTTGTCTTTCTCTATCTTGGTTTCCTCCTCTTCAGAAAGGGAAGAGGCAGGTTTAATGAGTAGCTAGTTGGTGCAGTGAATAGAGTGCAGGATTTGGAGTCAGGGGTTCAAATCCAGCCTCAGATACTTACTAACTGGGTGATTCTGGGCAAGTCACTTAACCATGGTTGCCTCAGTTTCCTCATGTGTAAAATGAGCTAGAGAAGGAAATAGTAAACCACTCCAGTATCTTTGCCAAAAATGGTCAGACATGACTAAACATCAATAAGATTTAATGACATTCAAGGTCTGTTTTAACTCCAAATCTCTGGTCCCTTTCCCCTCGACACATTTGATTCATACAGCTACATGTGAGAACATACTACTTATCTTGCTTTATCATTGCTTCATGGGCCTGTCTGCTAAACAAACTGTGACTCTCCAACTTAGGATTCTATCTTCTCTGATTTCCCACTTAGTCCGGAACCCAAGGTGGTAGGAGCAGCAGGCATTTAATAAAGACTTGTGAAACTGAATTGACTTAAAATAATAGATTCATAAAATGTCAGAGCTGGGAAGGACCTCAGCTGTAATCTAGCCATCAGTTCATAAGATTTAGAGCTGGCAGGGACCTTTACTGTTACCCAGTACAACAGCCTCATTTTATACAAGAGGAAGTCAATGCCCAGACAGGAGCAACTCGCCCCAAATCACACATCTAAGGAGCAGCAAAGCAAGGCAATAAACATTTATTGAGCACTTTTTTTCTGAATGAGGCATTGTGCTTAGCTCAGGATGCAAGTCCAAAAAAAAAAAAAAAGGTAAAAGCCAGTTCCTGCCCTCAAGGAGCTTACAGTTTAATACAAACAACTATGTACAAGCAAGCTATATATGAGATGAATTTTAGATAATCAATAGAGGGAAGGCATTGGCATGAAGGGCAATGAAGAAGGATTCTGAGGCTGGGGCTGAGTCTTTCACCATCATGTCTCATCTCTGAGGATGCAGCAATTTGTGCTGTTATTATTACTTAGAATTATTGAATTATTATATAGAATTATTAATTACTAATTATAATCTTTGTATTATACTCACTTAGAGCAGTTTGGTGCTTTACGGTTTATTAGCCCCTTTAAAATGTACATGTCCTGTTCCCCCCCCCCCCCCCCCCAGATATAGAGCCTTCCAGGGTAGGGACTTTGACTTATGTGTCTCCCCACCCCTAGCACATGTGGCACAGAAGAACTTTTGAGGAAATAACAGCAGTAGTGAGAGGGGATGAAGTGGGAGGAGGAAAGGGAGGAGAAATTGGACAAGAAGGGGAAGAGAAGGGGAAGAGGAGGGGGAAGAGAAGGGGAAGAGGAGGGGGAAGAGAAGGGGAAGAGGAGGGTGAGAAGGAAAACTTCCTTTTTTTCCTTTTAGCCTTGTAAAGTTTATAAGGGCTTCCCTCACAACTGCTCTTTGAGTTGGTAGAAAGAAATGTTTGCTTCTATTGTGAATTATAATGATAGCTACCCTGCATATAATGCTTCAAAGTTTGCAATGAGTTTTATGTATATATGTGTGTATGTGTACATATGCATATGTCTTTGTTGATTGGTCAGTTGATGTATGATGGGGTTAGGGATAATGATGAGTGGAGATGTGAATGCTGTCTGTTTCTAGAAATGATGATATAGAAATGATGGTGAGGCAGATGAGGGTGATGACAATGGGGATGGGGCAATGATTGTGATTGTGGTAGGAGGGAGAGAAATAGGGATGATGAGAGTGGAGCTAGAGATAATGATGCTGGACCTGATTTGATAATGATTATGGGGAGCATGAAAGATAGATTATGGTGGTAGTGGGACTAATGACAATGACAGACATGATGATGGGAATGATGGAAGTATTGTTGGAGCAGGAGGGTGGAGATGAGAATGAGAAGGGTAGTTGTGGAAATGATGGTGGCTATAGAGATGATGGTAAGGAAGATGAGTGTGGTGATGATGGCTATGATGGTTTGGGTGGAAATGATCATGATGTTGGTTATTGTTGTGGTAGTGGGAATGCTGATGTTTATAAGGAGGAGGAGGCTAAGGGTGGGAATGCAAATGATGATAGTGGTGATAAAAATGATGTTGAAAAAGAGGGGAATTATAGCAAATATTCTTTCCGATTCGAATTCTTCCCACGTCTTTTTCTTCTAAAAACCTAACCCCTTCCCATGTCCTAAAGCAGTTGTTATTGCCTTAAAGGAACTAAATTCCCTCCATTCTTTGATGAGAATATCCTCAATATTCCTGAGTTTCTGCTACATCATTTTGTTCCTGTTTTCTTTTTCACTCTTTGCATATGACCTCCTGGGTCTCTAAATGGTGCCCTTGGAATCTAGTAACAAATACTTTGTCAGAGATTGACTGAAATGTTTATGTGATCCCACCACTCAGAATGTTAGCCCAGTCCTTCCACTGGAAACTGGGAAGAACTGAGCATTTGGATCCATATCCATTTCACTTTCATTCAGATAGTCTCCTCTCTGACACTAACATGTTCTGTGGGGTAGAGGGGGTTTGACATGAGTTAGAAGGAGAGGACAAGAAGAGTAGGATTGATTTTCTTTCCTTCCCACTCCCTCTTCCATACATCCTAGGGCATTTTCTAACTGGGACATTCCATGGCTAGGATAACCTCTGATTATGTGATTCCATGGATAAGATTTTCAGGGGCTACGTTATTCCGTGGCTAAGGAAGGTACCACGTTTAAGACATCCTTTATCTGGAACATTTAAAAACTAGATCTTTTTGTGAATGGAAAATTCCCTCAGTGGACCATTCATTCCATGGATAGAACATTCTATGGCAATTTACTGCCCAGCTACCTTCCCACCAACCAATTTGCTACTTGAACCAGAAACTATATCCTGGTTCCTAACCCTTTTAGCTTCACCTACCCTGAAGTCTGATGTCCTGATTGGTTCATGCCTCATGTGTTCCACTATATATATGTAAGTTACAGGAACACTTCACCTGGCCATCCTCTTGCTAGCTCTCATACACTCCCCTGTTTTCTAGATATCAAATCATAATCAAATCAATACTGCCTTTGCTGTTTATTGGAAAAGGTCATAGGATACTGTGATCATAGGTTTAGAGCTGGAAGGGGCTTCTGAGGGCCATTTAGTATGGCTTCCTCATTTCACAGATAGAGAAACTGAGGCCAGAAGTGAAGTGACTTGCCCAGAATGGACAACTGGGTAATTGTTTGAGATGGGATTTGAACCCAGATTTTTCTGATTCCAAGCCCAGTACCCTCACACCTGTACCCTGCTGCATCGATGGCTCAACTCACCATCCCTGTGACTTTCTAAACCAAAATATCTCTCCTTGTTCAGCACTTCCCTATATGTGTTATGTCAAACATTAGACCATAAGCTTCTTGAGGGCAGAGGCTGTTTTCATTTTTGTTTTTGTATCCTTAGTGCTTTACACAGTGTTTAGTGAATAGTAAGCATTATTTATTAAAATACTTTAAAATTAATTAATTGATTAGTTCATTCATTCATATGGCCAAAGCATTCCATAGATGAGGCAAATTTGTCTGGGATGGTACATGGGGGAGGGGGCACTGAGACCTTTTGTGCATGTGGCATTATATTTGGGGGGAATTCCATATCCTGGACATTCCATGGCTGCTGAGGTATTTAATCACCAGGAAGTTCCACAGCTTGGACAGTCTATATGCAGGTCATTCTATATAGTGGAGGCCTGTTAGCGACCTTTTCCTTGAGAAAGGCATTCCATAGTTTGGAACTCCTGTGACCAAGACATTGCACAACTAGTGCATTCTGTACCCACAAGCAATCCTTTGAACTCCATCAGAGAGAGGCCCCTTGAAGACACACATAGCCAGTGAAATGACTTCCCTTTCCTCCTTAAGCACTCTCTTCTCTGACTAATATCCCTTTTCATGACTGGTGACTCTGAGCCAGCCATTCTACTAATGAACCTGTAGGTAATTGAAGAGGCTTTTTGGGGGGGAGCCCAGCTGGGGGAAGGGCCTAGGAGAGGCTGTGTCCTTCATCCCCTCAGGTTTATGACCATGGTTAATGGGGGGGCTGCGGGTGTTGATGAAGTCATGAATTAGGACTTGAAGACACAGGGCTGCCATAGACAATGGAGGAGGTGATTACATTGATTGACAAAGTCATCAAAGCTGGAATGGTCAGGACTGGGCTTAATTGAGAACAGTTTCTTGGCAGGGGCTCTGCTGGCTGTCATTGAACCTCCTGGGACTAAGGCTGGATTCCTCTCCCCAGCTCAAGACCCCGGCTGTGCCAAGGTGATGGGACACACAGTCCAGTGTTCTATTGACTGTCAGTGCTATATAGAGTCTAGCTTTATGTATCTGAGCCTTGACAATCACATATACTGTCTTTTGTAACTTGAGAGATGCATGTTTCGTTGTGGAGTCCACTAGGATTTTCAGACCTTTTCCCTACCCACCAGAATGGGGCTCAGATTTCCTTAAACTTCGGTTTTTGAGCTATGAGGTTGAGCCAGGACTTTTATAGATCTTCAAAGGGAAACCAAACATGGTTGGTGTGGGTAGGAAAAGGAGTGATGCATAGCCTCATGTGGCAGAGAAAAAAAAACCTCATGCATGGCCACCGTCCTGCCCCCAAGTCATGGCATGTCCCCTCTTTCTAGGCACAGAGCCCTAGGTCTGTGCCTCTGCATGGGAAGGAGTGATATGGTTGCCAATCTTGCACCTGCTGAATGAAGATTCCCTGTCCTTGGGTTGGGAGCTGACCTTGGCATATAGTAAAGTGTTTTCTCCTTGCACCCTAAGTTTCCTACTGAATCTAATGGCCAAGTGGTACCACTATAACAGTGGTTAGTAATCTTTTTTTGTGTATTGGACCCCTTTGGCAGCCTAAGGACTCCTCAGAATAATATTTTTAAATAAATAAAATACAAAAGATGACAAAGGAAACCAATTATAATGAAATATTGTTATCAAAATATTAGAAAAAACAACCAAGAAGAGCAATCATGCACCTGTATGCAGGCTGAGTTTTTCCTATTCACTAAGGGGAAATGAATAGCCAAAACTGTTCAGCCCAGACTTCACTCATTCTGCTTTCTAACCAGCCAAGAGATAAATGAATTACAGGCCTCATTTCCATCACCAACAAGGTCAGCTACTCCATCCATAACATTGCCCTTGATGAATGGTCCCCATCCATCTTCCTGGTACCAACTTAGTGCTTCCTTCAATGATGAAGGCTGAGCCTTCAGTGGCTGGTAGATTTCTTGAAACACTTTTGGAAACTCCAGTGACCCTTATGACTAGAAATTATCTCTGCCCCGCCCCCCACATACTCCATCCTCCCTTCACTCCTCCCCTCCCATGGAAAGGATTTTTTTCATTTTAAATTTTTCGTTGGTATTTTTTGCTTTTGTATCCCCTTCACTGTTGAGTCAACCCACTCCTTCACACACATATCCACGATCCTGCTCTTGTTTATATTAAAGGATAAAAGATACAATTTTGAAAGGATAAAAGCAAGTCAGCAAAACTAATCACGACATCATCCCAATGTGAGAATATAGAAAATGATCCACAGCCAACCCCCCCAACTCCATTTTAAAAAAAAGGGGGGAGATTCATTTTCTTATCTCTTCTTCTGGAAGAACCTTTGTCACAATAATCACCCAGGGTGGTTTCATTTTTGTTGTTTTCCTTTTGATTCACATGACTACAGTCACTGAGTATAATGTTTTCTTGGTTCTGCTCACTTCACTCTCCTTTAATTCATATAACTCTTCCCAAAAATTAGTACAAAATTAACAATTAACACCAAGAAAACATGGGTGCTCCAACAGCCACCACCACACCTTGCATACATAGAATCATTGGTTATAACAAATGGAGAAGTTTTGAATTCTGTGGATAAGTTCACTTACCTTGGCAGTGTACTTTCCAGGTATGTACACATTGATAATGAGGTTGATACACACATTGCCAGAGCTAGCTCAGTGTTTGTGAGTCTCTGAAGGAAAGTATGAGAGAGAAGACATATTAGACTGACTACTAAACTGAAGGTCTACAGAGCTGTTATGCTGACCTCATTGTTCCATGCCTGTGAAACCTGGACAGTATACCAGCACCATACCAGGAAACGGAATCGCTTCCATTTCAATTGTCTTAGGAAGATTCTGAAGGTCACCAGACAAGATAAGATACCAGTCACTGAAGTTCTTTCTCAAACTAGACTACCAAGCATTCAAACTCTGCTTCAGAGAGCACAGCTCCAATGGTCTAGCCATGTTGTTCAAATGCAAAATGTATACTTGCCAAAAAGACTGTTTTATGGAGGACTCACACAAGGCAAGTGCTAATGTGGTGGTCAGAAGAAGTGATACAAGGACACTCTCAAGGTCTCTCTCAAGAACTTTGGAATTGATTGTGTGACATAGGAAACACTGGCACAGGACCACTCAGTGTGATGTGCCCGCATCAGAGAAAGTGCTGTGCTCTATGAGCAAAGCAGAATTGAAACAGCTCAAAGGAAATGCAGGATGCACAAATTTGGAGATTCCACCCCAAATATTCACATGGACTATTTGTGCCCTGCCTGTGGTAGAGTATTCCGAGTGCCTACTGGTCTGATCAGCCATAGTCAGACACACTGAAACTTGACTCTACCATAGTGATGTCATTTTGGTCCTCTTCAAGAAGGAAGGACAGCAACCAACCAACCAATAACTCTTACCAGGCTTCTTTGACTTCTTCATATTCATTGTTTGTGGGGGTGTAGGAATATTTCATTACATCTGTGGACCACAATTTGTTTAGCCAATCTGTAATCAATAGGCACCTACTTTGTTCCTTGTTCACATCAGAGGTAGCATGCTAATACAAGGAGGGAACGATAACTCATTGGGTGATGGACCAGACAGAAATAGGGACTGAACCTGCGATTTCATTGGTACTAGACTGTGCCTCTTTGAATGCTGATGGGTGCCTTCTCTGTAACATAGTCTTAGAAAATTGCCTAGAGCATTGATGGGCTAAATGATTTACATATGGCCACTCAAACAGGTCTTCCTCACTTTGAAATCAAATCTCTATCCACTGTATCACAATGAATCTACCTTAAAGTGATATGTCACTACAAAAAATGCCATGAATATTTTGGTATATGAAACCTTTCTATCTTTGACCTTCCTGTAAAATTCTAATGTTATCTCTCCTTTTTATTTCCTGACTGGATTTGGGATTTTGTTGGTGTTGGGAGTTTCCCATTGAGGAAACCTCCCTCTACTGATATGGATAGGTAGTTATCATAGTCTTATAATATTTATAATACTTATAAGTACATAGTATAATTTGTTATAAATATATACATACATACATTTATATGTATATATATGTACAGATGTATATATGTGTATATCTATCTATCTATCTATATAAATATGACACTTATAGTCTCAGAGTTGCCCAGGGCACTGAAAGTTGGGGTGGCCTGCCTAGGATCACTTCAGAGGCAGGACTTGAACCTGGGTCTTGTTGATTCCTCATAGAACATTAACAGGTCAGGTGTTTGGCCAGCTACATCAAGTTGATGGATCAGCACTCTGCCTCTAAACCTGTCTGGCACCAGGATGAAGAATGCATCTCCAGCAGATCAGACTGGTGGGTAGATTGTCCTAGAACTCAGGCAACTATTTCTTCTGCTTTTGCCAGCTTCCTCTTGGGGTCTTGGAAAGGATGACTCTACCGCTTATTCTAGGGTCATAGAAATTAAGAGTTCAAGGGCAGCTTCAAGATAATAAAACCCATCATTTCACAGCACAGAAAACTGGGAAGTGAAAGGATGTACCCAAGGTCACACATTGTGTTTCTGGCATGGGTTCCCCGGGAATGTACCTCCTCTCCCTAATTTAAGAAGTTCTGATACTAGATATTAATTCTCATATCTTCTGATGCAATATTAGCTTCATCACCAGAAAGACAAACTCTTTGGAATTCTAGAGATCTCTGATCACTGCTCCTCACACCTGCTCTGGAAGCTCTGCTAAACCTGCCACAGATGTGAGAGCTCAGCTAAGAGGATGCTCTTATTTCAGAGAAGCAACAACTAAGGCCCAGAGAGGGATACATATTTGCTCTTGGGCACACAGAAAGGTAGCAGACGAGGTAACGTAGAATATAACTTCCTAGCCTCCCTAATTTTGAATGAGACTTCTTGTCATTTGGACAAATGAAAACCAAACCTTATGACCAGGGCACAAGGAGAGCTTTCCACCTTCAAATTTGCCTGGGCTCCTTGGCCAACACAAAACTGTATTACTAAGGGAGTTAATCAGTCAATTTAGTTCAACCATTGACCTGTGAGTCTGGCCCCACACTGGCTTCCAGGACCTTTTCTGACATCTGCAGGTGGTAGGCATTCTTGGGTTCTGGGGGCTCTGCAGGACTGGGCACAGCATGATAATCAGCTTTTCAGCTATTGTAATCCCCAGGAAATCTCCCTGGTCAGCCTCACCCTAGTGAAGTTGCTAATTTAGAAGAGTAAATGGCTGGTTTGTGAAGGATGAAAGGTTATATACATGAAACTCCTGGTAGCTGTGCAGAGAAGAAGACGGGCAGGAGGGAAGAAGTAAGGGAACAAGACAGAGACATACAGGAACAGAGGGAGAGAAAAAACAGACAGACCTTTAGGGAGAGAAAGAGAAAAAGAAACACAAAGAAATAATTTGGGAAAGAAACAGGGAGAATTCAAAAGAGATCAAGATAGATATAGATAGAAGAGAAGAGAAAGAAACACAGAGACAATTTGAGAGAGAAGCAGACAGACAGAATAGAAGTTTGTCCTTGGTTCTTAAAGAGGACCAATGACATCACAGGATGATGTCTTGACTTGAACATGGATTGGATTTAAGTGAGGCAGAGCTACAAAAGTTGTCAGTTTCACTCCCTCCTCCAGAGTCAATGAAGTCCAGTGGCAAGACAAAAAGTCAAGAGGACAGGCAATGGCCTGGGATTCAGTGGATGATCTTGACTTTTCTAAATCAAGATCTTTCCCAAACCTCAGTTTGCTCGAGCCAATTCCCTGTCAGTAACTAAGGGCTAGGTAAGAATTGAGACAAAAGATGGCCTAATTTACCATGATGAAAATATTAGTCTGGGAAAATATCAGTCTAAGGGCAAAACCTTAACAAGTTTCTGGGGGAGAGAGAGAGAGAGAGAGAGAGAGAGAGAGAGAGAGAGAGAGAGAGAGAGAGAGAGAGAGAGAGAAGGAGGAAGGGAGGGGAGGAGAGGGAAGGGAAGGAGAGGGAAGGGGAGGGAAGGGGGGAGAGAAGGGGAAACAGCAACAATGGGACAGTTTGATTCATAGCAATGCTTGATGGCCAGAATTTGTCTGAGCTTGTCCGGTGCTTATTGGAGCTCAGGGAATACCTGGTGCTAGTCAAAACAATACAGTAATTAATGTGATTTTGTCAGAGTGTAAGATCATCCCACCGGTGAGCAGAAAGGATTGTTGAGGTTAGGTGACTTACCCAGAATCACACAGTCATCAAATTCCATACACGGAAGTTGAATCCAGGTTTTTCTTCCCTTTTTTAGAGTCTAATTCTCTGTCTGCTACAACATTATGTCTTTTTTCTTTCTGGAAATGGAACACAGAAAGCCAGAGAGTTGGGCTTTCCTAACATCAGAAAGGATGGTCATTAGGATCTTACTCTACATTGTGGTGACAGGTTTGGTAAGGACTATGTCTCCTCACTCAGAATCCTTAGCAGGAATTTTGAAGCCTGAAGCAAGCTGGGAAATATTATGCCACCTCTACCCTGTCTGTCTCAGTTCTTTTTGCCTTTAGGAAAAGGTGTGCAGAGGGCATACGAGGGAGTTGGAGTGGATGTTGAAAAGGAGACATTCCATCATAGTTGGGTGTAGTCATGGTATTCCTTAGGTGAAGGGATCCCATTTTATCCTTATTGAGGAAGGAAGAAGGAGAGGAAAAGCAGCAGATGGATGCTGACACCTTCATAGTAGAAGGCAAGCCCTGTAGAGATACAAGACCTTAGATTGTGATATGGAATAACTTATACCAGGAAGGAGCCATCCCCTCACCCCGTCATGTTCCAGTTTTTCTACAATAGGTAATATTTTCCTCTGGCGTGCCCCTATCCACCTTCCTCCTCAGTTCCAGTGTCAGCCTTGGGACTGGGAGCCACAGACCATCAAACCATGAGCTTTGGCGGAGGTCCCAGGGAAACTGGTTCTTTCACTTTGATCTAATTACCCCAGCCCCATCTCCAATGAATGCATGGAATCATGTCCTGCTGAATTAATAGAATGACAGATGCATGGTCTTATGGACTGGCCAATTGGATTCCAGCCTGAGGCTATGAAATGTCAGCAAGATAACAAGTCATGGTCATAAACACAATGGCTTGAGAAATCAGTCACAAAGATGGTCTATAGGCAGTTGGACGGAAGGAGTGATGTCACAAGATCAAGGCGCCATGGATAGGAGGTGGGCAGAACAAGGGGAATTTACAGCACCATAATAACTACCCTTTCTTCATCCCTTCTCTTACACAATTTGTCGATGATGGCTAAGATGCTGTAGTGTGCCTCTGTACTAATATGGAAGTGCTGCTTGGCTGATTGAAGAAATGATGGATGGAGAGATGTTTAGCTTGAAGAAGAGATGATTTAGGGGGTGCATGATAGCTGTCTTCAACTATTTGAAGGGCTGTCATGGCAAAGAGGAATTAGACTTGTTCTTTTTAGTCCCAGAAGGCAGAAGTAAAAGCAGCGGGTGGAAGTTACAGGGAAACAAATCAAAGCTTGGTGAAAAGGGGGAAAAAGACAGTTTCCTAATAATTAGAGTTGGGCAAAAACAAAATGAGCTGCTGTGGAAGGTAATAGTGTTACCCCTCCTTGATGGCCTTTGAGCAGAGTTTGGAGGACCACTTCTTGGGCATAGTGTAGAGGGGATCCTTGTTCAGGTATGGGTTGGGCTATATTATTTCTGAGGTCACTTCCAACTTTGAGGTTCCATGATGGACCAATGGCTAAAGGATTTGATAGACTGAGGGATCTTTCAATCACTCACTCTGTATTAGACTTATTTTGCCCTCTTCAAACTCATTATAAGATGAAACCATCAGAAATACCCTCCAAGGCCCATCTATCTAATGATGCATTCTGATAGTGACATCCAGGATGGGGCCGCAGAGAAGATTCTTGTTGCAGGTAAAGGTTGGTTTATGTAATATCTCAGGTCCCTTTCAACTCTGTGATCCTTTGCTAGGATGAGATTCTGAGTATAGTCACTCTGTCTGCTGAACAGGTTAGGGGTGTGTCCAAATATCCCAAGCTTCCCTTGACAGTTCACAATGAAACTGCACATAGGAAAGGTGGTGGGTGAATCAGACTAGACAGAACGTTTTCTCCGTATCACCCAGAAAAAAAAAAAAAAAACAACTAATCTACCAGAAAGTAGGAAGGATGTCAGCCTCAGACCTAGTTTCTTGCCCCACATCACTATTAGTGATAGGATTCCTTCTGTCTACCCTCAACCCCTCTAACTCTCCTTTATGATTTTCCAGATGAGTAGACACCTGTATCCTCGCCACGGTCCAGGATGGCAGGAGGGACAACTAGACCCTCTCCTTTATTGGAGGGTGGCAGCAATTTTTCTGTGAAATAAGGAAGCTGGTGAGATGGACGATCAGGTCGTAAATCAGCTGAGGACTTCTGATCATTTCCCAGAGTCGAGGAGCGGAGGGTGTTCTCCAGGATGATATGAAATCAAATCCAAAGGATTTATCACTCTGTACTCTATTGCCAAACATCCATCATGCCTTTTAATTCTATATTGACGAGGCTTAAAATATGCTCAGCAACCAGAGGATATCATAGAGTCACTTTGGCAGCACTGGGGGTAGGGACTTTCTAGGATTTGTGGCTTTTCCTTTTAAGCCTGAAATTATCTAGGAAAGGCCAATCACTCTGTTTCCTTCCTCTGTCTCTCAATTGACAACCTTCATTTGCTCAAACTCATTACAACTGGTAAGGAAATGATTTGAATAATATTTAGATAGTTATTCAAAGATGGTTAAGTACTTCACACACATTATGTCATTTGGGCCTCAAAACAATGTGGTGAGGTGGGTACTGAATGTATTATTACTTCCGCCTTATGGATGAGGAAACTGAGGGGCAGAGAGATCAAGAGAAATATTCCCATTGTCACCTAGCCAGGAAGTAGGAGACATGTGATGTGAGCCCAGGCCTTCTGACTCCCAACTCAGGGCACTACAGCAGGGTTTCTTAAACTTTTTCCACTCACAACCCCTTCAATGCTTCTTATTTATGTGGGTCACAACCCCCAGTTTAAGAAGCAGCTACACTGGGGTGGGCTAGGAGGTGCAGTGAATAGAGCACCAGCCCTGGAGTCAGGAGGATCTGAGTTCAAATTTGGTTTCAGACACTTAACACTAACTAGCTGTGTGACCTCGGGAGAGTCACTTAACCCCAATTGCCCTGCCTTCCCCCCTTCCAAAAAGCAAAAAAAAAAAAAAAAAAAAGTGGCTACACTACAGGATAAATGTGAATTAATAAGCTTATGTTAAGTCATGATATGTCATGACACGTCATAACATGTTATCTATTTTGACCAGACTGCTGAGCTCATCAGTGTAAGGAAACCCCCCACTCCCTTGGAATTCCCTCTACCAATGCAGATTTGCAATTGTTCTTAGGCTGAGAGTTGTGTGAGGCAGGCTGTCCAGGATGTGGAGGAGTGAAGTATTCACTCAACTTCACATCAACAGTAGGAGTCAGTCATGACATGAATCAGAAGGAATCACAAATTGAGATCCAGAAAGAGCTATGGAAATCCCAGTTTCACAGAGGAAACTGAGAGCCAGAGAAGTGAAGAATTTGCCCAGGATAACCCAGCTCATAGGTATTGGAGATAAAATTTGAACCCAGTCCTTCCTGATCCCAAGGCCAATTCTCTATTCTGCCATGTTGCCTAATATGATATGATATGATGTAGGATATTCCATGACACATGATAGGCTATCACATGATATCATGTGATGTGATAGGACATGATTGATGTGACATGACATGATGTGGCCTATGACATGGCACAACAGCATGTGATGTGATAGGACATGATGGTATGTATATGACATGATGGTATGTGATATTTGTGACATGGTACAATATGCGGTGTGACCTGATAGGGCATGGTGTATGCCATTATGGTCCGATATATTATGAATATGTATATTTTAAGGGCTTGAAGTGAGAAAGACATGTGTTTGCATCTTAAAATTGTGCTCTAGGCAACTCATTTAAGACTAGGAGCTGCAAAGAAGGAGATGGCCTGAATCTGTGGAGGGGATTGTCTTTACTGAGACTTCCTCATACTAATGAACTCCCAGGTCCAGTTCTTTATTCATATATTCTGCTATATTACATTGCTCTGCTAGGTTATGTCATGTTATATTGTATCACATCACATTACATCAGGCCATGGCGTATCACATCATGCCATATTATGTTTCACGGAATTTCAAAGTTGCAAGGGAATCTTAGTTGCGATCTAGTTCAACTCATACCTAAAAAAGAATCTCCTCAGTAACATACATCCCCAACAGGGGATTATTTCCTTTTCATGAAAATCTCTAGTGAGAGGTAACTAGTTCCCTACCAAGGCAGCCCATCCACTTTTGGACAGTTACATCTGTTAGGAAATCTTTCCTGACATCAAGCTCAAATTTTTCTCTTTGCATTTTCTGCATACTGCTACCTTTAGGGGCCAAGCTGAACAAGTCTCATCTTCCTTAGCCATGCAAGTCTTTCAAGTACTTGAAGAAAGCAATCCTTTGTCTCCCCACCCCACCCTAAGCCTTCTCTTCTCCAACCTAAACAGTTTCAGGTCCTGCAAGTGACCCTCATATGGCCTGTATGCTAGACCCTTTCCCATCCTGGTCACCCTTCTTTGAATATCCTCTGGCTTGCCCAGTGAACTTCCCAAACTCTGCTGTCTAGAATTAAAGACAATGTGTCAGATGTATTCAGCCTAGTGATGATACAAAGTAATGTTTGTTGTCCTTCATTCTTAAAGAGGACCAAAATGACATCACTATGTTAGAATCAAGTTACAGTGTGTCTGACCATGGCTGCTCAAACCAGTGTGAGCTCAGAATGTTCTACCACAGGTTGGGCACAAATAGTCTGTGTGAACATTTGGGGTGGATTCTCTAAATTTGCACATTTCATGTTTCTTTTGAGCTACTTCAATTTTGCTTTTCTCATAGTGCAAAACACCTTCTTTGATGACAGTATGCCATATTCGGTCTTGTGACAGCATCTCTTATGTCATATAATTAATTCCGAAGTTCTTAAGAGAGACCTTTAGAATGTCCTTGTATTGCTTCTTCTGATCACCATGTGAGTGTTTGCCTTATGTGAGTACTTCATAAAGTAGTCTTTTGGCAAACACACATTTGCCATTTAAACAATGTGGCCCCTCATTGGAGTTGCACTCTCTGCAGTAGAGTTTGAATGCTTAGCAGTTTGAGAAAGCACTGTACTGCCTGGTACCTTATCCTGTCAGGTGATCTTCAGAATCTTCCTAAGATGATTCAAGTGGAAATGATTCAGCTTCCTGGCATAGTACTGGTAGATTATCCAAGTTTCACAGGCATACAACAATGAAGTCAGCACAATGACTCTTTAGACCTCCAGTTTGACAGTCAGTCTAATACCTCTTCTCTCCTACACTTACCTTCAGAGCTTCTTAAATGCTGTGCTGGCTCTGGCAATGCATGCATCAATCTCCTTGTCAATGTGTACATCCCTAGAAAATATACTGCCAGAGTAAATGAACTTATCCACAGTATTCAAAACTTCTCCATTTGCTGCAACCAGTGGTTCTACATATGGAAGGTAGGTGCTGCCTGGTGAAGCCCCTGTGTTTTCTTAATGTTAATTGTTAGGCCAAAATCCCAGTGGTTTAATGGATAAGGCATTGGTCTTCCAAGCTCGGGTTTGTGAGTTCAAGTCCCATGTAGGGTGAATTGATAGTACAAAATAATGATATGCAAAGGCATATAGTTTAGAGAACGAGAAAGAAAACTGGAGATCCCAACCCAAGAAAACCAATGGGACTTCAAAGATATCACTGAGACTTGGTAAGATGAGACATGTGAATGGCTTACAATTTGGGATGGGTCAACCTGATTTAAAAGAAAAAAAAGATAATCTATAATGTGTGCGTGTGTGTTTGTGTGTAGGGGGATGGCAACATTTTATACTAATATGATCCATTCATGTGAAAAATAGAGGAGAAGATTAGGGAAGCATGGTGGAAAGTATTTGAGTGAAGATCAGTGGAGAGAAATAGGGAGGTGATATTGACATTACAGACTAACTGGACAGAAAGAGGAAATAAATGAAGACTTAGGGAAACACACAGCTAGTCTGGAAGGAGAAATGCTAGGTGTAGTGATAGGGAACCTGAATTATTTGTATGTCAGCTACAGCTCTCCCTTGGCCAATACAGACAATAACTTCTTGGTTTATGTTAAAGGTAATTTCATCCTTCAAAATGTAAAGAAAGCAAAGAAGGAGGGATTCTACCTTTGATATGATTTTCACAACAGGGAGGAACTAGTTGCTGGGTTGGAAATGATGGAAACATTGGGGAGGGAAATGACTATTCCTTCCTAGAATTTGTGATAATAAAAGAATCAAATATACTCACTGGATTTGGGGAAAGCAAATTTCAAAGCACTCATAGGAAAAATAGGATGCCCTGAACAAAAATTATACAAAGGAAATTAGATGAAGAGGGATGGGAAACTCTAAAGAATGAAATATTTAAAGCATGGAGTAAAACAATTCCAACAAGGAAGAAAAATGAGAGTTGTCTGAAGAGACCAATGTGTATGCTCAGAAAACCCACTAAAGAACTCAGATTATCTAAGAGATATGTATGAAGGGTAAAAGCAAGTGCAGATAACAGACAATGAATATAAAACTATGGCATGAAACTATAAGAGTAGTGTCAGGAACGCTAAAGCTCAGAATGAGTAGACGCTGTTATGAAAGGGTAAGGATGTCAAAAAGCGTATTTTGTTTTGTCTTGCTTTTTTGCTATATTGGGAAGAATAGAAGGAACAAGTAAAGGATAGCTCAGATGTATGGAGTGGATGAGATCATGATAACTGACAATGGAGAGATGGCAAATTTCTTTTCAGAATGGTTCTATCCTTTCATAAATCTATCACTACTAACTCTTCATCAGTGTGCCTGTTTTTCTACAGTCCCTCCAACATTGACTATTTCTATTATTTGTCATCTTTGCCAATTTACAAGGTGAGAGGGTATAACCTCAAGGTTGTTTTGATTTATATTTCTCTTATTTATTACTCATTTGGAACAATTAAACATTAATAGTTCATAAATTTTCACCAGTGAGAAAAATTCATTCATCATCCTTCGACTGCTTTTTCCTGGGAAGGGATGCAGTTCAATTTGTATTTTGCTTCTATTTTCTCAGTCAAGAGTGGCTTTTGGAATTGCAAGAATACAACAAAAATGGGCAATAGGGAGTTGATACACAAGAGAAGTAAAGAGATAACTAAGAGAACACTTACCTTCCTTTGATGAAGTCAAGTAACCTGACCCAGGTAGACTGCATGCTTGGGTACTATGTGATGGCCAAACCATTATCAGTGACATTGGAAAGATTGTGGAGAAAAGGAGAGGTGTCACAGGACCAGAAAGGGGGAAATGTTCTAATTTTCAGAAAAAAAGGTATATAAATACAGAAATCTTGACTTTGATTCCTGGAAAACTCTAGAATATATTGTTGAGAAGAGAGGTATACAGGACAGAGAATAGCCTTGGAAAACTTGGAGTAAATTCCTGCCTTTGACACAAATTGAACTGTATCCATTCCCAAGGGAAAAACAGTCAAAGGATTATGAATGAATATTTCTCACTGGTGAAAATTTATAAACTATTAACGTTCAAGTGTTCCAAATGAGTAAGAAATAAGAGAAACATAAATCAAAACAACCTTGAGGTTATACCCCCTTACCTTGTAAACTGGCAAAGATGACAAATAATAGAAATAGTCAATGTTGGAGGGACTGTAGAAAATCACTTTATCCTCTTAGTGTTCTAGGTAGCTCTAGGTAGCTCTTTAAGATTAAGAGAAAAAAAATGACATGAATAGGTAAAGGGAGCTTCCTCATCTAATAGTCAGTGAAATAGCAATGAAATCATAGGTCTAGTCCCCATCCAAATTTTATTGTTGAGATGGTTGGTGAATGTGAGGAAAGGAAGGGATGGCCCTAGAGAATCAGGATGGATTCATCAAGAATATGCTATACCAGACCAACTTTTTTTTATGATTTACTAAACTAGTAGATAGGGGGGATGTTGTTAGAGTCAATAAGGCTTCATTGAGCAGATACTCTGTTCTAGGAACCATGATAAGAGATAGGGATACAAAAACAAACAAAAAAACCATAAAACAGTTCCTGCCCTCAAGGAGATTACAATCTAATTGGGGAAATAACATATACAAAGAAGCTGAAGGGTGAGAGAGGTTACCAGACAAGGGGGTATGATTAGGTTATCCATTTATGCATTTGGGGAATAATCTGAGGAAGACTCAGTTTCTGAGTTGATTCATCTTACAGAATGATGAGTTTCTGGAGATGATGAAGTCCAGGAAAGTACATAGTGGGAAACAATGAGAATTCCCTATGAATTGTCAATATTATCAGTATAGTTTACCTAGATTTTAGCAAAGTATTTGATAAGAGTGTTTCACAATATTCCTTCAGGAAAAAAAAAAGAGATGTGGGCTAGGTGATAGTACAACTAGATAGATATATGGAACTAGTTAATGGTCAGTCTCAAAGAGTGACCGTTAATGGGTCAATTTCAACTTGGCAAGGAGGTCTCTGGTGGAGTGCTCCAGGATCTGTGGTTGGCTTTTGTACTGTTGAACATTTTTTTCAGTCATTTATGTGATGAAATACTTGGTGTTCTTATCAAATTTGTAAATGAAAAAAGATTAGGGATAATTAACACATTGAATCAATGAGTGAGGCTACTGAAAGGCCTCAATGAGCTTGAATATTGGGTTGAATCTAAGAAGGTAAAATTAATGACGGTTAAATGTAATGCCTTATACTTGGGCTTGAAAAATCAGCATCATAGGTAAAAAGATGAGGGAGGCATGGTTAGAGAGTGGTTTGTATGAAAACAAATGGTTTTAGTGAATTTCAAACTCAATATCTGTTAACTGTATGTTATTATGCAGTCATTCTGAATTGTTTTGAGTAGCATAGCCTCCTGGAAAAGGGGGGAAATAGTCATGTTCTCCATACATGAAAACACACACAGAGTCAACAAGAATGGGTTTCCTGAACCCTGAAATTAAAATGGCTAAACTTGACCCTAAATAAGAGAAGTAAGAAAAGGCATCTCCTCATTCTTTGTGACAGTGGGACACTAGGGTATGAAATACTATGTAATTTTCAGACTTTTATGTTAATTTTGTTGAACTCTGTTTTAAAAAAAAAGACATTACATTATGAAGAATCTCTTTGTTATAGAATGATAAGGGGTTAAAGAGAGTGTGGTTTTTAGGGGAAGGGGAATATAGGTGATATAAAAAACAAAATAGGTCAGTAAAATATTTTAAAGTTGTTAAAAGTTAAGAAAAATAAAAATCATTGACTTGGTAAAAATGTGAATGGATTTCTAGAATAGGGTTTTGATAACTACAAGGGTGTGGGTCCCAGTTAATCACAAAAAGCTCTTACATCTCTATTAAATCAATAAATCTTAATAAATATAAAAGAAGATGAAAGGAGATTTGGATCATTGGATGAAAGTAGATGATGCCACGTTGGAAATATTTTGTAATAGTTGAATATAATCAGTCATGACCCGTGGGACTATGGATAAAATAGGGAGCCAGTCCAGGATTTCAATAATGCCAACAAAAGACCATTCAAGTGATGGTCAAATCCAAATCTAACCATAAAAAAAAATCCTGAGAGTCCTTGTGAGAGAATTGCCCTTAACTGAAGAGGAAAGATTGACACTCTCTCTCTCTCTCTCTCTCTCTCTCTCTCTCTCTCTTTCTCTGTCTCTGTTTCCCCCCTTTCTCTTTTTTCTCTCTTCTTTCTATCACCCATTTCTGTTTCTCTGTGTCCACTCTTTCCTTTTTTCCTTTTCCTTCTTTTCCTCTCTCTCATTATTTTCTTCTCCTATTTACTAGGTGAAGAGAATATGAACTTTAAAAAGTTGGGAGATCTGGATTTCCCATTGGTATCAGAAATAAAGTGATAGCCATGTCCTGAGGACTCCGTAAAGAGAGAAAACAACTTCAATGCCTCTTGTAAGAACTATGAGCTTACCCTTTGACTACATTTGTTCTCTATGTTTATACCCACTTTCCAAAGGGATTTTGTGCCTTCAAGGGAAGATGTGCCCCTAGTTGGAGGGGATGTTTCCATAACAACTGTCTTTGCTATACCTGTATAGCAAAAAAACAAAACAAGACAAAAAAAAAAAAAAACCACTTCTGAAAGCTAATTAACTCTGAGCATTAATCAATTGGAAGAATGCCAGTGGGAGGTGGTCCTGGGCAACAGCACTAGAAATCCCAGCCTGGAATCTGACTTGCCAAAGCAAGTAGAAGCTGGAGAATTAACCCTGGAAAGGGCTCAGCATAACAAACTTTATTCCATCGAGGAGAGTAGAGATCCCTTATAACCCTATGGATGAGGCAAAAGTGGTACTGAGGAAAACAAAGATTAGAAGAGCTTTGGAAATAAACCAAGTCTGGGGGAGATTTGTGCTAGAATCAGCACAAATTTTAAGACAGTGAGTGATTTATTCTCAAAATATATGGAGGGGAAGATAACAAATTTATAGTAAAAAATCTTAGACATTATAATTTTCCCTCTCCCAAAGGCAACCAAATAAACATCAATGACATCTAACTCATATGCATATTTTGACATAAGTCACATAACTTTTTTTTGTGATAGCAATCTGTACACTCAATGAGGACAAAATTCATGGCACAGTAAGACTATCACGAGCAGTATAGAACAGTAAGCCATATACTTCCCATCACATTATTAAAAGATGTAAAGAACACAAGGTGGCATTTTGCATGTTGTTTGCTAACTATTAAAAAGCATTTTGATTTGGTGGAATAAAATTATGCCCTAAAGATTCTCCTTCAAAAAAGTGTTTGACGGGGGGGCAGAGCCAAGATGGCGGCATAGCAGCAGCAACATATCGCAGCTCTCACATAGCCACCCCAAAATACCCATAAAACAGGACTCTAAACCAATCCTAGAACTCCAAAAAGCACACAAAGATACTTCCCGCTAAAGTCAGCTCGGCTACGAAGAACCATATCAGCACTGCGAACCGAAACCAGCCTGGCCTGAAGCCGCGGCTGTGCCCCAGGGGCGGCTGGACGAGAGGAGCAGAGGAGCCTCTCTGGTAAGTGGATTAGCAGCAACTGCGAGCAGCCTTCAGAAATAGCTAAGTGGGAATTGCGAAAGGGGGAGAAGAGCAGTCCGGCCGAAAGGCCTCTGGAGCAGAAAAGCGAAAGGCAGAGGTTTTGCACCCGCCTTCGCATTGTAGCTTCCCGCCTGCAGCCTGCAGACAGCAGGGGTATTAAGCGATTGTTCTGAGGCCAGTGCTCTCACGTTGAGCGGCCTGGATCTGGATCGTCGTCTTGGGCCTCGGTCTTGGAGTCTTCATTATCTGGTCAGCCAGAAGTAAGTAGGAAGAGTCCCAGCATCTTCCTGAGAGCTACGGCAGCCAGGAGGACCCCAGCGATTTGGGACAGAGCTTTCCTTTCTGGAAGCAGAGTCCCACAGAGATTTTTTAAAAAATCACAGTCTGAACAACCATGAGTAAGAATAAGCATAAGAAGCAAAGTAAGAACAGCTCCCAAACCCTAGATTCCTTCTTTGGGGAAAAG
>CM053588.1:63874560-63907400 GCA_028646515.1 Pseudochirops corinnae | reverse complement strand
ATATTCCTTATCTTTTATTATATTCAATATTATATTAATTTTCTGTTAATTATATTTGCTTTCTATATATCATATACTTATAAATATATTTACATTATATTAATATTCAATATTATATCCAATATAAGATATATAGTATATATACACAGACACATCCATTAGAATGCGAACTCCCTGAGGGCAGGAACTGTCTTTTTTGTGGTTGTTGTTCATATTTTCCTTCTCTGAGCTTAGCACACAGTAAGCATTTAACAAATGCTTGTTGACTTGTCTAAGAAATCTCAGGTTTGAATATAAACAAATAACAACAACAACAAAAGGTTAGAAGGTAGAATGTAGGAGCTAGAAGGGACTCAACCTTTCCTTGCCTGGAGGAGGAAACTTGACCATCGTTATTCAACAAGTTACTCAGAGAGTTAGGACTCGAACTCATCTCCCTGTCCTAAGATTAGGGCTCTTTCCTTTTTACCTCATCTCTATAGGAAGCTAGGTGGGGCAGTGGGTAGAGTGCAGGACTTAGAGGCAGGAAAATTCGAGTTCAAATATGGCCTCAAAGATTTACTGACTGTGTGACCCTAGGCAAGTCAGTTAACCTTCCACCTACTCAGTTTTCTGCTCTGTAAAATGGGAATAAAGATAGAGCCTTCCTATGGTTGCTGTGAGGATCAAATGGTATAATGTTTGTAAAGTGCTTTGCAAACTTTCACATGTCATATAAGTGCTAGTCATAATTGTTGTGACCACATCTGAGTTTTATCTGTGTGTAGAAACAGTCCACCTCTCTTCTTATGCTTCTGTTGTCATAAGGAGAAAATCGGAAGATAGTCCGTGCTATAGGGGGCGGGGAGGAAAGACGGCAAGCAGGAAGAAATCCCATTCTTACCTCAGTGTAAATTAGTGGAGGAAAAATGCGGAAACCTTGTGGTGGGGGGGAGGGGGGGAACCTATGGCCTCAAGGCTCTCTAGGTCCTTGGGTGCAGCCTTTCAGATAAATCCAAACTTCACAGATTTCACAGGATTCATTCTATAGAAGTTGGACTCAGTTAAAAGGCCACACTTGAGGACCTAGAAGGCCACACGTAGCCCCAAGATAGCAGCTTCCTCACCCCGGGTTCAGGGGAAATACCATGGATTTGAGGTGACAGAAGCTGACCTCCAGTTCCAATTCTACCCGTATCATCTGTGAGGCTGTAGGTCAGGCATTTCCTTTCTCTGGGTCTTAGTTTCTGCCTCTGTACAGTGAGGGAGCCAGACTAGAAGGCCTTGGAGATCTCTGTCAGGCTCAGGTGATAATTCTAAGGTCCCATTGTTAGTGGGACACCTCACCTTTGTCTGCACCCATCGCGTCTCCAAGGGGGGAAGGGGAAGGACTGAGGAAGGTCTATCTATGGCTGGAGTCTAAGAATAAACAGGCTGTGGGTTAGCAGATTGAGTACATTCTCTGCCTTTGAACAGTGCAGGTGGGTGTTCTCTGGGCACCCCGAAGGGTCCAATTAAGGAGCCAAGGCTCCTGCTGGTTCCCCTGGGACGCAGCATCACTCCAGACATTGTTCATGGCAGGAGCTAATGGGTGGGAAGGATGAGACTTTTTGAAACTCAGATCGCTCTGAATCCAGGGCAGTGATCCCACTGAGGCAAGAGCCAAGGAGAACCAGCTGGCTGAGCTTTCAAATGAGAAGAGCCAGAAAGGAGAGCATGGGAAGTGGGATGCGCCTCACCCTTCCTTTGTGATGAACTTGCTGTGTATAATGAGAGGGAAAGAGGAGGTCCATTAATTCATTCAGCAAGCATTTATTAAGAGTCTATTGTATATCAGGCATGGCCCTAGGCCCTGGTGATGCAGAAGAGAAAAAACAAAATCATTTCCTGTACTCAAGCTTATATTTGTGTGTGTGTGTGTGTGTGTGTGTGTGTGTGTGTGTGTGTGTGTGTGTGTGTGTGAGAGACAGAGAGAGAGAGAGACAGAGAGAGACAGAGACAGAGAGAGACAGAGAGAGACAGAGAGAGAGACAGAGAGAGACAGAGAGAGAGACAGAGAGACAGAGAAAGACACAGAGAATGGTATCATTGCACAGGGTCTAGGCTCTTAGATTTTGAGCTGGAAAGGTGCTTAGAGACCATTGAATCTAAACTCTTCATTTTACAGATGAGAAAATGGAATAAAAAATAGAGAGACAGAGACAGACACAGAGAGAGATAATTCAAGTAATTAAAAGCAAAGTACATACAAAATCAAGACAAATCGATTTCTGTGAGAAAGGACACTAGTGACCCAAGAAGCCTAGTGTAGGAGGGGCCACTGGAACTGAACTTGGTGGGATGGAAGCTAGGGATTCCACGAGGTGACAGAGTACAGGGAGGCCATTCTGGCATGCAAAAGCATGGGGGTGGGAGATAGGACAGCAAGTAAGCCAGCTCACTTGGACGGCAGTGTTTGTGAATAGCAAAACTGGCCAAGAAGGCTGAAGCCAAGTTATGAAGGGCTTTCAAGGCCAAATGGAGGATCTCTTGGGTCTTTTCCCATTCTATAATCTTGTAACTCTGGGATCTTAAGATCCTAGGTGGAAAAGCAGCTGAGAAACCAGCTGAAAGAGGGAGGAGATTTGCAATCTATTCCTGTTGTGGTCAGGTATTTACTGTGTTACCTTGGCCAAGTCACTTTCCCGTTTCTGGGCATCTCTTTTTCTAACCTGTAAAAGGAGGGGTCAGGCCTAGCAGTTTTCTACTGTCTCTTCCAGTTCAAGCAGCCCAGGACCCTATGACCAAAGTCTTTCAGAGGAAACTTTCTCCTCCACCCCTTCACCCCTCTTGCTCCTCAGGAACTGCCCTGCTGGACAAACTCCCTTTCTCCCTTCTCCCTCCCCTTCAGAGGCTTGAGGCTCTAGCCTGGTTGGGTACCTGCCTTTCAGGGAACAACTTTCAGGCTTCTGACTGTTCCATTACCTGCCTCTGAAAGACCCTCTTGTTCCAACCCCCCTCAGGTTGATAGAATAAAACTTAATTATAATAACGATAGCTAACATTCACATAGCATGCCAAACACTGTGCTAAGCACTTTCAATTATTATCTCATTTGATCTTCACAACAAAGCCAGGAGGTAGGTGTGGTTATCCCCATTTCACAGTGAGACAGACAGAAGTTAAGTGACTTACCCAGGGTCACACAGTAAGTCTCTGAGGGCAGATTTGAACTCAGGTCTTCCTGACTCCTGGTCCAGGGCTGTATCCACTGGTCAAGAGCCCCGTCTTATGTATTTTTGTGCCTCTTCTCCTCAGTTCCTAGTGAATACAGGAAGGACCTAAATTGTACCAGTGTTGGGGATTCCTTCTATCTGCAGATGACAGCTTCTCTGTCAATCTAACAGTCAATGCATCAACAAACATAAATCAAGCGGTTACTTTGTGCCAAGCACTGGGCTATGTATTCATTAGAGATCCAAAGTCAAAACAGACCCAGGCTTCATGGACTTTACACTCTTTCAGGGAAATATGTGAACGTATAAATACCTATCAGTCAATCAACAACCCTAAATTAAATAGGGCAGCTAGGTGGTGCCCTAGGGCATAGAACACCAGGCCAGGAGTCAGAAAGACTTATCAAATCCATCCTTAGACATTTACTACCTGTGTGACCCTGTGCAAGTCACTTGATCCTGTTTGCCTCAGTTTCTTCACTTGTAAAAAGAGCCGGAGAAGGAAATGGCAAACCATTCCAGCATCTTTTCCAAGAAAACCCCAAATAGGGTCATGAAGAGTCAGACATGACTGAAATGAGTCAACAACAGCCACAAAAAAGTACAAAACTGTCCTGCCTTTAAGACTCTTCCGTTTCAGAGGAGACGGACAGATGTGATTGTAAAAATAATCCAATGGAGTTTGGGGAGGGAGGGCACCGGGGGCTGGGAGACATCAGAGAAGGCTTCCTGGAGAAGGTGGCTCCTGAACTGAGCTTTGAATAAAACCTGGGATTCTAAGAGACAGCAGTGAGGAGGGAGAGCATTCCAGCATGGGGAACAGCAAGAAGGGACAATGTTGTTGCTGGAGCCTAGCAGAAAGCGATGAATGGGGCTGGGTGGAGAAGAGCTTGAAATGCCAGATGGAGGGGTTTAGACTTGGTCTGAGAGGTAGGAGGCTTTGACTGAGCAGAGAATTCATTGAGTCAGTGAGTGACACAGGGCACCCGGGGCTTAAGGAGAATCAATTTGCAGCAGCGTGGAGGATGGATTGGAGGGAAGATGCTGTAGATAGAGAGAACAAACAGGAGGTTTTCACAATAGCCTGGCTGGGAAGTGATGAGAGCCTGAGCAGGAGAAGGAGAGGGGCCTTTGTAGATGCCGTTGATTCCTTTAACTGGTATTCAGTCATTTTATAGTTGTGTTCAACCCTTCATCGTCCCATTTGGGATTTTCCTGGCAAAGATACTAGAGGGGTTGGCCATTTCCTTCTCCTACTCATTTTACAGATGAGGAAACTGAGGCAAACAGCGTCAAGTGACTTGTCCAGGGTCACATAGCTGGTAAGTATATGAGGCTAGATTTGAACTCAGGGAGATGAGTCTTCTTGACTCCAGATGTAGTCCTTTATTAAATACCTGGCACTAGTCTTGTATCAGGCACTATGCAAGTTTCTAGAGGTACAAGGATAAAAATTTTTCTAAAAAATTTTAGATACAAATTTAGATTAAAATTTTTTCTGTTTCTTAAAATAGCTCTTTCCCACAAGGAGGTTATATTCCCCAGGGTGTGAAACAATTGTGAATTCTAAGTAAAGATGAACGAAAATGGATAGAGGTGCTGGTTTGTGCTAGTGAACTGTTTGAAGCTCCGAGAAGATGTGACTTGCCCAGGGTCACACAGGTAGTTGAACGACCAAGTCAGAATTTGAATACAGGCCCCTTGACTCCAGATATAATTCCCTTTCCTCAGTCCTGGTCTGCCTTTCCAGGAGCACCCAGTGAACCCCTTCTCCTGGCCAGCCAAGGCACTCCAGCAGAGCATGGCCATGGAAATCCAAGTGTGTCTGTGTACATTTGTTGGGATGATTATTTTGCCTTCAGGTGCTATCAGGGCTCTAGAAATCTCTGCCTCTCCCCCGATCCTGCCATCTGAGCACTGAGGCAGACAGTGTCTATTGCCAGCTTTATAGATGCATTTAATCACACTAAATCAATGCCTCACGAGGGGGAGGTTTAAAACCAATCTTGTATGCAACACCGCTCACGTTGAAAAGGCCCATTACAACCCGATCAATCAATAGGGCCTGTAACAGTAAAGTAACTCCTGCATCGAATCAATGATGCTTATGAAGTCAGAGAGGGGGCTGAGGCTTTTCTTTTTTTTACCCTTCTTTTTCCACATCCTTTCTGAAATAGCCAACAGTTTATCGAATTGAGTAGCAACACCTCTGAGGAGTGAGAGATATTGCAGGCTGAAACAATAAAAAAGAGACCACTGACTATTAACCATTAACACATATATGAGCAAACTAGGATGTCAGAGCTGGGAGGGCCCTTAAAACACAGAATGCTGGGTCAGGAAGGGCCCTTAGAACACAGACTTTTGGAGTTTAGAGGGCCCTAAGAATATAAAATGTTAGAGCTGGGTTTGCCTTTGAACACAGAATGTTAGAGCTGGAAGTGACCTTAGAACACAGGATGTTAGAGCTGGGAGGGCCCTTAGAACATACAATGTTAGATCTCTGATGGCCCTCATAGCTAAGAATGTTAGAATAGGAAGGGCTTTACAATATAGAATGGCAGAGCTACAAGAAGCCTTAGCACACAGAATGTAAGTGTTAGGACAGACCTTGGAGATCAGCTATTCTGCTCTGATCACTTTGCAGATTTCTCTTGCCCAGTTCAAGAGAAACACAAATGCCTAGTTACATACAAGGTATATGAAGAGTAGATGAAGGTGTCTGAAATGGGGAGGCTTTCACTGGTAGAAAGAGCTTCTTACAGGTGGGCTTTGAGCCGAGTCTTGAAGGAAGCCAGGGAAAGCCAGAGATGGGAGGTGAGAGGGTAAGGTTCTCTGGGGTGGTGGGGGGGGTGAGGGTGGGGAGGAAACAGGGGTAGAGGCGAGGGGGACAGCCCATGCCAAGGAACAGCAGGCAGCCCGTTGTAGCTGGACTGTGAAATATGTGAAGGGCATTAAGGCGTAAGAAACCTAGAAAAGCAGGAAAGGGCCAGGCTACAAAAGGTTCAAAATGCCAATCAAAAGACTATATTTTTCAGCCTGGAAGTAATAGGAACCCAATGGAGTTTCTTGAGCTGGGTGGTTATGTAGTTAATTCTATATTAAAAAAAAAATCACATAGGCAGCTGTGTAAAAGACGGATTGAAGTCAGGGGTAATCACTTTAAAGTCCATTATAATAGTTTCTGTGAGAGGTGATGAGGGCATGAACTTTGCCTGTGAATGTATGAGTGGAGAGAAGGGTCAGCTCCAGATGTTGAGAGATAGAAATGACCACATCTGGCACTGAATTGGGTCCATAGGGTGAATGACAGGGAGGAGTCAATGATGGCGCTGAGGTTTGTGTCCCAATCAGAATTTGTGTAGGTCTTTTCTTGCCCCTTGTAAGTACCTCTAAAGTTCTTGGGCTTTAAAGGGGGTGACACCATTAAAGATGATCTAATTTAAATGATTCATTTTACAGATGAAGCCCGGAGGGAGAAGGCTTCTCTGAGTGCAAGATTGAGAGAAATGAAGACTTGGCTGATCTGTGCATCCTCCTTAAATGGAGGTTATATATGGGAGAAGCTGTCCAGCCAGAGGGAGAGGTCATAGGGCTAATGCCTGGTGAGCTCCAGGAGGTCTTGGAGGCATGGTGGAGGGAGCCCAGAGTTCAGCCTGGTGAGGAATGAAGACAGTCTACCTTTTTCAGTTGGGGTCTTGGGGAGGTGAAGACAAGGAAGAATCTTGCTTTCTCTGTGGACCTGCAGCCCTCGTTCAACAGCTCTGGCCTATCAGAGAAGGAAAGCTTCAGATCCAGGTCAGACTGATCTACTGTCTTGAGCCAGGCAAAGGAGAAGGAGGCAGCTGCCCCTCCTCAGCATCTTACCTTAACCCTGACTACTTCAGTGAGACTGATGAGCATCATCAATGGTCCAGATCACTCTGACTGGGTGGAGACAAGTTGATGCAATCTTTCTTTCTCTGGACCTCAGGAACCTTAACCACCATCTAGCAAGAGGGGAATCCTCTGCTTCCATATGCCGCCATCCCCGCTATGGTAATAGCTTCAGTAGAAGAGGGGAAACAGGGACACCACTGGCCCCAGTATCCCAATGATACTTTTCTCTATGCAGCAGCCCTGATTTCCACCAACCTGTGCCAGGCACACTGCAGGATTCAAGAGAAGACACATTTTCTGCCCTGGAGGTTTACAGACTTCTTCTCTATCACAGATCTTATACATTAAAGCAGTGGTTCTCAACCTTCCTAATGCCGTGACCCTTTGATACTTGTATGTGGGCATATCTGCATGTGGGCGGAACGGTTCCTAAGACCATTGGAAATATGTGTTTCCAATGGTCTTAGGCGACCCCTGTGAAAGGGTTGTTCAACTCTCAGAGGGTTTGAGACCCACAGGTTGAGAACCACTGCATTAAAGACTTGAGACTATTTGAGGATCGGACAAGATGGTAATAATAACATCGGTGTCTTACTTTGATACAGACAGAGAAGAGATAGTGGAACCTTGAGCCTAGAGTTCATCACAGGCTTCCTGCATAAGGTAGGTGGGTTTCCAAGGACTTGAGAGAATCCACCAGAAAGTAAGGCAAGGTTTTGCTGTACATTGGTTTGGGGTAGGGGGAGGGTGGGGCATTGGGGCAGAGAGAGGTTCACTGTGAGCCGAGGAAAAGCCGCCACATTGATCACAGTTTGGAAGGATGTTAGAGGTCAACTAGTGTGAGAAACACCTGTCAGAACCAGGCTTGGTCAGTTAATTGGTCAGCAAGAATTTATTAAGTACTTAATCGCAGTAGCTCCTATTATAGTAGGCGAAACACCATGTAAACAGCTAGGTATCTACAATAGATATACAAAGTAGGTGGAAGATATTTTCAGAGGGAAGGCACTAGTTGGGAGGGAAGGAGGGAGGTAGAAGGGGTGGGGTTGGGTGGGAGAGGAAAGGCCTCCAGTAGGACATAGGATTTGAACTCTCATAGGACCCCAGTGAAGCCTGGAGGCAGAAAAGGGGTGAGAGAGAATTCCAGACAGTGGAGATCCCTTGCTTCAGATCCCTTGCTTCACCCACCCCTTCCATATCTTCCCCATTAAAGGTCAGAGAGCCGAGGGGTACCAGACAGGGTCCCCAACTCCACTGGGGAAGGAGGCTCTCTTCTCCAAGGGGAGAGACCGAGTGGGCCAATAAAAGCCACTTGATTTCAGCTTCACTTTGGAAATCGATGAGCTATGATTGCAAACCCAGCCTGTGTGGGCAGCATGGTGAAGCTTAGCTAATCTTAGCTGTTTCTAGCCTGCACTGGCCTCGCCATGGATCACCAGCGAAGCCCAGGGAAGCGTTATCGATCTCTTGACTAAAGTGTCCTAATGAAATACAAATCTGCTCTCATTTAGAGAGCCATCTGTCACAGCCATACAGGAAAAAAGCAACACGCAGAACAATAACCGTAATTTAATTTTCGGGCCCTACCTTCTCCCCTCCATGAGTTGGGCTTCTGGTCTCTCTACTCAGCCCTGGGAAATCAATAACAGTTACTGTTTTAACTTTGTCAAAGACTGGCAGGGAAGAAAAAAAGTCATCAATAGCATCTTAAAGATATTTCCAATTATGTGTAAGTTACCTGCTACATGGGCTCTTGGCTGACTCACCGTGAGTTAAAAGCAATTTGGAAAAACTCGAGTTAGTGCCAGTTTAATTCCAAGCTCCTTTTTTTGATTCAATTCAGTTCAATAAATCAAGCATTTATTAAGTCCTACCGTGTGCCAGGAAGTGTGTGAGGCACCAAATATGCCATCAAACAATCAACAAGCATTTATTAAATGTTCCTTCTGGTGCCAGGTATCATCGTAGGCACAGCAAAAGCAAAGACCCAGATGCAATGGTTCCTGCCTTCAAGGAGCTTACGTTCTCTTGATGTGAAATAACATGTACAAGGGAAGTAAAAATAAAAGATATACAACAAAATTTAAAAAATAATTGTAGGATGCAGGACACTAATCACTGGGGAAGCCAGTGAGGACCTCTTGTAGGAGATGCCACCTAAGTTGAGCCTTTAAGGAAGCTTGGCATTCCAAGAAGCAAAAGTGAAAAGGGAAGGTATTCCAGGAACAGGGGAGAGTCTGTGCAAAGGTATGGAGATGAAAGATAGCAAGTCCATGAGGAGAATAGCAGGTAGATTTGTTTGAGTTGGAATGTTGAGTGTGGGAAGGGAGACTAATATAAATAAATAGGAAGTGGACAAATGAGTCAGAGCTGGATCATGAAGTTTACTGTTTCCAACAGAGGATTCGGTATCTCCTTCTAGAGACGATGGAGAAGCTCTGATGCTTCTTGAGAAGGGGGCTGACAGTCAGAATTGCTCCTTGGTCTCTAAAATACACTGTTTTAAAACATCTTAAAATGTTTCTGAAACTGTCTTTATTTTATATATTTAAAATTTTTGAGTTGTAGCCTATCCCACCAATTTTTGCATGCATGAACTCTGGAAATCTAAGAGTAAAACTGTTAATACCAAGAAGAAGAAAAAAAGAATTGAGTAGCCCTAGGAAGGAGTTTATGGGGAGGAGGCATAGCAGCTGAATTCCAGTATATGGAAGAGGGATAAGAGTTTTTCTTTTGGCTTCAGAGGACAAAGCCAAGAGTACTAGGTGGAAGTTCCCAAGGAATCAAAGTCAGGATCAAAGCTGTTCATGAGGGATCCTCCTCCTTGGAGAATAAGAGGCTGGATAATGATGCAGCTGGTAATTCCTTGCAGCTATCAGGTGTACTAGATGGATTCTGACTCTGTTCCTTCCTGACTCCCAAATTCTGTGATTCTTTAAGATAGATTCCAGAAAAGAATCAAATAGAATGTGAGCAAAGAATTCAGGGAAATGGAATCTCCTTGAGAGTAGGCATTGTTTATTTCCTTTTACCTGTTTACTACCTCCTGGGGCCATCTGTAGTCATTGTGATCGATATCAGGCCACTGGACCCAGATGGCTCCGGAGGAGAAAGTGAGGCTGGTGACTTTGCGCAGACCTGCCTCACTGTAATTCAATTTACTTTCATGTCATGGCATCACCTCCCTGATGTCATGGTCCTCTTTGAGAATGAAGGACAAACAATGATATCATGTTCATCCCAATGACTAGCTTTGTACTTGGCCCATATTAAGTACTTAATAAATGCTCTTTGAATGAATGAATGGAGTTATGAGGTAAAAGGATGAGAAAACTCTGGCTACTCACATTTAGGACAGCTTCTTCTATTTTTCCCTTGAATCTTGCTCATTAGCCCCTTTCTCACCCCATTTTCCACCAAGCTGTTAGAAAATCCCGTTTCCCTTATTTTCTACAGCCATATATGTATTTCTAGCCTTAGCACGGATTTTGTCTTTATTTCCAATTTCAAATTCAATAAATATCATTCAGAACCTATTATGTACAGTGCACCTTGATAATGGAGATGTGTGTGTGTGTGTGTGTGTATGCGTGTGTGTGGTGTAAAGAGTTGGAGGGTATTCTGGGTCCATGATTTCATTATTGTAAGGAATTCCCAGTGTAGAGTTCCACAGTGAACCAATCAACAAACATTCATTGATCTTTTGCTTTGTGCCAAGCACTGTGCAAAGCAGTGGGGGTTCTAGGACAAAGCAAAGGCAGTCTCTGCCCTCAAGGAGCCTACACTGTATGGTAAGGTTAAAAACTTCTCTTCAACTTGTGTTTTTTAAGAGTTGCTTGAGGGGCAGCTAGGTGACACAGTGAATAGAGCACTGACTCTGGAGTCAGGAGGACCCGAGTTCAAATATGGCCTCAGACACTTGACACTTACTAGCTATGTGGCCTTGGGCAAGTCACTTAACCCCAATTTCCCTGCCTTCCCCCCTCCAGGAAAAAAAAAAAGTTACCTGAGGGGTGTTGAGAAGTTCAGTGATTTGCCCATGTTCACAAAGCTAGCATGCACTGGAGACAGGATTTGAACACAGGTCTTTGAAGATGACTTCTAGGCTGACCTACCCTCAAACCATGATGCTATTGTGCCCCTTCAAGAGGAGATGCAATGATTAAATAGAATGTGACTCTGGTTTCATGGAGCTCCGTGGAGCTCCCAATGAGTCATAGAACTGGGACCACAGAAGATAATCTTGTTCAACCCATACCTGAGCAGAAATAACCTCTACAGTAACCACTCAGAGTGGGCATTCAATCTTTGGGATTTTAGTACATCTATTGTGTTCATCTCTGGGTGTCACATTTTAGGAAGGAGAAGAGAGCTGGAGAGGATCTAGAGAAAGGTGACCAAGATGGTGTAGTGTTGATTTCACGACTCATGAGGATCATTTGAAAGACCTTAGGATATTTGCTCTGAAGAAGAGAAGAATGTGGGGGGGATGGAAAAGGATATGATAACTCTCCTTAAAAACATCCGTCATGTGGAGAAGCGATTAAACTTTCTCATCTTGGTCCAAAAGGGTAGAGTAAGGATTGATGGATGGATACTACAGAGGCATATTTAACTATGATGGTATCAGGAGACATTTCCTAATATTGAATTGGTTACCTAAGGAAGTAGTAGGTCGTAAACCGGATGGTCACTCATCATGTATGTTTCAGGGGGATACTTCTCCAACTCTGGGTCAGACTAGCTGGGCTCTAGGGTTCCTCTAATTTTGAATTTCTGTGATTCTGTGACCTTAGAAATCATGGAATTCAACCTGGTCCTTGTAGATGAGGAAATGGAGGCTTAGATTAAATACTTTGCCCACAGTCACATGACCAGTTCAGTAGCTCTGACTCTTAGCAATATGATGAGTAAACAGGGTCCTCTCACTGAATAGGCAGAGGACTTTACCAAGTTCTTTAGTCCTATGTAAATTATTTATGAATATCTACCTACAGGAACCCTTTCTTCTCTTCTTCCTCCCACCCTCTTCCCTAGTTCAGACCTATACAAACTTTGGTATATCTGGTCTGGTGGCTTCTCCTTCAAACACTGACCCCTTTCCCACACAAGGATGGTTCCAAGTGCTTCCATAAGACATTAGACACCTGGAAAAGGTACCTAAAAACTTACATCATCCCCTTCCTGCATCCCAGCCAGTTACTATACCAATGACAACAAACAGACATAATCCATATATCAGGAAAACAACTCCTCAAGAAACCTGGATAATATAATTACACACTTTCCATCTACTAAGGGCTCATCTGAGTCTTACTCTCACTCTGTAAACAACTCAAGCCACTAAAAGATACAAAAGTCAGTCATTCAGCCTAACTTAATCTATAGGCACAGATAACAGCTCTTCTTCCTTAAATATTTTCCACCATCCTCCAGAGCCTTTCTCATTCTGGAAGATTCCTTTATAGCCTCCATTTTGAAAAAATACCCAAGCTAGACATTCTCACTCCTTCAACACTCTCCAGGCTCTGCTTCTAACTCTAGACTTTACTATGTCACTATAGCTTTTCTTATCCTAAAACATGTCTATTTCCAAGTGATCTTCTCACCCTGGAAGATCCCACTGTCCCTGGGGCCCCCTCCTGTCCCAATGGATCCTATTTTAAGGCTTTAGTTATATCCAGGGGAGGGAGACAGGATTGTTTAACTTAGAGAATAGAAGACATTGGGAGGTACATGACAGCTTTTTCCAAATATTTGAAAAGCTATCACCTAAAAGAAATTAGACTTCCAAGCCAATCCAATCCAATCCAATCCAATCCAATCCAATCTAATCCAATCCATTCCAAGCCAATGAATATTTATTAAGCAGCTACTCTATGCAAGGCATCATTCTAGGGGCTGAGGATGCAAAGACAAAAATAAAATAGTCTCTACATTCAAAAAGGTTACATTCTCTTCAGGAAATTTGATATGTAAGCAATAAGGATATAAATAATAATTTAAAGAGGGAGAACAGGAAAGGTGAATCATCTCTGTGTTTAGCTCCAAAGGGCAGAACTTGCAACTCTGGGGAGAAATTGCAAAAATGTAAATGGAGATAGTATTGATGTCAGGAAAACCACTCTAATAACTACAGCCACCCGACAGTGGCATGGGCTGCTTGGAAGGTATTGAGTTTCCCCTCCTGGTGGTCTCCAGCAAAGATTGCACAACCTCTTACCAGCTATATTTACAGAGAAGATTCTTGTTCATCTATTGGCCAGACTACATGATTTCTTCAAACCCTAAGATTCTGTGATTCAAGAGAATATTCACCCTGAATATCTGGCTATGCACAAAGTGGTCCTTGTGTGGAATTCAGGAAGGTCAGGCTCTCCTTCCAACCCTGCTGGAAGCATTGCCCAGAGCAGATGTATGTTGCATGCAACAATAACCTCCTGCCAGACCCCAATCCAAAGCTCCATCGCCAACTCTAGGACATTGAGAACATTTTTAGTGGAGGTGACATCCATATATAGAGTGCCTTTAGCCTAGTCCAGGAGTCTAGGGAAGCTGTGGGGTACAGTGGATAGAACAGTCAGCCCTGGGATCGGGAAGACCTTAGTTCAAATCTGGCTAAGATACTTATTAACTGCGTGACCCTGGGCTTAAACTCTGATTGCCTCACTTTCCTTATGTGTAAAAAAATGAGGATAATCATAGCACTTACCAGAGTTTTGTGAGGATCAAATCAGATAAATGAAAAATGCTTAGCACAGTGTTGACACATAGCACAATTAGCTTAGTCCAGGGGCAGCAATTCTGACCCATTGAATCTAGGCTTGTTCTTCTCCTGGCCGTGTTGTTGATTTTCTAGACTTGAAAACCATATGCTCTCTATACCTGGATTACAATGAAACTTCCTCCAGTGCCTGGGGCCTCCTCCCACTGGAGCATCCAACAATACTTGCTGCCCCCTCCCCCAGGAATATTCCTCTACAGGGTCTGTCCCCTTCTGCCATGGGTGAACTCTTCCTGGAGCCTACGTTTTATGGGAGGGCCAGACCATCCTGCCTCATTCTCCTTCTCGACTTTGCAGATTTCCAAACCAGGTACCTTCTTCTTCCTCTCCCACATCCTGCTTCTTGGCTCCCTTTGTGTCTCCTCCACTTCCACTAGAATGTCACTTCATTAAGAGCAGAAAGTGTCTTTCTTTTTGCTTCTATTTTCATCACCGCGGCTTTGTGCAATGCCCAGCACAGAGTAAGCATGGAGGATGTTTGTGTCATTCCTTCCCTCCCTCCCTGGATCATAGAATTAGGGCCACAAAGACTCTTGGAGATCATCTGAGGGACTCTGTTCCTCAGTGGCTGGGGTACCAGACTTGAAGTCAGCACACCTGGGTTCAAATCTGGTCCTCTATACTTATCACTGGTCTGCATTTGGACAAGTCACTAAAGCCTTAGTTTCTTTATCTATAAAATGGGTCCACAAATAGCCTAATCATAGCCTAGATCCAATTTGCAGAGTTGTTGTGGAGATCAAATGAGATGATATCTGTGTAGGGTTCTGAAAGTGCAAAACAAATAAGAGCTACTATCATCATCATCATCATCATCATCATCATCGTCATCATCATCATTGTCATCATCATTGTCATCATCATCATCATCATCATCATCATTGTTATCATCATCGTTGTCATCACCATCATCAATTATTATTATAACTACCCAAAACCCCTCAGAGGGAGACCAGGGTGACGAACCAGCTTGGCCGGGTATAGAGCTCTAAGAAAGTGGTAGATGGAGAGTGTGAACATTGTTCACCCAGGTGAAGGTCCAGGATCCTCTCTGGCCACTATGACGCACTCGTCTACAGTGTCAGAGACCGTGGGCATTTAGGTAAAGAGTGGCAATCTTCTACTTCCTCTTTTTTTCTGATCCTGTTCTTCATGTTACGAAAGGATCTCAGAATTTCCTCTCATCTAGCAACAGGAGAGTTTCATTTCCCTAAGTCTGAGCTCCTTGAGAGCAGGGACCGTGCCTTATTGCTCTTGTGTCTTCTTCTGCCTGGCGAGTGTTTAGCGGATGTTTGCGGAAGGAGCGTAGTGCTGATAATTGGCTCATTAGCTTTGCCAAATCTTTCCTTGGGGGTGTACAGGCTGGTGCACAAACAGCAGGGCCTCCTTCAGCCTGGCCCTCCAACCTAATACAAAAGCAGTCTCTGAAGGTACTTGTTATTCAGTAAACTCCAGCTGTTCCCTAATATCTCTGAGTTCAAATACAAATTCCCCCAATTTGGCATTTAAAGCCCTTTATAACCTAGTCCCAACATACCTTTCCAGTCTGCTTACACATTATTGCTCTAACCACCTAGCTGCCTGGAGCTAAGGGGCTCAGGGCAGCTTCGTCGTGCAGTGGATAGCAGTCAGGGCCTGGAGTCAGGAAGATCTGCGTTCAAAAAGGGCTCAGACACCTACTAGCTGTGTGACCCTGGACAAGTCACTTCATCCTGTTTGCCTCAGTTTCCTTATCTATAAAATGAGTTGGAGAAAGAAATAGAAAACTGCTCCAGTATCTTTGCCAAAAAAGTCCCATGGACAGTATTGCATACTATGGTCCATGGGGTCATGAAGAGTCAGACACAACTGAACAAGAGTAACATACTCTATAGTCCATTTATACCAACCTTCTTGCTCTTCCTTACACACAATTCTCCATCTCCTACCTCTAGGCCTTTGCACTGGCTCCATCCTCTCCCCACTTCCCTTTGGAACCCATGTTTCTATCAAAACTCAAGTCAAATGACACTCCTACAAGAATACTTTCCTGAACTTTGCTCCCAGGTGGTAGTGCCCTGCCTCAGAAATCTACTTAAGTATTTTGAGTATATAGTAAGGTATAGCAGACAGAAATCTGGCCTTGAAGGCAAGAAGACCTGGGTTCCAATCTAGACTCTGACACGTACTGACTGTGTGACCCTGGGAGAGTCCCCTGAACTTTCAGTGCTCTAAGCAAATCTCTAAGATTACAATTTGCAGAGAAGGTCATGACCTGGATTGGTAATAGGTATTTACGTGCTCAAAAGTTCTCTATACCAATGAGCTCACAAATCTAGTCTCTATCCCTAAATTTTTTGCAACAGTGGCCATCCTATATAGGATGCAGGGCAATTGGCCTGGCCTCTGGCCACTACTGGCAATAATGCTTTGTCTAGGGCACTTCCTGTGGAAGGCTGAGCCTTCATACTTACTGCTTCTGGGGGCACATAGGCTAAGCAGAAATGGCCAGGTTCATTGTCAAGAATACTTCAAGACCTGACCCCTGTTAACAATGTATACTTCTGTGTACACATAATCCCCCTTGCTAGAATATCAGCCCCTTAAAGGCAAAGGATCTCATTGTTCTGTCTCTATTCCCAATGTTTAGCACAATGCCTAAAATATGGTAGGTGCTTAGTAAATGCTGACTGGTTGATCAAGTAGGAGAGTGGTAAATTATGATTCTTCCACAACCTTGGAAAATAATTAGTCCTGACTTGTATTCTCTGCCCTGTATGCCTTGCCTATTGGAACATAGACAGTCAGTAGTGGTAGTTAAATTGGGTCATTGGAGACATAAAATCTGATCCAGAGACAAGAAGGTAATCAATAGAAGATGGCCTTCTAGATCTATGATGCCCTTTATGAATACCAGGTCATGTCCTTCAGTCTGGACAATGCTCATGAAGTCTTTCAGAGACTCATGAACTTATTATTTCAAGACAAAATGAACCCCTAGATGGTGGTCTATCTCAATGTTATCTTCATCAGCTCTGGGGAAACATCTCATAAATTAGAATTGGCCTGGGCCAAGCTCCAACACCTAGACCAACATTGGCTGCTCTCCAAGTTGGATAAAGGGCATCCTGAGAAAGATGTGATGAAATTTCTGAGGCATTTAGTAAGCTAGTGGGGAGTGGCTATCTATCAGTATAAGATATAGCCAATACTGAAGTGAACCACCATATTGACAAGAAACCTGCAGTAGTGCCTTGACTTTGTAAAATATTACTATCATTTCGTTCTCATGTTTTCTGCTTGACCTTGGCAATTCTGATGGTGGGAGAGAGTATAGAGTATTCATTTACCTATTCTGTTTAAATCTCTCTTGACTGATGGAAACAGTTCATCATTGAGACCATGGAGGACATTCCCTCACAGGTCACATTACTCTTTCCAATGCATGGGCTTTTTATATAATTGTCTCCTAGTTTGCCTGCTAGGTATGGGGATTGTACTATATGGGAGAAGGAGTTCCTCACAATCAAAGCTGCATGTGAGCTACAAAAACAGTACCTAAAGGAACTATGGAGTTCAATCATCATGCACACTGAAGATAAGAATCTGGAACAGCAATCTTTGAACATTCAATGGATCAGCTTGTATAATTGGTTCCACCTACAAACCATGAATTTTGTTGGCATTCACTCTCAATAAGAGCAACTAGATCTGACCCATTGGCACCAGTAGAAGATGCTCAAACCCATGCCCAGTTGTCTTCCTTGCATGCTGGCACAATGCCCTCACTCAAAAGAGGACTAGTCCCCCTGAACCTATACTCTTGCTTTCATATAGGCAAGTCCTCAACCCAACTCCCTCCATTCTTTTCCCCAATAAGGGTCAGTTGGCAGCAAGCCATGTTAACATATTCAAAATATTAACCATGATCAACTAGGCCTTCTAATTGTCATGAGCATGATGTGACATCTCAAAGTTGTATGTTCATTCTTGTGAGGTATCAGCTTCAGTCAAGGACCCCATGGAGAAGTCAAAAATATTGTTGCAATGTCTACTAACTCTGTTCCATTTTTAGGCAGCAGTAATACAAGACTGAATTACAGTCCCATTTTTTGTCATTTCTAGGACATGATGCCATTCTCAAATAAGATAATTCATGTGAAGTACTTTGCAAACTTTTAAGCTCTATCTAAATATGAGTTATTTTTATTGTTGTTTCTCTGGTGTTGGGATAAGTCCTGAGCAAGAGGGATCACTTTCTTTTTTGTTCCGGACCTCTCACTTTTGCCAAGGTAGTCCATTTGAAATCAACATTTTAAAAATACATTTTATTTATTTCATCAAATATTTTTCAATTATATGTAAATTTTTAAACATTTTTTTAAAATTTTGAGTTTTAAATTCTCTCCTTCCCTCCCATGCCTCTCCCATTCCTTGAAAAGGAAAACAGCATGATATTAATTGCACATATGAAGGTATGCAAAATATTTCTATATCAGCCATGTTTCAAATTAAAATGCATACACACATAAACATCAAGAAAAATAAAGAAAGTAAAGTATGCTTCAATCTGCACTCAGTTCTCTCTCAGGAGGTAGATAGCATTTTTCATCCTGCATCCTGTCTTGGATCATTGTCTTGATCAGAATAGTTAAGTCCTTCACAGTTGATCACTGTTACAATACTGCTGTTACTCTGTACAATGTTCTCCAGGTTCTGTTTGTCTCACTTTGTATCAGTTCATATAAGTCTTCCCAGATTTTTCTGAAACTATTCCGCTGGTCATTTTTTATAGCACAATAGCATTCCATCACTATCATATATCACAAGTTGTTCAGCCATTCCCCAATTGATGGACATCCCCTCAATTACCAATTCTTTGCCACAACAAAAGAGCTGCTATAAATATTTTTGTACAAATAGGTCCTTTTCTCTTTTCTTTGATCTCTTTGGGATATAGAACTAGTCCTCTCAAAGTGAATATTGTGCTCCACAGTCCTCTCTCTCATGTAATCTTCAATTGGGGGTCCCTAGCTCATCTCTCACTCAAGAGAAGCTATATTTGAAGTCTTCCAAGTAAAGGTCCACCTTTCTATGGTTTATAACTCTAGTCTAATGAGTAAAGAGAGCATAAATGGGGTCATTATTAGTGCCTCATGTGCCTATCTCATCTTTCTATTTATTCTTTCTATTTCATCTCATCTCATCAAAATAACTGGGCAGACCTATTGCCATGGTAAAATTCTATTAGAATGATCATATCCACTTATGTACCCCTACGTTACCCCATTTTCATAAAAAAGCAGTTTTTCACTGCTCTCTCTCTCTCTCTCTCTCTCTCTCTCTCTCTCTATATATATATATATATATATATATATATATATATATATATATATATATATGATTAAAGACTGTCCTTTTAATAAGAGAATCATAAATTTAGAGCTGGGAGGTGTCTTCAAGGCAGGATGTGGAGTCCAGGTCATTCATTTTACAGATGAGAAACTAAGGCAGATTGGTTAAGAGACTTGTTTAGGGTCACACAGTAAATGTTATAGGCAGAGTTTGAACTTAGGCCTTCCTGGCTCCTAGTTGAGAATTCTTTCCACTATACAACTTAGCTATCAAATTGGTGGTTTCCAAACTTACCATTGAAGATGAAGTATCATGCAAATGGAAGACATGATACACTGAGGGAATATGTTGACATAAAAGAACAATTTTACCTTTTCTTTCATAGCCTGCAAACTCTTAGAATTTTCCAAGAAACTGATGAATAAAGTAATTGACCCTTTCTCCATCAGTAAGGTGGTGAGCCTCATGGCCTTCCAGGTGAGAATACCCTCCTTATTATGTATCTGCTCTGTGACAACCAAAAAAATGAAATCAATTGAATCCTCACATGCTCCTATACTTATGGACTGGCTAAATACTAGAGGGGTCTATTCATTAGAGGAATACATAGTCCAGGAGATCTTAGATTTGTGGAAGTTACAGGATCTACTCTAGAAACTAGTTTATTGGTATGGTTAAAGACCAATGGTGGGAACATGGAAGCCCACACTCAGCAAGCAGATACTCAACCCAACTCAACAAAGATTTATGTTTGTTATTGGACTTGATCCTAGAGATTCACAGACAATGCACAGATCTTACTGGGGGAATAAAATATATGTGAACCACGTAATCTCTTTGGACCTCAATTTACTCTCCTGTAAAATTATGGTATTAGATTAGATGACCCCTTTAAGTTCTGAATCTATGATTCTACTGGCTTATATGCACAGAGAAATAAATAGAAGACAATTGGAGGAGGAGAAGGAGGAAATTACTAATGAGGGGTAAGAGACAGGGATCAAGAAAGGGTTCCTGTAGGAGTTGACACCTAAGCTAAACCTTGCTAAGAGGCACAACTAGGCAAGGAGACATGGAGGACAGACAGCAAAATGCACAAAGATAGGAAATGGAGTGCCATGTCCAGACAAGAGCTAGTAAGTGATACTGGCTTGAATGGAGATCGTATGGTGGTTAATAACACAAGTTGGAAAAGGAAGGGGGAAGCCAGATTACAAAGCGCTCTTAATGCCAGGCTATGGAGTTATGTTTCATCTCTCTCCAATTTGCATCTATTGCTCTTCCGGGTTTCACCTGCATGGAGAAAGCAAGATGCCCTTCTCCGGTTAAGCTCATCACCTCTAATCTCATAGCCAAGCTTTTAATTCAAGTTTTGACTGACACCACCTCCTGCAGCCTCCTCTCCCCTCTGATTGGAGGGCTGGGGGCAATGCTTTCCTTTATAGAGGGCAAAATATGGACTTCTGGACTTGTTCCCCTATGCATTTACTGCTCTGCCTGGTTCCAACTCCATGGAACAAGATGCCCCTCTGTTCGGTACCCACTTTTCTGCCTCCTTTTGTGTGTTACCTCCCCCAATCAGATTGTAAGCTCCTTGAAGGTAGAGGCCATCTTTTTTTTTTTTAATTAATTGTTTCCCTAACACTTAACACAGTGCCTAGAACATAGTAGGCACTTAATAAATGTTTGTTGGATTGGATCTTCTATGCAACAGGGAGCTGCTGAGGTTGTTGTTTTTTTTTAAACAGGCCTATGACATGGTAATACACATATATGGTGTTTCACAGTCAGTAAATCACTTTACATACATTATATCATTTGAGTCTCACAACCCCTTGTGACATAGGCACTACAGGTATGATTCCTGTTTTACACATAGTGAAGCTGAGATTCATCCAAGTGACCTGACTCCCTCGTGGTCTTGTAGCTAATAGGTAGCAGAGGTGTGATTCAAACCCAAGTCATTATGTCATATTGCCTCCTCTGGGCAGACCTGTTGTTTAGGAAGATAGAATGAATTAAAGATGGAGAGAATGGGAGCTGGGACCTGTCCCATCAAGCCCCAGCCTCAAGTCCTGTGGCAGCCTTCTTGGGATAAGGGGTGTGTCAGTCCCACAACAACACCAAAATAGTAGAATGAGTTAAGATGATAGAGTCAGAGAGTGAATCCATAGTGAGATGAAACATAGCAAAGGAGGGTTATGGCATGGAGGCTATAGCCCTAAGGAAATATGGTGTTCGGGGGAGAAATTATGTGGGCCAGCTGACATCTTGGATACACCTAGAACACTGGATTCGTTGTCAGGGGCACTGGGCTCAAAGCCCATTGGTACCACTTACTGCCTGTGCAATCTTGGACAAATCACCTGTCCTCTCTGGGCCTTGGCCTCCTGACCTTTAAAATGGATGGATTGAATCAGATGTGTCAAAGGTCCCTTCCCACTCCACCCCTATTTTCTTCTGAGCCTGACCCATTTGCCTTGGCAGAGTGTTTGTCCTGGAGGACTACAGGCTGTCTGCCTCCCTAGCTCTGGAGTCAGTGTTAACAAGCCTCATTCCTGCTGCTGAACTCTTTCCTCACATTGAATCCAGCATTCTGGTGAACTCAGCTTGGCACAGCAGGGTGGCTGACCAGAATGCTCTGAATATGACGGGGGCAGCTCCTGTTTGCTCTGCAGGAGACTCCTTCTGTCAATCCATGTTGATTGCTACCTGCCCAGTAATCACGAGTGTGTATTGGCCCCAACTCCATACTCCCAGGCCTGGGGACTGAGCAGGGACAAGGACTACAGATTCTCCAAGGATAGCCGGACTTGAGAACCTCTAAAATCCTTGAAGTAAATTACAAATATAAAGTAATTTATAAAGTATATTTTATGTCCATAGGTATGTATGAACAAATATAAATATACATGTGTATATGTGTGTTATGTGTATATGCATACACAATAAACATGTATATATAATAGACATGAATATACAACTATACATGTGTAGATACACATGTATATTTTATGATATATGTGTGTACACATGTGTATATACATGCACACACATACATATGTACACATATGATACACATCTAAATATGAATGCATGAGAAAGAGAGAACAAGTGCACTAAGTGACTCAGTGGATAGAACATTGGGTCTGGAGACAGGAAGACCTGAGTTCAAATTCAATCTCTGATACTTATTAGCTGTGTGACCCTGGGCAAGTCACTTAACCCTGTTTGCCTTGGTTTCCTCATCTATAAAATGAGCTAAAGAGAGAAATGGCAAATCTCTCTTGTATCTTGACCAAGAAAACCCCAAAAGGGATCATGAAGAGTCAGACACGAAATGACTGGACAGCAACAACAACAACAATATATGTGTGTACATAAATATGTATTTATCTTTGTACATATATGGACTTGGACTTGAGGACCTTGAAAGTTTTCTGAGTAAATTATGAATATAAAGTAAATTATACATATATATCTATGCATGTATATGAAAGCATATAAATCAATATGTGTATGCACATGTGTTTATATACATATGTATATCTATATAGCTATGTATGTATGCATATATACACATATACCTATATACGTGTGTATATGCAATAACATACACGTATCTACAGCAAAAGGTAGAAAGATGGATGGATGGATGGAGGGTAGGTGGGCAGATACGTAGACAGACAGACAGATGCACACCAGACCCGGGATATCATTGGTATCTTCCTGTACCAGGGCTAATAAGCACCTGCTCTGAAGCTTACACTTTTACAGTTTCCTTGGGGCATAGGGAAGTTAAAGATGGGGAAGAGTAGGGCATACTCAAGATACAAGATGGAAGAGAGGGAGAGCTCTGAAACGATGCTAAGCCACCATAGGATGACACAGAAGTCCCATGACCTTAGAGCAAAGATTCAGGCCTAAATTATCCTCATTTGCATGGATTTTACTTTTGAAAAAACTTTAAAGGAGAATGGACTATATTACATTAAAGGTTAATGAGTCTCTCTTTAGCTCTGTCCACCCACTTTTAACATCTGTCTCCCAAGTTCTTTCTTTTTAGCATATGCAAAGGGAGTGGCTGCTCTTTCAAATACCTATGATTTCTTGAGTTGCCCTCCCCCCCAACCAATAACAAGTGGCTGCCATCAGGTCCCTTGGTAAAGCACAGGGCAATTCTCCCTTCTCCTCACTCTTCACCCTTCCCACTCACCCCACTTCTTATCTTTAATTTTCTCAGAAATCAAAGCCTTCAACCGACAACTCTCCTTCAACCTGGTTTCAGATGGGAATCTGATTTGGGAGCTGGCTGCTGGGTTCTGGCACCCACTGAAGAGCTAATCCCCTCAATGGTGAGAATGTTTCCCTGCGCAAACTTTTCAGAATTGGGGCTGGGGGAGGGGCAAGAGGGCACAGCCAGCCAAAGAGGGCAGGGAATGGCTAAAGCGAGGGAAGATAAGATGATATCCACTAAAGCTCTGTTTACTCCCATTCTCTCTGAGCTACCTTTAAAAAGGATAAAATTATCCCTTAATCCCCTTTATCTCCTTCAATGCTTCTATGAAAGATCTTCTTGACATTTTAGGAGAGGGGAAAAGAAGGTAAGAAAACATAATATTCAGTGGAAATTGTCAGGCAGAAGAATTTCAGTGAACTTGGCATTCGGTGCTTCTTTAATATTAAAGAAAATAAATCTGGGTGAGGTAAGAAGGCTGGATTGACAGGTTCACCCCCAACCCCCAACCCTGGCATGGTATCTCATGGCAAGGGTCTGGGTGACATGCTTCTTATCCATCTTGCTCTGTGGGGGTGATGCCAGTTACCTTGCATGCGTGTCTCACGCTTGGGAAGAGCCCTGATTGATGGTGGCAGGGGGGCCCTGCCCATCCTTCCCACTTTGCATTGATTACTGCTTTGCTTTTTAAAATCCAGCCCGCCTCTCTCCGGCTTGTTCCCCTCACCTTCCTTCCAAACACACCCTTTGGTCTGAATAAATATGCATCCTTCCTGCCCTCAGCCCCTTTATTTAACACCTTTCTCAGTTTTCAACAAACCCTGAGTGATGACTTATGAATTAGTTATGAAGAGTGATGCTGGAATGATGTCAAGTGAGGCTGGCCAGCTCAGTAACAGGGAAGAGGGAATTAACTGACTCAGATTCAAAGAATGTCACAGCAGGAAGAGGCTTTAAACAGAGAACATTGGGACAAAGCATGTCGAATATTGGAGCTGGAAGGAACCTTAAACATAGAATCTTGGGGCACTGACTACATATAGACTTTAAACATCAAAAGCTGGAATGTAGAATGAAGAATGGTAGAGTTGGAAGGTTCTTTCAAACAGAAAGGGTCAGAGGTGAAAGCGTCTTAAAAATGCAGAATGTTGGGGTTGGAAGGGACCTTTGGAATATAGAATATACAAAATTTTAAAGACCTTAAAACACAGAAAGTCAGAACTTGGGGAAACCTTATAACAGAGGAGAGAATGTTGGCCTATCTAGGCCAACTCTATAGTTTTTCTTTAAATGGGTAAACCGAGGGTCGTTTAGAGAGATTAAGTAGCTTGCCTAATGTCTCAAGGGCAGCTAGATGGTGCCACAGAGTGCTGGGCCTGGAGTCAGGAAGACTTCCTGAGTTCAAATCTTGCCTAAGACACAGACTAAGCTGTGTGACCCTGGACAAGCCACTTCACACTGTCTCAGTTTCCTCATATGTAAAATGAGTTGGCGAAGAAAATGGCAAACCACCCTAGTATCTCTGCCAAGAAAACCCCAGAACCCCAAGAACACCGCAAAGAATAGCACACAAATGAAAAATCACTTGAACAACACCAAAGTCTCAAAAAAGGTGAATGAAGGAAAGACGAAAATCCCAGCATCCTGGCTCCAAATTGAGGCTCATTTCGTTCACAATGCTGCCTCTCTTTGCCTTCCTACTGAATAATGACCAGAGTGCACCCTAAATTTAAAAATTGTGGGGGCTATCTCACCGTAATATGGATAATGGATTTTATGCTCCAGCCCCCAGAGAGGTCGATGGCACAGTGACCTGCAAAATGAGAATTTTCTTTACAACCTCTGTGGGAAGGGGGGAGGAAGTGTGGCAGGACACCAGTTTAAAGTAGCAAAGAATAACCACTATGAATTCATCTGGAAAAAATGTAGTACTATTACTTTTAGGAATATATGGTAGTTTGATGGTGGTGATTGTAACTGAATGAAGGACCCACTTTAAGGAACAGGCTTAAAATGGAATTAGTATTTTAATTTTTCTCCTATAACTTGAGTCTCCCGGAGTATTTGTAAACCACTTGATCACTTAATTATGGCTAATAATCACTTATTCAGTTTCATTTTTGCTGGCATTTGGCTTAGCAAAACATGTTTCCCTCTAGATAATTCAGAGGTGAACCTCAGCTCGTTTTATGTTCAAACGTTAACTGAAATTTGAGTAAGTGTAGTTTCAGAGTATTTTGAAAGGTAGGTCAACGTCCTCCACGAGACAGTGTGTGCTCTCTCTCTCTCTCTCTCTCTCTCTCTCTCTCTCTCTCTCTCTCTCTCTCTCTCTCAATATATCTATAATTTGTGTCTATTATCTACCTACATACCTATCTGTATCTCTCTATAACTTATCCATCTATGGGCAGCTAGGTGGCCCAGTGGATACAACACTGGGCTTGGAATTAGCAAGACTCATCTTCATGAATTCAAATCTATGAACTTACTAGCTGTATGACCCTGGGTAAGTCACTATTTGCCTCAGTTTCTCATCTGTAAAATTAACTAGAGAAGGAAATGGTAAACCACTTCATCTTTGCTAAGAAAATTCAAAATGGGGTCATGAAGAGTCAGACGTGACTGATCCTACTGAACAACAAACAAAATCCGATTATCTTCCTGTGTATTTATCACTTACCTATTTTGTCAATCCAAAATTAATCTCAAGGCATGTTACGGCTTTTGGAACTCTCAGGATCGCTCCTTCGATGCTACAAGCCTTAAGACTGTGTGATTCTTTCCCTCTAACTTTCTCACTATAATCAGTACTGAAGAAAATTATAAAATTGCCTGACTTTGGTATAGCAAAGATTCAATGGTTTGCAAGTTAGGAGACTTGAGTACTTTTCGCTGTTATTAGTTCATTATATTTTTGGGTAAGTCACTTAACAGCAATAAGGCGCAGTCATTAAACACCTACTATGAACAAATTACTGTGTTTGGTGCAGGAGAAGGTGCACAATTTAGATAATAGGTTGTCCCTCCCCTAAAGATAAGAATATAATTGAATTATTAAATAAATTATTTGAGCTCTGGGAGAGAGTTGTTTTTTTTACCTCAAGGATCAGAACAAGTTTCCTGGAGGAAATGACATTTGTTAGCTTTTAAAGAATGGGAAAGCATTGAGTTCATTTTGGGTAAAGACATCTAAGTGTGAAAGCACAATATTGACCAGCTTGGTTGGAATATAGAATGTGCAGGACAAGAATACCATTCGATGATGCCAGAAGAGAGGGTGAATTCCTCGTGGTAGAGTATGCATGTTATATAAAGAGGGAGCCATTGAGGTAGTTTGACCAGAAGTATCGGTGACAAGAAACTCTACTCTCTCTATATCTCACGCATATCTAGTTATTAACATGTTTTTCTTCCCCATTGCAGTGGGAGCTTTCTCAGGGAAGGGACTCAAACCTTTATTTATGTCCTCAGAACTTAGCACAGTGCTTGGCACAAGTAAGCTTTTGGATGGATTTTAAAAAGTTATTCTGGCAGTGTAATTAAAGGCTTATTTGGGAGATGGGAGAGAGTGGACTTGAAAAGTCCCATTAAGGTATAATTTAATTAGTCTTGGCCAGTGGTTGTGAGAGCCTATACTAGGGAGACAGCAGTGGGAAGAGAGAGAATTGGAGACATGGTACATAGATGGATTCGGTAAGATCTGGTACCTGGTTGTCTATGAAAAATAAATAAGGGACAAGAACCAAAGGTCATTCCAGGTTTAGAAACTTGGGAAACTGACTGGGTGATGCTGGTGCTACAGGCAGAGAAGTCAGAAGGATCAAATTGTGGGAAAAAGGTAAAGAGTCTGGTTTGGGACATGGTGAACTTAAGGTGACTGTAAGACATCCACATAGATATGCCCTTTTAGGCAGCTGAAGAAGGAAGTCTGGGGCTAGGAAAAGCATAGGAATAGGAATAAAGGGGGCATAGGCAGCAGTGCCAGACAGCAAACCATATAATAATGCAGTAACCATTATAGTAATGCAGCACGTGTTTAAAAAAACAGGAAAGTTGAGCAGATTAAATGAGCAACACTTAGAAACAATCCGAAACATACCCAGGGTTCAATGTACCCAAGAATACAAGCTATTCAGGGAAAAACGCCCTACTTAACAGGCAGTGTCAGAAAAACTAGAGAGCAGCTTGGCAGAAAAATCTGTTTTGATCAGCATCTTACATCATATATACGTATAATTATATCTACACACATATATAACAATATAGCTGTATGTATAAACATATATGCATACATATACATTTATTGTATATAAATTTTGGGGCAAGTCACTTCAACAGCAATAAAAAAATTATTAAACACATACTATGAACAAAATACTGCGGGGTGGGGGAGGTATTATTTACACACACACACACACACACACACACACACACACACGCTCCTTGAGAACATTTTTTCTTTGTACCTCCAGTGCCTAGAACTACACCTGACACCTACACCTATAGCTTTACAATAAAAGTTTGCTGATTGAGTGACTGATTAGTTGGCATAGCAGGATAATCTTGAAAATGGATCTACAGCTTAAATATAAAAGGTATAATAATAATAGTGATAATAAATCAGAGGGGAGCAGAAGAAAGTACCTCTTACAACAACACTTGGGGAGGAATTCTTTAACTCAGATAAAGAAGTGGGCCTAGTCCTATTAAGTGATCAAAAAAAGAGAAAAAACACTTTTATTATATAAAATTCAAAAGCTTTTGCACAATTTCATTGTAGCTATGATAAAGATAATTATGAAAATATCTGCACCGAATATATCTTATAAATGTCTGACTATATATATGTAATATGAAAATGATACTGTATATATGTATATATGTATGTATTTATTCATATATATGTATTTCATATATGCAAATATGTGTGTGTATATATATATATATCTGTGTGTACCCATGTACATGTATGTGTGTGTGTGTGTGTGTGTGTGTGTGTAAATGTGTATATATATCTATTGATAACCAGGACCAATTCTCAATACCTAAATATGGGTCCAAAGCATATGCAGGAAAATGTGATGGAAAGGAGCGGGGCAGGTGAGATCTATAGAAAGTGATCAACTGATGGAATTGTAGAATCATAAATTTAGAACTAGAAGATCACTTAGGGTCATACAACCCCCTAGTATTAGGGATAAAGAAGTTGCTTCACATAGAGGTTCACTAAGTTCCTCAGAGTCACAAATCCGGTATTCTACAAAAGTGGTTTTCAGAACTAAGTCTTCTTAAGTCCAAGTCTAATGCCCTAACCCCTGTACCATGCCCCCTAGCTTTGCCAGTTATTCAGACCAGGAAAAGTTCTAATTTATTATTAGACCTTTTATATTTCAGCTGTATTTCCCTTTTTAATGGGACTAGTCTAAAAGACCCAGTATAATAGCCCAAGGTACGGGTTTACCAGTTTGGTTAAGATACAATCCTGGGAGTCAGGAGAGCTGTGTTTTTATCTCAGTTCTGACACTAACTCATTGTGTGACCTTGGACAAATCACTTCCCTTTCTGGTTTTCAGGATATCCCTGTATCAAATGAGTGGGTTGGAACAGGTGGTCCCCAGAGCCACAGCTAGGAGTTTCTGTACCTAGGGCAATTCCAATTGTTGAATGAGAAGAAGGCAAGCCCAGAGGACAGTCCAGCTGAGAGGGAGAGGGAGAGGGAGAGGGGGAGAGGGAGAGACGGAGAAAGAGACAGACAGAGAGACAGAGAGGATGGTACCATAGAGAGTCTCTAGAGAGAGAAAGTGTCTAGGATCTTAGCTTTTGAGCTGGAAAGGTGCTTAGAGACCATCGAATCTAAACTCTTTGTTTTACAGATGAGGAAACAGAATCAAAAAGAGTTGAAGCAGCTTGCCTAGAATTCCATAGCTGTAGAGACTGGGAAAGAAGGTCCCAAGAAAAGGGAGAGCCACAGGTCTGAGACCCTGGGAGAGGCAGCCCCAGAGCAGCAGGGCAGGATGGTGGAAGACCACAATGAGAGCAGCAGGAGGAAAGCTCAGCCCTTCCCTACACATCAGCATTCTGAGACAAAGCTCTGCTTACCATATGCTAGTTCCTGCTCCGATGATTTCCAAATTTCATGGTTCTAAGTTTGTTGTCGATATAGGGAATATTAAGTAAATAATTAAGTTAAAGTTACTTTGGGGGATGTGGGTGTGTGGAATCAGTCGTACACAGCAGGTGTGCCTGTTCCATAGAATAGTGGAGCTCTTCCCCGACATTCCTGAGACCCTCACTCTCCACTCCCCACTCCCCAGCCCGATGTCCCACCCAAGAATCCTCTGGCTAGATCTGCACAGAGCCTGCACTTTTCCTGAGCAGGACTGCTTTTACCTCCTGCTCATCTGGTGAAGAGGTAACTATGGCAACAGGGGTTTGGGTGAATCCACAGCCTTCACGCCAGAGGCCAGTTGGAGATGCTCTTTGTTTTTGTAATAAGTAGCCTAGGGCCACTCAGGCCCCCAGCTGTCCTGAGATCAAATCAGACAGCAGGACTGTCTGAGTCTGACGACCCCTCCCATGAGCCAGGACAGTCTCTGAAGGGATTTAAGAACCTAACAGTGACCATACAAGAAGTTTCAAAAATTTGCCCCTCCCTTGGGGAAACGGGAAGATGCCTTAAGTGCCTGAGATCGGCCTTTTGGATCAGACGAGATAATTTTTGTAAAGTGCTTAGTACAGTGCCTGGGCACACAGTAGACACTCAATAAGTGCTTATTTCCTTCCTCTTTCTCTTTCTTTTTGTAATTCACATTAAGTTTTTGCCTTTTGAGATATACAGGGCATGAAGGTTGGGTAGGACTCTGGGTAATTTGAGTTTCTGCCTAACTCAAGACTAACCTGAAAATCTTTTTTTTTAATTTCAACTCTTTATTTCTGAATATTTTCCTATACTGATTGTTCTTCTGCCTTCTTGCCCTCTGCTTTAATAACTAGAGTTGTTGTTTAGTCATTTTTAATGTCTGATTCTTTGTAACCCCTCCAATTGGGGTTTTCCTGGCAAAGATACTGGGCTGGTTTGTCATTTCCTTCTCCTGCTCATCTTATGAAGAAACTGAGGCAAACAGGGTTAAGTGACTTGCCCAGGGTCACATAGCTAGTAAGTGTTGGAGAGTGGATTTGGACTCAGGTCTTCCTGACTCCAGGTTTGGCACTCTATCCACTGCACCACCTAGCTGCCTCTAGTAAATACAACGAAGAAGCTATAATAGAATCCTATGTGATGGTCATGGGCCTTGAGCAGTTCCAACAAATAAGGATCATTGTTCATTCAGAATGCAGAAGGACAGTTCTGATTAGTTGAATTTCCTGATCATTTGCTGGCTGGCTAAACTAGAGTTTACTATATGGGGTATACCATATGTATGCATTGATCTGAATGTATAGGTGTATCTCTCCTACAAAACAATGGCCACAGCGCCACAGCCTATATGCAAATTAGCAAACACACCTGACAATACCCAAAGGAAGGTCTTAACTAAGGATCTGCAACATTTTTTTCTTTTTAATTAAAAATATTTCAAATACCAAAGCAGTGAGTTCAAAAGTAATTATGCTATCTTCTAAAAAATCCATTTTTACTGAGTTAGCTAAAAGTAAGATTAATTACAATAAACTTTCATTGGATTAAAAAAACAACGAAATGCTTCTATAAAGCTATTTTGTTTTTTCAACTCAGAAATATTTTTCATTAATTTCATTCTTTTTAATATCAGCATTTTTTTCTAGCAATGCTTTAAAGCTATGAATTATAGATTACTGTGATCTAAGAAGAACCCAAGTTTTATGTTGTCCCGTGACCAATGCGAAGAGGTGTATAAGGTACAAGAAGGTCACATCATTGTGAACAGTGATGACGTTTTCATGAAGAGGAATATGAAAGACATAATCATGGGCCCAAATTTTATACCAGATGTATTCCTAGATGGGCAACATATTTAAACATAAAAATAATCTATAAAAAACTAGAATTAAAGAGAATAAAGTAAGGGGCGGCTAGGTGGAACAGTGAATAGAGCACTGGCCCTGGAGTCAGGAGGACTTGAGTTCAAACCCGACCACAGCCACTTAACAGTTACTAGCCATGTGACCTTAGGCAAGTCACTTAACCCCAATTGCCCTCCAAAAAAAGGGGAAAAAAAAGAAAATGAAAATAGAAAAAAAGAGAAGAATGTATTTTTTTTTTAATTTGTGGAGGAGACATGACTGTTTCCATTCAACAAACTGAAGGCATTCATAAGGGGAGGTTAGAACTGCTTGATTAAATTAAACTTGATTTATAAAATTAATCACTAAATTTAAAATATCCATATAAAATTATATATTAAAAAGGGAAAAAATAACACACAGGAAAATACTTGTAGATATGACAAATTTTTAAAATTGTTTTATAAAATAAATAAAGAATTCTTCATTTGCAAAGAAAACTGCCAGACCATAAGTGGTCAAAAGATATGATTTTTTCCTAAAGAAGAAATACAAATTGATAAGAATCACTTGGAAAAAGTTAAAACACAATAATTATCAAAGAGATGCAAGTTGAAGCCAATTTGAGATACAACTTCACACCCATCAAATTGGAAAAGAGAAAAAAAGGCAGCCCAGCTCTATAGTGATCTGGTGCTAGAGAAACAGTCATACTCATTTGTGGCTGAAGGGATTGCAAAATGATAAAATCTTTTTGGAGGGAAACTGGCAGTAAAAGATACAAAAATAATCATACTCTTTGACCCAATAATTACATTGTTGAGAATATTACAAAATTGTTCAAAGATTTTCATGATAGCATTATTAATAACAGCAAAAATAAACCCCTGCAATCCTGGAGGCAACATACATATACAAGAGGAGAATAATTAAATAAGCTATAGCAAATGCATGTAACGGGAGAGTAAAATGCAATCAAGATCAATAAATATGAAACGTGGAGAGACATATAGAAAAACCTTTATAACAGAATGCAAAGTGAGGAAAAGCAAAACCAAGAAGACAGAATACACTAACCATGGCTACAGGAAAGTCCAGGGTAAAGTAGCTGGGAGTGGGTTTATACTCCTGGAGTTTCTGTTCCCAGGGAGGCTGAAGCTGGTGGATTGCTGGAAGTCTGGAATTCTATTAGGCTTTCACACTAGGTGTGGGGAATTTGGGGCTACCAGGCTGGCTAAGGAGGAGCAAAGCAGCCCAGGCTGTAAATGGAGCAGCTCACTGTGCTTCCAGCTTGAGACAGATGGAGAGCTAAGTCTCAAACAAATAGTCATTATTGATAGTTATCAACATTAATATTGGTATTATTGAAAATTAATGATAACAAGTACTTGTATAGTATTTTAAGGCTTACTTATATATGTATGTGTAT
>CM053588.1:63857764-63874060 GCA_028646515.1 Pseudochirops corinnae | reverse complement strand
GGAACTATGCCCAAAGGGCTATAAATAATTGCATACCCTTTGACCCAGTATTACCACTTCTGGGGTTGTATCCTAAAGAGATCATAGAAGTTGGTGGAAGACCTATATGTACAAAAATATTTATTGCAGCTCTCCTTGTGGTGGCAAAAAACTGGAAATTAAGGGAATGCCCATCAATTGGGGAATGGCTAAACAAGTTGTGGTATATGAATGTAATGGAATACTATTGTGCTATAAGAAATGAGGAGGAGGCAGTCTTCATATTTAGCTGGAGAGGCTTATACAACTAAGTGAGAAGAGTAGAACCAGAAAAAATTTGTACACAATCACAGACACATCAAATGTGCAACGACCAACTTTGATAAAGTGGACTCTTCTCAGCAACACAGAGTTGTAAGACAATTCTACAAGTCTCAGGATGGAAGGAGATATCTACATTCAGAGAAGGATCTAGAAAGAACAGAGTTTAATTGGAGACTGAAGCAATCTACATGCTATTGTTCTTTTTCATGTTCGTTTTTCTTTCTTTTTTCCCATTGTTGACTCCATTGGTTACAACTCTTCCATACAACCAGACTAATGTCCAATGTGAAAGTATTTGCAGATCCTATACTTGATTGCCTGCTGCCATGGGGGTGGAGAAGAAGGGGAGAAAATTTGAAACTCAAGGGATTGTGGAACTGAATCTTATAAACTAAAAGTAAATAAACAAATCAATTTTAAAAAGAGAGAGAAGAAACCCAGACTCCAATCCAAATAGGACTGATGTTATCTGGGTTTTTGGATGCTGAATATGAGTCCTGTTGGGTCACACATGTTGACCATCCCAAATATAACCAGACTAAATGACTTCCCATCTACTAGTTGATGTGATGATTTTTTGCAACATCAACCCTCCTACCTTCACTTAGTACAAGCTGCTCTGTGATGTTCTTCTTTTGGAGAGCCATGCCCCACTTCACTGCTAACATTCAGATGTAGAACTCCAAATCAAAAATAGCTTTTGAGAGGATTTCGCACAGCCCTGTCTCACTTAAATCCAATTCACTTGCAAGTCAAGATCTCACCCTCCTGATGTCATTGGTCCTCTTCAAGAACAAAGGATGTACAACAACAGCTTTTGATCATAGATCTGTACCAGGTTCCCCCTCTCCCATAATCAGAGGAGATACCTTACCTTCCTTAACCTTTGTTCTCTGGTTCTTACTGCTTTTCTGCATGTCTATTCTCTCCCTGTATCACTGGGCACTGCCTGGAGAAACTCTTGGAAATAGCAGTATAATTGACTGTGATTCTTAGTAGCATTACCATAGTAGGGGGCATCTCACAGCCTATACTTTGACAAGGGCTATCAACCAAAGAGAGGAAGAAAGCTTTAGAGTATGAAATTCTGAAGACACAAACACAATGTGGGAAGGGAGGGAGGGAAGGGAAGACAAAGAAATGAACTTTCTAAAATGACTGATGTGGAAACACAAAGAACTCATTAATCAACCCATTTTTTAAGACATATACTTTAAAAAGAAATATCAGAACCTACTCTACACAATTAGATGACAGCAAAACAGAATTTTTTAAAATGGAAGTTTATCTACAAAAACATAAAATGTTCAAATTGACAAAGTATAAAAAAAGACGTTAAACGATCCAATCTCAAAAAAATGGAATTGGACTGACTAGAAACTACACTCAATCAATAAGCAAATTAATTAACTAATCATCAAACACACAAAAAAATGAATGAACAAATAAATAAATGGTTAGCTAATTAAATAAAAGCTCTACTAGTCCAGACAGATTTGTAGGTGAATTCCACCAAACATTTAAAGAGCAATTGATGCCTATGCTAAACATATATGTATATGTATGTACGGGAGGGTGTATGTGTGTACAAATATATATGCGAGTGTGTATATATGTGTGTACATGTATACATAGACAGAGGGCAAAGGATCAGTTGAATAGGAAGGGATGATATCTAAAAAAATAAAATTAAAATGTGAGGGAGGAATTTATTGGGAAAAGGAAAAAGGGAGCGATAGATTAGGGTAAATCATATATAAAAGAGGCAAGAAAAAACTGTTACAATGGAGGGGAAGAGCAGGAAGGTGAAATAGAATGGGATAACCTTATTCTCATTGAATTTGGCTTAAGGAGGGAATACCATACACACTTAATTGGGGATCTTACACTACAGGAAAATAGTGGGGTAGGGGATAAGAGAGAGGATGATAGAAGGGAGGGCAGATTGGGGGAGAGGGTAGTTGGAAGCAAACATTTTTGAAAAGGGATAGGGTCAAAGGAGAAAATAGAATATGTGGGGGGGGATAAGATGGAGGGAAATAGTTAGTCTTTCATAATATAACAATTATGGAAATGATTTTGGTAACTACACACGTAAAACCTATGAATTACTTATCTTCCCAGTGGGGGCAGGTGAGGAGGGAAGAAGAGAAAAAATCTGGAACTCAAAGTTTTTTTTTTGTCTTTATTAATTTGTTTGTTTACTTTTAGTTTACAGTATTCAGTTCCACAATCACTTGAGTTTCAAATTTTCTCCTCCTCCCTCTTCTCCCCCCACCTCCCAATTGCAGCATGCAATCAAGTGTAAGATCTGCAAATACTTTCACATTAGACATTAGTCAAGTAATAAAGAAAGATTGTAACAGATGAAATGAACAATGGGAAGGAGGAAATAGAACCAAACAAGAAAAAGAGAGAGAGCAGGGAGTTTGCTTCAGTCTGCATTCAAATTCTATTCTTTCTAGTTCCTTCTCTGAATGTAGACATCTCTCTCCATCATGAATCTTTTGGAGTTGTCTTATAACCCTGCATTGCTGAGAAGAGTCTGGTCTATCAAGGTTGGTCATCAAACATACATTGTTTCTGTAAGTGTGTACAAATTTCTCCTGGTTCTGCTCTTCTCACTCAACATCAGTTTGTATAAGCCTCTCCAGGTAAATATGAAGACTGCCTCCTCCTCATTTCTTATAGCACAATAGTATTCCATTACATTCATATACCACAACTTGTTTAGCCGTTCCCCAATTGATGGGCATCCCCTTAATTTCCAGTTCTTTGCCACCACAAAAAGAGCTGCTACAAATATTTTTGTACATATGGGTCTTCCTCCTACTTCTATGATCTCTTTGGGACATACCCCTAGAAGTGGTATTATTGGGTCAAAGGGTGTGAAATTATTTATAGCCCCTTGGGCATAGTGGAACTCAAAGTTTTAAAAACAAATGTTTTAAAACAATTGTTTTTTACATGCAACTGGGAAATAAGTTATACAGGCACTGGGGTATAGAAATCCATCTTGCCATACTAGAAAGTTAGGGTGCTGATGGGGGGAGGATATAAGAGAGAACAGATTGGGGAAAGGGTATTCAGTAGGCTTGCTATTTTGGGGTGGGAGATAAGGGGAAGATGGAGAGAGAAATTGTAACTCAGTATCTTGTGGAAATGAAAGTTGAGATCAAAAATAAATAAATTAATTAAAAATAAAAATAAAAGTAAAAAATTATCAGAATCAACACAAAACCCAGCAACAAGAGATAGAAAGAGAAATTCCATTTAAATTAACTGTAGACAATATAAAATATTTGGGAGTCTATGTACCAAGATAAATCCAGGAATTATATGAATACTGTTACAAAACACTTTTCCCACAAATAAAGTCAGCGTTAAACAATTGGAAAAATATCAACTGCTCATGGGTAGGCTGAGATAATATAATAAAAATGACAATTCTACCTAAATTAATTTGCTTATTCAGTGGCATACCAATCAAACTGCTAAAAATCATTTTACAGAGCTTGAAAAAAAGAATAACAAAATTCATGTGAAAGAACTAATGGCCAAGAATATCAGAGGAATTAATGAAAAAACACAGCGGAAGATGACCTAGTTATACCCAATCTAAAAATATATTATAAAGCAAGATTCATCAAAACTATTTGTACTGGCTAAGAAATAGACTGGTGCATCAGAGGAATAAATTAGGTACTCAAGACAAAGAGTAATCAAACTAGGCATACCCTTTGATCCAGCAATACCACTACTAGGGCTGTATCCCAAAGAGATCATAAAAAAGGGAAAAGGACTCACATGTACAGAAATATTTTTAGTGGCTCTTTTTGTGGTGGTCAAAAATTGTAAACTGAATATTCATCAATTGGGGAATGACTGAACAAGTTGCGGTATATGAATGTAATGGAATACTATTGCTTCATAAGAAAGCATGAGCAGGTGAATTTCAGAAAAACCTGGATAGACTTACATGAAATGATGCTGAGTGAAGTGAGCAGAACGAGGAGAACATCATATACACTATTAGCAACATTGTGCAATGATCAGCTTTGATAGACTAAGCTCTTCTCAGAAACACAATGATCCAAGACAAATCCAAAAGACTCATGATAGAAAATGCTATCCACATCCAGAGAAAGAACTACGGAATCCGAATTCAGGTTGAAGCATACTATTTTCACTTTTTTTTCTTTCTTGTATTTTCCTCATTTGTTCTGATCCTTCTTTCACAATATGACTAATGTGGAAATACATTTAACATGATTATATGTATATAACCTATATCAGATTGCTTGCTGTCTTGGGGAGGGAGGAGGGAAGGATGGGAAGGAGAAAAAGTTAGAACTCAAAATCTTATAAAAATGAATGTTGAAAACTATCTTTACATGTAATTGGAAAAATACTATTCAGTGGGGAAAAACATATGAGACATTGCTCAAAATCCCTTAATAATAAGAAAAATGAAAATAACATCTCTGAGGTTTGGTCTTATGCCACCAAGAAAATTTACAATGATAGCAAAAAGATAGAAAATAGCTTATATTAAAGGGGCTATCAGAAGATAGGCATTCTAATGTACTGTTTGTACAATTGTGAATTCCTCCATCCATTCTGAAAACCAATTTGAATTGCTTTTAAAAAGCAAATAAAATGTTTACATCCATGGAATTAAAGATATTAGTGCTTGGCACATAGCCCAAGGAGGTCAATGAAAGAAGGCATCATATGTACTAAAATATCCATAAGCAGTAATTTTCAAGAGAGCAAACAATTAGAAACAAAGTAGATGCTCATCTAATAGGGAATAGTTAATTATTACGCATGAATGTATTAAAATATTACCACACCAAAGTAACAATGAATATGAAGAATTAAGCGAAGTATAGAAAGACTTATATGAACTGACACAGAATGAAAGAAGGAGAACCAGGAAAATATACACAATGAATACTACAATGTAAATGGAAGCAAGGACAACAGCAATCCCTGAATGTTGTGTAATTATTATCATCAAGAAGCTTGGCTTTAGAGAAGAGTAAAATGTGTCACCCTGCTTTCTTTTTAGGACTGAATAACTCCATGCATGTGGAATATTTCATATTCTTTCAAATCCCATTGATATTTACCTTGCTTTGATTAATTACTTTTCCTTCTCTTTTTATTATTCCTTATTATAGTTTGCTGTTTTGGGGAGGAGAAAACAATACATTCAGCAATATAACTGATGTAAAAACAAAATTATCAATAAAATTATATACACATATGTATATACATATATATATACACATATATATACACATATGTATATACACACACACACACATATATACACACATAATAGCCCACTTAATAAAATAAATTAGCAGCTACATGTCCAATTCCACTCCCTTCTCAATTTAGACCATTTACTTAAGTGCTCAGTGATACCCACTGACACCAGAAAATACATTGGCTGATAAAATATTACTAGCACAGAAAGGTTGTCTCCCCCAGGTATTAAGTGTAAGCTCTCTTTCTCAGATTGTTTCTGTCTCCCTCTCTTACAAAGTGAGGTAACTCTTTCATCTCCTAGCTATGGCTCCCAATCAATGGGGCAGAGACCTCTTGATGAAGGTGGAAGGTATGGGGTAATTAAAAGCAGCCTAGGAATTTTATTTTTCCTTTTAATCCTTTTTTATGTCTAGTGAAATATACACTTTTACTTGTATGATAAATAAGCAAACACAGTTTTTTGTAGCCTGTTTGTACATATACACACATACAAATATTACTGTTTTATTAAATGTGTACCTAGACTGTTGTAAGTGACATGTAAATTCATTTAAAAGAAAAAAACATTAACCTTCCTCGTAGTCTCAGCTCGGATGCCATCTCCCCTATGAATTTATCCTAGAAGGGTGATCATCATGGTGAAGGAGACTAGAAACAATGCTGTGATAATTGGGGGATGGAATTAAAGAGAAGAAAAAAAACTTTAAGACATGGGCACGTAGGTAAATGTTTAACAACAGCTCTCCATAACACACAGCATGCTTTTAAGTTTAAGCTGCATTATTAACATTTTGTCCATCAATTTCTTAAGACTAGACTAGACAATCATCAAAACAATGACCAAGCCCTCATTTGCAGCATTTTCTGATTTCCAAGAGATAAATGCTCACATTGAGAATTTAACAATCAGTTATCAAGCTATCTAGAGTTGACTCCAGCACACCACTTCATAACGGGGGCATGGTCACCACCTCCAAGTTCGGAAAGGCTGCCAAATGGAAGGTGGGGGTAGACTTCTGCTTGGACTCAGAGGGAAGAACAAGGAACAATGTGGAGACGTTTTAGAGGCAGATAGAGGCTAGATGAGCATTTATGTGTATGGGGACGGTGTAGGTGGTAGAACATTTCTTCTCAGTTGAATTTGGGAAACATTTGTTTTGCAGTCATAAAGACCTGAGTTCAAATCCAGCCTTTAGATATATATGACTGTCCAAGTCATTGACTCTGTCTGCCTCAGTTTCCTCATCTGTGAAAGGGGTTGTTGTGAGGGTCAAATGAGATGATCTATGTAAAGTGGGGAGGAGAAGGGAAGAAATAAGCATTTATGTGGTGCCTACTATGTGCCAGTTTCTGTATTTTACAATTATTATCTCATTTGACTCTCACAACAACCATAAGAAGTAGGTAACCATCATCCTCACTTTAAAGTTGTGGAAACGGAGGCAAACAAGTTAAATGAGTTACCCAGAGTCACAGTTAACAAGTGTCTGAGACTAGAATTGAGCTCAGGTCTGCCTTGTTGCGAGGACCAAATGAGATCAGCTATGGACAGACAGTATTATATAAATGCTGGCTATTATAACTGTCATGTATCTGTTGGGCTGGGTGCCCCATCACTCTATTCTTTGATGTAGGCTTTGTTTGGGATCATAAATGAGGAGGGCAGAAAGGAATGGGGGAAGGATGTGGAAGAGTTTTGACTCCTGTACAGATAGTCATGGATCCAGCTTCCCTGAATATCTAGTTTCAGACTGACCTGGAGCAAAAATTTAAAAAAAAAAAAAAAAAAAAAATGGAGATTTTAATTAGCTTCCCTTGATACCCACTCCCGGTACCTCCATCCTCCACCCCACCCCAGGCATCTAGTGGTCTCATACTAGTGACCGTGAAACCAACCCCAACCTCCTTTCCATTCCCGGAATAAGATACCATATGTCCCAACTTTAGTCATTTTTGTCTGTCCCTCATTCTTGTCATCCTCACCTACTAGAATCTCACCTTCTGTGAGAAGTTTTTCCTGGTCCCCTTAATACTCATGCTTTGTCTCCATTGATTTTTCCCCAATTTGTCCTGTCTATAGCTTGCTTGTACAGTCATTTGCATACTGTCTCCTCCATTAAATTGTGAGTTCCTTGAGGGCAGGGACTGTCTTTGACCATTCTTTGTACAATGCCTGGAACACAGTAGGCACTAAATAAATGCTAGGTGACTGACTGCTATTCCTTCTCCTTAGGGCTATCCTCATGGGTGGTGGTCGATGATACACTCCCCTTCATTGACATACAGATTCTCTCCTCTCTTTCATCTCAGCCAAAGAGAAGTTCATGGTAATGTAAATCTAGAGGTAGAAGAGAATTAAAATTGGTTGGACCATGTGGTCCAACACACCCATTTTAGAGATAAGGAAACAGGATCAGAGAGGTAATATTATTTGCCCAGAGTCACACAGTTAAGTGCATGATTTGAAAAGATTTGAAAGCAGGACCTAATATTCCAGACTCAGCATTCCTTACATTGTACTAGGATCTCACAGCATATTTCATACTAAGGTGTGAATGACTGGTATCATTAATGTGATTTTCCTCTTGGGAGTATCTGAGAGAAAGCTGGTGAAAAGTACACAGGATTAAGAATTCCAAATCAGTTACTAACTCACCGTCTGACCTTGGAGAGATAATATCTCTCTTTGACACTCAATTTTCCAGTCTGAAAATGGAGAGAATGTGACTTGCACTGCCTACTTCACAGAGCTATTATGAGTGTGAAATAGAGAGAACAGATATAAACCTTTCCCCGCTATACAAATATTAGATTAAAAAAAATACAAATATTACCTTTTTAATAAAAATATTGTATTTTAAAAGAAGGTACTCATGTAGGGATATGTGTCTATATCTTTAATGTATGAATTTATAATAGCCTGGTGGGCAGGTGGGGGAAAGATGAAACAGTGAGGATGGGATGGGTGGGTTGTTCCGGTATTCAATTAAACAGCATCTATTTCTCATAGCGTTGAGTGCATGCATAACCCCAGGCCTCCTGACACATTACAAAATGTTAAGTGCTACAAAAATGCAAGCTATTATTTATTAGTTTTTAAGACAAATATCCAATTCCCCACCCTTATATACATAGCACGTGCACTCACGCACACACACACACACGCACACACACACACACAATCTACTATTAAAGAGATGGTATTTCAACCTAAAATGTTGTAGCTGAGAGGGGACTTAGAACCTAGAATATCAAGTGCAAGGGGGCTTTGAGTCTAGAATATCAGAAGTAGAAGGGGCATTCAAACAGAAAATGTCAGGACTGGGAAGGGGCCTTAGAATATAATGTGTCAAAGCTAGGAGAAATTTTAGAATGTAGAACATTAAAGGTAGAAGATACTTTAGAACACAGAATTTTAGAGCTAAAAGTGACCATAGAACACAATGTTAGAGTTGGAAGGAACCTTAAAACATAGAATAACAGAGTTAGAATTCTCATCATCTAGGATTTACAAGTGTAACCCCTCCTATTCCAGTGAGGGCAACTATAAGTCTGAGACTGGAAATGACTTACCAAGGTCAAAATGTAAGTTAGTGGCAGAGCCAGAAATGCAATCTTTGTCTCCTGGTTCCCAGCCTGGGGTTCTTACAACTTTGTTCTCCTACCTAAGGCATGAGAAGCCGTGAAAAAGGCTAATGATGCTCCCTGTGACTATGAGGAAAGAATAAAAATAATCATGAACATGCTGTGTTTTCTAAGACAAATATTTATACTGAATAGAAAGAAACCCCCAGCCCCATTTTCTAGGGGGATGCTGCCTCTGTGACCATGGGGAGAGTGGGAGCAGAGGCTGTGTTTCTTTAATGGCGCATTTTTTCTGGGTGGGCAGTGCTGGCATGAAGCCCACCCAGCATGCAGTGCACATCTCCTTAGGCTTACATTTAGCAGTAATAGAAAAGAGGTTGAGGCTTCCTCCTCCATGCTCTCCTCCCACAAATGTGCTCCTCACTGCAAAGCCGTAACTAGTCACTTGAGCCCTCAGGGATAAATTGTGGGAAGCTATACCCTCACTTTGGTTGATGGGGCAGCACAAAGTCTGGGTTGGGCCAGGAGAAGATTCATCAAGGGGAGAAGAAGATCAGGCCACCTGTAGTTTCTTATTTTAATTAATTATTTTTAAACAGATAAGCTCAATTGCTTCTATATCAGGTCGGGGGAGCATGTGGCCTCATGGCCACATGTAGCCCTTTAGGTCCTCAAGTGTGGTTCTTTGACTGAATTCAAACTTCACAGAACAAATAATCGTTTATAAATCCTCAATAAAAGGATTTGTTCTGTGAAGTTTGGATTCAGTCAAAATGCTGCACTTGAGGACCTAGAAGGTCACACATGACCTTGAGGCCACAGACTCCCCACCCCTGTACCTATAGTGTTGCCGCATGACTACAGGTGCAATCACTGGCCACAAATTTTTGACACTATTGGGCAAAGTCCTATTTATGCAATCATAGTAATAATAACAACAAAAGGGGTGGCTAGGTGGAGCAGTGAATAGAGCACCGGCCCTGGAGTCAGGAGGACCCAAGTTCAAATCTGGCCTCAGCCACCTAACACAAAAACCTAGCTGTGTGACCTTGGGCAAGTCACTTAACCCCAATTGCCCTCCAAAAAGCAAAAAAAAGTGAAAAAAATAACAACAACCAGCATTTATATCACACTTGAAGGGTTGCAAAAGGCTTTACAAATATTATCTTATTTTATCCTCAACAGCCCTAGGAAGTAAATAGATGCTATTATTATTCTCATTTTACAGATAAGGAAACTGAGGCAGATAGAGGTTAAATGACTTGCCCAGGGTCACACAGTCAGTAAGTGGCTGACTTTGAACTTGGGCATTAGCACATCATTCCACTTAGCTGTCTAATCAGGGTTCTGCCTTATTTGGTTGCCTAGCTGTAGTCTCTCCTTATGGAATCCATACTATAAATGCCAGCAGATAACTCTTTCTAAAACAGTAGTCTGGCAAGCAGAGCCAAGATTAGAGCAAGCAGATATCGTATGCCAGCTGAACTCTCTCAACATTCTAAACAATTTTTTAAATGCCTCAGATCTCAAATTTTGGGGTCGCAGAACCAACAAAAGGTCACGGTGAGACATGTTTCTGAGAAAACTCACAAGGTCTACAGGAGAGGTCTGTGATACCAGGAGAGAGTACTGTCTGGAGCTCACATACCCGTGGCTGCAGTAGTAGTGGCTGCAGAAGCAGCAGCTTTGGGAGTTTTCAGCCCAGAGACAGGAAGGGGGTCAGATTACTTGTCAAAAAGAGATTCCAGGGGACTAGTTGCTGGCAGAGGGTACAGATGGCACTGATTGGCAATTCTATTGGCGATATGCAGTTTTGAGTTGCAGTTACAGGGCAGAGAGGAACACCTACGGTTGGTGGAGCAGGGAGCAAAGGAGTAGGAGCCCTGTTCACAATTCCAAGAAAAGAGAGGAGCACTACCAGTTATGGCTGCAGAAGAGTAGGGTCCCTGGTCACAGTTTCAGGGCCAAGAGGAGTGCTAGTGCTTGTGGATGCAGGGGAGCAGGAGCCCCTCCTGGGTAAATACCAGAGTGCAGACCAGGAGAGTACTGACTACACCTCTCCCGGGATCACACAACTTTGGAAGCACCCAGGACTACTAGTTCTTAAAATAGCAGCCAAAAAGGCTTGAAATTTGAGACAGTGCCTCCCCATCCCCAGGTGAGCAGAGCCCAACTTTAATATAAAATTCAAAGTCAAGAAATAGGCTTGAAAAAAATAAGCAAACAAAAATAATAACTTGACAAAAAACCATGAGGCAGGGAACACAAAGACACATACTCAGAAGACAATAACATAGAAACAGCTACAACCAAAGTTTCAAAGAAAAATGCTAATTGGACACAAGTCTGATAAGAATTCCTGGAAGCATTACAGAAAGAGATGTGATGCCTGGAGGAAAAACTGGGGAAAGAAATGAGAGAGATACAAGAAAACTATGAAAAGAGAACAAACGACTTGGCAAAAGAGGCACAAAATATATTAAAGAAAATAACACATTAAAAAATTGACCTAATGGCAAAAGAGGCACAAAAATTCATTGAAGAAAAGAACTTTTAAAAAAACATAATAGGGGAGAAGATGTGGGAAAATTAGGACATTAAAGCATTGTTGGTGGAGTTGTCAACTAATCCAACCATTCTGGAGAGCAATTTGGTACTATGCCCAAAGGGCTATAAAACTGTGCATACCCTTTGATTCAGTAATACCACTAGTAGGTTTGTATCCCAAAGAGATCATTAAAAAAGGGAAAAGGACCCACATGCACAAAAATATTTATAGCAACTTTTTTTTTTGTAGTGACAAATAATTAGAAACTGAGGTAAGACCCATCAATTGGGGAATGACTGAACAATTTGTGGTATATGAATGGAATGGAATACTATTGTGCTATAAGAAATGATGAGCAAGCGGATTTCAGAAGAAAAATAAACTTGATAAGACTTATATGAACTGATGCTGAGTGAAGTGAGCAGAACCAAGAGAACACTACACACAGTGACAGCAACAGTTTGCAATAACCAACTTTGATAGACTTAGTTCTCAGCAATACAACAACCTAAGACAATTCCAAAAGACTAATGATGAAAAATGCTGCCCACATTCAAAGAAAGAACTATAGAGTCTGAATGCAAATGGAAGCATATACTATTTTCTCTTTCTTTTTTTTTTATATCTTATGGTTTTTCCCTTTTGTTCTGATTCTTCCTTCACAACATGAGTAACGTGGAAATATGTCTGATAGCATTATACATGTGTAGTCTATATCAGATTACATACCATCTAGGGGACAGAGGAGGGGAGGGAGGGAGAAAAAAGTTTGGAACTCAAAATCTTATAAAAGTTAATTTTAGAAACTGTCTTTCCATGTAATTGGGGGAAAAATACTATTAAGTGTGGGTAGGGAAGCAGAATAGGCTAAATGGAACAGGATATTTAAAAATTCGAGGAAAATGATTCCTTAAAAATTAGAATTGGACAACTGGGTTACATGAGACATCAAGAAACAATAAAACTAAGTCAAAAGAATGAAGAAAAGAGAAAAAATGTGTCTCTTCTGAAAAACAACTGACCTAGAAAATAGATCAAAGAGAGATAATTTAAGAATTATTGGAGTACCAGAAAGCCATAATAAAAAATAACTTAAACATCATATTTCAAGAAATTATAAAAGAAAACTACCCAGATAGCTTAGATCTGGAAGGTAAAATAGAAATTAAAAGACTTTCACCAATCATCTCCTGAAAGAGATCCCAAAATGAAAACTCTCAAGTATATCGTAGCAAAATTCCAGAGCTCCTGGGTTAAGGAGAATATATTACAAGCAACCAGAAAGAAATAATTCAAATATAGTGAAGCCACAGTCAGGATCACAAAATATTTTGCAGCTTCCATGTTAAAGGAGCAAAGGGGTTGGCATATGATATGCTGAAAGGCAAAAAAACCCTAAAATTACAATCAAGAATAATCTACACAGCAAAACTGAATATATTAATTGGGGGAGAGGGGAGGAATGAACATTTAATGAAATAGAGGACCTTCAACCATTCCTAATGGAAAAACAAAAGTTTCAGAGAAAATTTGACATTCAAACACAAGACTCAGCAGAAGCACAAAATGATAACCATGAAAGAGAAATCATAAGGGACTCAACAGGGTTAAACTAATTATATTCCTATATGGGAAGATGATTTATGTAACTCCTAAGAACTTTATCATCATTAGGGCAACTAAAAGGAATTTACATAAACAGAAGGCATGTGTGTAAGTCAATTATATTTGAATGATTTCCAAAAAAAGGAATGGGTGAGAAATAGGGATGCACTGGGATAAAGGGAAAGGGACTGGTAGAATGGGGAGAATTTTCTCTCATCAAAGAGGCATTCAAGGAAGAGCTTTACAATGGAGGGTGAAATAAGGCAATGGCAGACAATGCTTATACCTCACTCTGATCAGAATTGGTTCAAAGAGGGAAGAATACACACACACACACACACACACACACACACACTCTCAGTAGTGTATAGAAGTCTAGCTTACGCAATGAGGAAATAAATAGAAGGGGAAGAGGATGAGAGAAAGGCAGGGTGGGGGCAGGGAGAGATGTTAAAAGGCAGGGCAGATTAAGAGAGACAGTAGAAGCATAATAAACTTTCGAAGAGAGACAGGATAAAAAGAGAAAAAGAAGAAGAAACAAAAGAAAATTGGATAGAGTGAAATGCACAGCTAGTAAATCATAACTGTGAATGTTCACGTGATGATACCCATAAAATGAAAGTAGATAGCAGAATGGATTAGAAACTAGAATCCAACAATATGGTGCTTACAAGAGACGTCCTTGAAACAGAAAACACACTCAGAGTTAAAGTAAAAGGCTGGAGCAGAATCTAATATGTTTCAGATGAAATAAAAAGCAGGGGAGGGAGACAATCATGATTTAAAACAAAGCAAAAGCAAAAATAGAAGTAATTAAGAGACATTTGGCTAAAGGTACCATAGACAATGAAGTAATATAAAAAAATTTATAGCAAGTCTCTGATAAGGGTCACATTTCTCAAATATATAGAGAATTGAGTTAAATTATAAAAATAAGAATCATTCCTCAATTGAAATATGGTCAAAGGATATTAACAGGCAATTTCAGAAGAAAAAATCAAAGCTATCTATAGTCATACGAAAAAATGCTCTAACTCATTACTGATTAGAGAAATGTAAATTAAGATATCTCTGAGGTATCACCCTCACACCTTTCAGAAATGACAAATGCTGGAAGAAATGAGGGAAAATAAATACACTGATGAATTGTTGGTGGAATAGTGAACTGGTCCAATCATTCTGGATAACAATTTGGAATTATGCTAAAATAATCAGATTGGCTCTGTGTCTTTTTTTAATTGATCCTATTTACAGTTAATTGATTTTTGTCTTGTAATTGCCTAAGTCATAATTCTTTGTCTTTGAACTTAATTCAAAAAGTTAGTTGGCCTGTATTGAGTTAAGCTTAGAAATCCAGTTCTGCTGTTCTATTTTTTGTGTCAAGGAAGTCTGCTACCCTTGAAAGATATAGGTGGGCACGAGGAAGTCTGGTCTAATATCTTTATACCATCAAGCTATCCTTCAAGGATGTCTGGTTTGTTATCCAAAGAAGTCTGATTTTCTGTTTCCTTCCTTGCAGATGCAGCTGGACTCAAACAATGAACACCTCTTAGTCAGAGGAGTGAAGGAGAGGGTTGTTTCAAGCCTGCACTCCCAATTTTCATCCAATTATATTTTCTTTCATCCATGATGCTAGTTGTCCTATCTTCTGTACTCTCCAAAACCATAAAAAGTGCATCAACCCCACTACTGCATCTTAGTTTTGCTAGGGAAGTTGAGATCCTATTTATTGGCCAATGAACACTTTACTAATAAATTGATTATTCTGGGAACTTTGTGTCTCTATCTACCTTATTTTTTTTAACTGTTACAGTGTCCAAAGGTATATAAAACTGTATATACACTTTGATTCAGCAATACCATTACTAGGTCTATATCTCAAAGAGATAAAAGAAAAAGAAATAGGATTTACATGTACAAAAGTATTCATATCATCTCTTTTTGTGGTGGCAAAGAATTTGAAGTTGTGGAAAATGCTCATGTGGCATGTGATTGTGATACAATACTATTTATTGTGCTATAAGAAATGATGAGGAGGGTGTAGTATCAGAAAAACATAGCAAGACCTATCTGAACTGATACAAAGTGAAGTGAGAAGAACTGGGAGACCGTTATGAACAATAACAGCAAGGTTGTAATGATGATCAGCTATGAAAGACTTAGCTACTCTGATCAGCACAATGGACTCATTTCCAATTCCAAAGGACTCATTATCAAAAAAAGCTATCCCTCTGCAGAGAGAGAACTGATGAAATCTGAGTACAATCTGAAGTATAACTTTCTCACTTTCTCTTTCCTTCCTTCCTTCCTTCCTTCCTTCCTTCCTTCCTTCCTTCTTTCTGTCCTTTTCCTTCCTTCCTTCCTTCATTCCTTCCTTCCTTCCTTCCTTCCTTCCTTCCTTCCTTCCTTCCTTTCTTCCTTCCTTCCTTTCTTCCTTCCTTCCTATGAAGGTTTATTGAGTTAAACAGCATCTCTACCCCACCCCCATGGAAGAGACTGAATAAAAGGACAAAGTTTCTATTGGTTTTAATTTAGGCAAGAAGTGAATTGGGTATGGGTACTATAGGATCAGCCAGGGCTATTGTTGGGGGCTCACAGGGTGAGCATAGTAGATGTCATATCCTTTGATTGAATAGGCCTATTGCTGGGCTAGGAACAGGAAAATCTCTTTTTCAGATTAACTATGTCTTATAACTCTGCCCTAAAAGATAGGATCGCCCTCACTTTTTCAACTGTAAAGGTCATGGCCATTGTGGGGGTTGCAATAACCAGGTCTGTGGCAAAATAGAGCAATTGCAGACAAAATAGAGTTACTTGGCCTTCTCTGCTGCCCACAAAATGAATATACAAAATTCAGAGAAGTATCAGAGGATATGGTATTGATAGATAAATAGATAGACAGACAGACAGACAGACAGACAGACAGACAGATAGATAGATAGACAGATAGATGGGTAGATAGATGGATAGATGGA
>CM053588.1:63835426-63857264 GCA_028646515.1 Pseudochirops corinnae | reverse complement strand
CCAAATAAATGAAGTACTATTTTAAAGCAACAAACCTTCCCCTTTCCCACCCATTTTACTATTTTGGAAAGATCATTGCTTCAGGAATCTTTCAAGGATCTATTACACATTTTTGCTCTTCATTACATAGACAAATGAAACATAATCTTTATTTTTGTTGTGTCTGACTCTTCATGACCCTATTTGGGGTTTCTTGGCAAAGATAATAGGGTGGTTTACCAATTCCCTCTCCAGTGGATTATGGTAAACAGAGATCAAGTGATTTGTCCAGGATCACACAGCTAGTAAGTGCTTGAGGCTGGATTTGAACTAAGGTGCTTCAGGCCTGGTGCTCCATCCACTACAACACCTGGCAGCCCCTGAATTATAATTTACCATTATTCAATTCATTTTGTCTATGGCTTGTTTCATCATAGGGGTTTGCACGTTGTCTTCTCCATTAGATTTTGATCTCCTTGGGGGTGGAGACTGCTTTTTGCCTCTTTGTATTCCTGGTGCCCAGCACGGTGCGTGGCACATAGTGAAATTGCTTATTGACTTGTTGGCCTAACCTTAAGAAAGTCAGATAAATGACTTACAAGGAATGAGTCTAGTTGAAGAATGCAAAGAATCTTGGAGTCCATGTACAGGTAGTGATTGGACTAGTTAGCCTTTAAGGGACTTTCCAAAGTAATTTGATGAGTTGAAACAGAAAAAAATGGAGAAAATAATAAATTCTCTCCATTAAGTAGTGGAAATTGCAATGTATTTAGGGATGAGAAGACCTGACTTTGAATTCTGGCCTTACTGCTCACCAACTAGGTGACCTTAGGAACATCACTCAATCTCTGTCTGTTTCCTCTACATCATGAGGATGAGTGGAAGGAAGTGAAGATGTTTACCAAAGAGAAGAAAAGAATTTGGGGAGTGAGAAGATGGTATATTAGCTATTTACAGTATTCAAATGACTGTCAGTTAGACAACAGATTAGACCCTTTTAAAAAAAACTTTTCAGTGACTAAATGGTTTATCAAAACACAATAAAGGAGCTGTCACATAATAAAACTGTAAAGAAGCCTGTTCCCTTAATTGTCTTCCACCAAACCTCCTCCCAGTTTCTATATGGACTATTTATGCCAGACCTATAGCAGAACCTTCCAAACTTGTACTGGTCCAATAAGCTACAGGTACACTCTATAACTCAATCCCAACATAATGATGACATTTTGGTCTTCTTGGAACACAAAGGACAACAATCAATGGGGAAAAGAATAAGGGAAGTAGTTCTTTTTAGAACTTGTTGAAATCAGCTTTCCGGACAGTTAGAGAAAACAAGAGAGGTTTCACTACTCCTACCAATCTAGTACCACTTTTTCTCTGGTACCAGTCTGTATCAATAGCTCCAAACCCAAGGTCCCATCTGTCCAGTCCGACAGTGCTCCCTGATCACCATAGCTATGCAAGTCCTAAGTTTGTCGTTCTCTGTGCCCAACTTGAACTGCAACTGAAATAGCAGCCACTGATGAGCCACAAGAACTCACAAATGATGACAGTCCCTCTGGTAGCATGGAAACAATGACCTGAAATAGTAGACCAGAAGTCTCTTTAAGGACAATAAAAAAAGAAACACAGGGACTTTGTGATCGGTACACCTACATTTCCCGTATGCCTCACTGATCTATTCCCCCCAAACACCCATTCAAACACCTAGAAAGCAGTAGGAAAATCTATTTGTTATCACTAGCAATCCTTTCACACTAATCCACCAACTGAATGCAGATCCGAATTACCAGTGTGGATAAAATCCCCAAGTTAAGGATTCTGTGTGGGTTGAAACCTGCATATAGTCATCAAAATTCATATCTCCACTATTCAGATATGACCATTGTTATTTGCAATTATTATTTACAATAAATGATATTCTAAGGAAAACATCACACCCCCACCCAATTCATATGAACAATCAAATACATTCTCACATAATGTAAGTATATTCAATCAAATTTATATTAAACCCAAATCCAAAATGATCACACCTAAGATGTCAACATAAAACCAAATTACTCATTTGCTCGAGAGGGTCCTATCAAATCCTTTGGGAAAATACATCCAATATTTGGCACCGAAATATGATGATTTCAACTATCTTTGTTCCCCTTCCATAAATACTGATTGATTTTATTGTGGAGTAAGTCTCCCTGGGACCTCACCTCAGATAAAAAAGTACATAGAAAAGTAATTTCATAATCTTTGTATAATATATCTACATTCTAGTTCCCAAAGAAGGAAGGCAGTGCTCCCTTGGGAAACATGCAGTTCCAGGGGCAGAGAAGGAGGCTAATGGGGGGAGGGGTGTCTCTTACTCCCAGAACAATGGTGAGATGATCAGGATGGGAGTGGGGGGAGAATTGTTTGGGAATATAGGGGAGGGAGTAAAGGTTAGTTAGTTGAGAAAATGGGCAGCATTACTAGCCTCCTCCATGGAAAAGGTCATAGGTTAGCCGTTCTCCCCTAGGGATTTCTGGACCCAACTGGTTGATAAAGTAGATTTCCATTCTAGCATTCAAGCTGTTGTTCCCAAATATGTACTCTATGATTCCCAGTCTTTGCCAAATGCTCTTGCTCATTCAAAAGCATGCTTCATTAACAACCCTCACTCCCTCCCACACTGAGGAAAGTCAAACAAACTTTCTCTCTCCTCACTCATCATAGAAAATTTCTACTGTGCACTCCTAGGGCTGCCCCAGTAGAGACTTCAGTTCAATCATTTGTCTTGTTGGCCTTGTTCCTGAAGGGCACAAAGGATAGAAGTTACTAAGAGGCTGATTCTGCTTAATGTCAGGAAAAGTTTTCTAACTATGAGAGCTGTTCAAATGGGCAATGGGCTTCCTGGAGAGATGGTGGGCTCCGTGGAAGTTTCCAAGCTGAGACTGGATGATTTCCTATCAGGCATGTTATGGTGAAGATTGCTTTTGTATATTGGTTATGTAGGCTGTATGTACGTGGCTGCCAAGACCCCTTTGAACTCTCAAATTCTTCAATTCTGATTCTGATTCTTTCTTTCTGATTCCAATGGATAGTACTAGATCCGTTCAGGTTATCTCCAATTTCCCTGACCCTGCCAGGGAATGAGGTCCAGAAAAGGACTAATAGAAGGCACTTGACAATGGTGATATTCATCCAATGAGGATGCAACTAGCAGTTTCCGGAAGCCAACAGGCCTCAGACTAACCCAGAGATACTATGCCAGAAGAAGAGAGACCTGGACTTAAACCAACAGTTAGGGGCAAGAGATGGTCATATGTCTTTTAGAAGAAGAGGGAGCCAGATGCTGGTGTAGAAGTGTGAAAGTAGAATGGTACACTTTAAAGAGAGGTGAGACCTCAGGACCAGAGTCTAAAGAAGTTCTATCATTCATGCCAAACAAAGAGAAAGATTTTTTTGTATATGTGTATGAGAGAGACAACTTCAAGACACCAGATCATTCCTCAAGTACTCAGGGATGCAGTTTCACCAGACACTGAGAAGGTATTTCATAATCCAGCCCAACCCTAAGGTAAGAAGAAACCCGGTCCCAGTAAAGTGAACAACACAGTCACAAACAAACATGGCACCCCAAGAACATACAAACAACAATTCCTTCAAATGCTGTCCCCAAAAGAAGGTAATCATCAGAGCACAGGAATGCAAAGAAGATGCATGCACCCAGGCACCCACACAACCACCCTTCTGTGCTAGATGCCCAGATGGGCAGCCTCATCTTGTTTCTGGCCTTTCTTACCCCATACACTTTAGGAACTACAATATTAAACAGGTGGGTTTCCCCAAAAACAACCAGCCACATTTTCTATGTTGCTGACCTTTAAACACTGAAGTTATATTAGATCTGGGTAGAAATGCCAGTGCCATCAGTTGGCCACCAGTTCTCCACATACATATTCCATTTCGCTTCACTCTTAACAACTCCATTTGTATTGGTTTTCCACAACTGTAAAATGAGAGTAATAAAAGCACCTATTTCTTGGGGTTATTGGGAGGCTCAAATGAGATAATATATTTGTAAATTGCTTAACATGGTAGTAGTCACTTAATAAATGCTTGTTCCCTCCTTCCTATGGACTTCTCTTCCTTTCTTTATTCCTTCCTTCATTCTTTCCTTCCTTCCTTCTCTCCTTGCTTTCTTCTTCCCTTCCTTTCTTTTTCCTTTCTTCCTTCTTTCCCTTTCTTTCTTCCTTCCTTCCTCTTCTTCCTTCCTGTTCTCCTCTACTTCTCTCCTTCCCTCCTTCCCTTTCTTCCTTCTTTCCCCAAGTAGAAGTGCCAGTAAAATTTGATGCCTACTAACTCTCCACCTAGATACTCTGTTAAAGAAGGTGTAATAATGCATCAGCAAATCACTTAATTACTTAATTTCTCAATTCCCCTGGGTGATTCTCCAAGATCTTAAATGGGAAAGAAGTAGCTGATTTGCCCTAGTAGGAAAAGCTCCTCACAAGGAATTCCCTCCTCTAATGAAATCATAGGTCACAACCTCATCTCCCCATCTTCCCATTTTCCCTCTCTCCAAAACCCCAAAACCTCTCCAAAACCAAAACATAGGGTTGTAGTAAGGCTCAAATGATATTATGTGTGAAGTTCTTTGGCAGAAACTTTCAAGATCTCTTTCTGTCTCCCTCTCTCTCCCCTTCTCTCCTTCCCTCTCTCCCTCTTTCTCAAAGATTAAGAACAATGAATGCTCCTTTCTTACCAAGAATCCTTAAGGATATCTGGGATTGCCTGAGAAGGCTATGGAGCACTGAAACTATCCCAGGTTATCTGTCATCGTTCCCATGCTCCACCCTCTTCCTCAAGTTTTCTTCTGTGATGCTTTTATGAGAAAATCAGATTAGTGGCCTGGGGACAGAAAAGTCAGGCCTTTAGGAAGATAATCAAGGCAAATGGGATCAAGTCCTGATACCCCCCAAACAAGAAGCAAAACTGGAACTTGGAACAGAATCAAAAAAATTCTCAACAAAAGGGATTCTTATGTCCTTACAGCTCATGGTCAGAGCTGGTCTCAGTGTGTGGGGAGATTACAGAAAGGAAGAATGCAAATAAACCTTTGTTTGTTGTTATTCAGTCATTTCAGTTGAGTCCAGCTATTGGTGACCTCATTTGGGGTTTTCTTGGCAAGATATTGTGGTAGTTTGTCGCTTCCTTCTCCAGTTCATTTTACAGATGAGGAAATGGAGGCAAAAAAATTGAGACTTGTCCAGGGTCACACAGCTAGTAAGTGTCTGAGGCCAGATTTGAACTCAGGAATATGAGACTTCCTGACTCTAGAACTGACACTCTATTCGCTGCACCACCTAGCTATCTGATTCTTATTAAGCATCTACTATGTGCCAAGTACTTAAAACATTATCTCATTTAGTTCTCATAGCAACCCTCGGAAGTAGGTGCTACTATTATCCCCATTTTAGAGTTGGAGAAACTGAAGCAGAGGTTGAGTGACTTCCCCAGGGTCACACAGATAATAGGCATCAGAAACCAGATTTGAACTCAAGTCTTCCTGAGTTCAAGACCAGGGTCCTATCTGCTGTACCACCTAGATGCTTCCTAGAAGCACCTGGAAAGACCCAGTTGGAGCAGGGGAGCCAGGGGCTCAAGAGCCAGACATTTCCAGATGTCCCAGTGCTGAATGAAGAGCTCAGACAACTGCCTCTATTTTCAGAGCTCCCAGAATGCCTTTGCTCAGAGGTTCCCAAAATTATTTGGCCTACCACCCCCTCAAAAAAATTACTCAATGCACCCCTGCCCCGGAAATTACTTTCTTTAACCCTTTAATGTTTGCTTTTAATTTGTCATTTCAAAAAACATATAAAGTATATGGTTTTTTTTTAAGGGGATATCTTAAGTTTAGTAATTTATTATAAATTTGTGGGGTTTTTCCTGCATTGAAACTTTGAGGATGCAATATTGTGTCATGTAACCATACATTATCATATTGCAGACAAGTCATCACACACACATATTCTTGGGAATGTATGCTGGACTTCCCAACAGTGTGTCACATGCTGGCCTGCCAACACTTACTTGTTAAGACCTATCAGCAGACTTGACTATTGATCAGTAATAACTTGCATTTTGTGTGTTTATTTGGAAAATAATGTCACTGTGACTTTAGCTCTGTTACAAAACAGATGAAGCGTGTATAAACAGTTTTCAAAATTTTCTTCTCTTCTCTCCTTTCACTTCCACCTCCCCCTCATTTTCTTTCAAAATCCCTCAATTGCACCCAAGGCTACTAGTATCCCTCTAGATTGTTCTAGTACAACCTAAGGGGTGGTATCATCCACTTTGGGAACCTATGCACTAGTCCAAGCCCCTTAATTGATATATGGACAAACTAAGCATTGGAGAAGATTCGTGAATAGCCCAGCATCACATGCTCATGGGAGTGGAGCCAAGACTCAAAAAAAGACCTTCTGAGACCAAGTCCAGGGGTCTTTGCCCATAGCACTGCCCCCTACAATCAGTGAATTCTTTACTGATTAATCAAGCATTTTCCCACATTTTTGTCATTACAGCACCCACTTCACATGATTTCTAGAAAGACTAGCCTTCGGAATCTTCCCCCGCATCCATCTGTCATTGTTTTCTACTTCCTGTGACCTCTCCGTAGCAGCTTAATTGCAGACAGAAGGTTGGTACACAATGAAGATGCAAAATTTTGGAGTTTTTTTTTGTGGTTTGTTTTTCTCCTTGTTTGGAAATGTGTTTGCTATCACAGGAACTCTCTTGGCAAGATCCAGGCTCCAGATGGGCACCCTTTGTCCCCATTGGCTAATTGCTGATACCTGTGAGGGGGACTCATTGTTCCCTGGTCCAATCTAATCTTAAGAGCATTTGTTAAGTGCCTACTATGTGCAAGGAACAACAACAACAGCAATATTTAATAGTGCCAGGAACTGGACTAAGAGCTTTACAAATATTATCACATTTGATCCTCAAGATGACTCTGAGAGTTGGTGGTATTATTATCTCTATTTTAAGGATAAAGCAACTGAGGCAAGCATAGGTTAAGTGACTTGTCTAAGGTCACACAGATAGTAGGTGCCTGAGGCCAAATTTTCACTCAGGGCTTCCTGACTCCAGGCCCAGCACTCTGCCCATTGCATCATCTGATTCATGTACTGTATAAGGTGCTGGGAATACAGAGATGATGAAAAAACAATTCCTGCTCTTAAGGGGCTTACATTTTACTGCACAGATGCAACGTAAGGGTCGATAAGTAAATGCATGTCAATTTGCAGAGGGAGAGAGAGAACCCTTGCAGCTAGAGAATAAAGGAAGGTTTCCCATAGGAAATGTCACCTGAGGTGAGTTTTAGGGGAACCTAGAGATTCTGAGGGGTGGAAGTGAGGATGAAATTGCATCACAGCAATGTGGGATGCCCTGTGCAAAGGTGTGGCAGAGGGAGATAGAAACTCAAATGATGATTCCCACATTTAGAAGTGGTTAGGGGCTCTGAGATACTACCTCACACCTATTAGAGTGCTTAATATGACAAAAAAAGGAAATACTGGATGTTTTAGGGGACATGGGAAAAGTGGGACACTAACGTAAGTTGGTGGAATTGTGAACTTATCCAGCCATTCTAGAGAGCAATTTGGAACTATGCCCAAAGGATTATAAAACTTTGCATACCCTTTGATGCAGCAATACCATTTTTAGGGTTGTGTCCCAAAAATATCATACAAGTGGGAGGAGGACCTGTTTGTACAAAAATATTTATATCAACTCTTTTTGTTGTGGCAAAAAATTGGAAATCAAGGGGATGCCCTTCAATTGGGGAATGGCTAAGCAAGTTGTGGTATATGAATGTAATGGAATACTACTGTTACAAGAAATGAGGAGCAGATGGACTTCATAATAACCTGGAGAGACTTATACAAACTGGTGCTGAGTGAGGGGAGCAGAATTAAGAGAACATTGTATACAATTACAGACACATCGTATCTGTGATGACTAATTTTGATAGAGTGAGCTTTCCTTAGCAATACAAAGTTATAAGACAACTCCAAAAGACTCATGATGGAAAAGGCTATCCACATCCAGAAGAAGAATTACAGAGTCTGAATGCAGATTTAAGCAAACTACTTGCTCTCTTTTTTGTTTTGTTTTGTTTTGTTCCTTCTTTCTCATTGTTCATTCCATTGGTTATAATTCTTCTTTACAACTTGACTAATGTTTGATGTGAAGGAGTAAGTAGAACCTATATTGGATTTCATACCGCCAATGGGGTGGGGCAGAAGAGAGAGAAAGGGAGAAAATTTGGAACTCAAAAACTTGTGGAACTGAATGTTGTAAACTAGAAGTAAATAAATTTTTAGAAAGTAAAAGAAGAAAATCAAATGATGACTCTAACTTTTAGAAGTGGTTGGGGCTCTGAGGTACCACCTCATACCCACCAGATTGGTTAATATGACCAAAAAATGAAAATGTCAGATATTTCAGTGGATGTGGGAAAACTGATTCACTAATACACATTGATGGAGCTGTAAACTGATTCAGCCATTCCAGAGATCAATTTGGAACTATGCCCAAAGGATTATAAAACTGTGCATACCATTTGATGTAGCAATAACACTTCCAGGTCTTTATCCCAAAGACATTAACAAAGAGGGAAAGTGTATTTGTACAAAAATATTTATAGTATCTCTTTTTGTGGTGGCTAAGAATTGGAAATCAAAGGGATGCCCATCAATTGGGTAATAGCCAAACAAGCTGTATAAGAAATGACAGGCAGAATGATTTCAGAAAAACCTGGAAAGACTTCCATGAACTGATGCATAGTGAAGTGAAAAAACCTAGGAGAATGTTGTGCATAGTAACAGTAATATTTTTCAACAAAAAACTATGAATGACTGATTCTTAGGAACACAATGATCTAAGACAATCCAAGACAAGGATTAATGATGAAGCATACTATCAACCTCAAGAGAAGGAATTGATAATGATTGAATATAGATCGAAACATGCACTTTTTCCATTTTCTTTCATTTTTTCTTTTATTAGAGTTTGATCATACAAAATTACTAATATGGAAATGTTTTACATATTTGCACAAATATAACCTATGTTTGATTGCTTACCATCTCAGAGAGTGCAGAGGGGGGAGGAGGAAGGAAGGGAGGGATAGAATTTGGAACTCAAAACTTTAAATAAAAATAGGGTTTTTTTAAGTGCTTGAGACCTCTAAGAGCAACAGTGCAAGACCTGTTGGTCTATGTCTGTCTGGGAGAGGCTAGATGGCACTGGGGGCTGGTCTAAGCTGAACAGGGAACTAGGAGGTGGAAACTCATTATAAATAGTCCCCAGTTAACGTAGTTAGTGCTTATCCCAATGGAATAATACAGAGCATGAGCAACAGCCACTAGTTGCTGGTCTAGAAGTATATCATAGTGAACTAGAGTGCTGAATTTGGACTCAGAAAGAGCTGTGTTCAAATCCCCACTCTGACACTTGTTAACTGTGAGATCATGGGAAAATCATATTTCTTTTTGTTTTGCTTTTAATAATGTTTTCCAATTATATGTAAAGACAATTTTAGTGCTCATTCTTGCAAAATTTGAGTTCCAAAAAAAATCACATTTCTTTTTCAAATCTCTATTTCCTCATCCATAAAATGGGGGCATTGTCAATTGATATATTTTCCATCTCCAAGTCTAGGATATCATATCTAGAGATGGGTATGAGCAAAGTATCCTTCCTGTTTCTGGCTGACTACTTGTAAAATGACCTAGCACTAAGGGGAAGGCATTTTGAGATGTTAAATCAGCTCCTTTATTGGCCATTGAGCAGGAACAGCTGATATTGCTTTCTTTTCTAGCTTCAAATCCTATCAGGTTTATTTCAAGTTCCTTCCCATGAAGGGGAGGAGAGAAGTGACTTGTTTTATTCTCAACTTATGCTGGTATGGAGCCATGAGCACGTGGCATCCAGAGCACGTAACTTGCCTAGGCAAGTCTGAGGCTGGATTTTTAGGCAGTCTCCTTCGTGTTTATTCTTTCTTAAACCTAGATGAATGATTTTCTATGCTGAAGCAAATATGTTCAGGGGCTTGGTGGTGACACGACTTCAATAGAGTCAAAGATATTGTGCTTTTGGTAGGAACTGACTAGCAGCAAGACAATGATGAGTACCTATCAACTCTTCCCCAGCACACTTGGAGTGGATAGTTATAAACGAAATGGTTAACCCAAACCTGACTCATTTTACTAGAGTTGTTTGGCAGTGGAGAGCTGAGGTTAAATATCTATATCAATATCTATCTATCTATTGATGTATAAATATGTCTCTATATATTTATCTACATCTATATCTATATATACACATACCGCCTACTTGGTAGGCTCTGAAACTTCTTTATACTCTGTAGAGGAACATCAGTCTCCTGAGAAGGCATAACAGTAGTTATCCTTTTAGGTTGTTCTGTCAATATACTCCAAAAATAAACTGTGCCCCTTATAATTCTTCTGTTGTATAAAAAATAAGTATCGGTCCCATACCTGACTTATATTGAACATTGAGTACATTTCTACTCCTCCATTTGGAGAGACTATACACATGAGCAACAACCTAAGGTACAAGGAATTTGCCCCTGTATTGCCAGAGTGGGTGATATAAGCAAAAGAATATGAGAAAAGAAGGTCTAATCCCTCATATTAGACTAAACTCAGTCTGGATTTCAGACTGTATTGGTGCAGGATAAAGGAGCCCCTTGGGAAGAAGAAATAGGTTCATTGCCCTTACCTCCAGCATCAGTTATCATTGGTAGATGAGGGGTATGATGCTAGGGTAAGATTTGATCTCTCCCTCCCTTGACCCTACCCAAGCCAGCATTTCTGAGCCCTGGTAGTCTCTATAAAGAATAAAAGAATGCTCAGGAAAATGCAAGGAGACCCAGAGCTTAGAGAGGCTGAAAAAAAAAAACCCAGTTTGAATCTGAGTCCCAACACTGCAACCATAGAATTATGAAAGAAAGGAGACAGGCTTTGTGCCTTTAGGGTCCTTCTCCTGTTTCTTACCCCATGCAGGTTACCTGCAGCCCAGACTTTTCTAGAAGATAGGAAGGGCAGTCATGCCTGTGTATTCTCAGTGGCACCATAGACAAAAGGGTGGAGAGTGATGTACAGAGCCAGGCAGGAATGCAGCCTGGGATACCTATATATTTTCCTTCTGTCTGCCTCTGTGCATTCTATCCTTCTATCTCAGGTAAATATGTGTTCCCCCTCACTCATCTCATGTGCTTGTGGCCCAGATGCCACACTGTGTCAGAGTCTGAAACCAGCAGTTCCATGGAAGGGGTTTGTAGTGATTATAGGTGGTTTCATTTAAAACAATAACTACAACACTTTGTCTCCCCAGTATCTGGAGAGTGTGACCATGGGTAGGCCACAGTCTGTTATCCCCAGTTTCCTCACCTATAAAATGGGTAGTTAACAGTGCCCACTTTCCAGGTTGTTGTTGTGAAGATCAAATGAGACAATAACTGTAAAGCAGTCAGCACAGTGCCTGGCACATAGAAGGTACTTATTCTCTTTCCCCAGACCACTCCCAGACCTATACAGTTAGTGTTTAAAAAAAACACATGGAGGGGACAGAATCAAGATGGTGGGGTAAAAGCAGGGACTTGCTTCAACTCTCCCTCAAACCCCTCCAAATACCTGTAAAAAAATTACTCTAAACAAATTCTAGAGCTACAGAAGCCACAAAATGACAGAGTGAAACAAATCTCCAGTCCAAGAGAGCCTGGAAAGTCGACAGGAAAGGTCTATCACACTGAACTGGGAGCAGAACACAATCCAGCATGGGTAGTGTTGGCACAGACAGGACAAAAGAAGGCCTCAGGGGACTGAATCACTGGTAGCTATGGTAGTTTCCAGACTTTTGGCCCACAAATGTCAAAGACAGCATAGGTCAGTGGGAAAACTCTGTGGGACCTGGGTGAAAGAGGAGCATGGTCCAGGTCCAGCCCCAGGATGATGAAGGTGATAGGGTGGCAGAGACAGCAGCAGCAGCAGCAACTGTGGCTGCTTCCCAGACTCCTGCTCCACATACAGTGTGGGGATCAAGTGGCTGATCAGAGGGCAATTGCAGGGATCTCTTTGCTGGAACTGAGGCAGGATTCTCTTGTTTGTCCTCCTTGGACCTGGGTTGCAGTCCTGGTTGATGGTCCTGTGGTAAGGAGGGGCCCTAGTGTGGCAGAGCTTGTGGTAGCAGTGGAGACGAAATGTTCCTTATAGTTCCAAGGCAGAAAAGAGTGCTTGTGGTCACTCATAACCAAAGCACAGGACAGGAAAGGAATAAACACTTCTCCTTTGATCTTATCACCTTGAAAAAGCTTCAAATTTATAGGCCCCTAGAAGTATCTCTGAAACAGCTGCACAAAACCCCTGAAGCTTGGGACAGTACACCCAACCACACTCCCCCACTGGAAGCAGAATCCTACCTTGACAAAGAGTTAGAAAGTCAAATATTTGCCTGGGAAAATGAGCAAACAGCATTAAAAAAAAAAACTCATACTATAGAATCTTGTTTTAGTGACAAAGAAGATCAAAACATACAAATAGAAGAATACAACATAGTCAAAGCTCCTACATCAAAAGCCTCCAAGAAAAACATGAATTGGTTGCAGGTCATGGAAGAGCTCAAAAAGCATTTTGAAAATCAATTAAGAGAAGCAGAGGAAAAACTGAGAAGAAAAATGAGAGTAATGCAAGAAAATCATGAAAAACAAGTCAACAGCTTGCTAAAGGAGACCCAAGAAAATGCTTAAGAAAATAACAACTTAAAAAATTAGACTATGGCAAAAGAGGTCCAAAAAGCCGATGAGGAGAAGAATGCCTTAAAAAGCAGAATTACTCAAATGGAAAAGGAGGTCCAAAAGCTCATTGAAGAAAATAATTCCTTCAAAATTAGAATGCAGCAAATGGAAGCTAATGACTTTATGAGAAATCAAGAAATTATAAACCAGAATTTAAAAAAATGAAAAAATGGAAGTCAATGTGAAATATCTCATTGGAAAAACAACTGACCTGGAAAATACATCAAGGAGAGATCATTTTAAAATTATTGAACTACCTGAAAGCCATGATCAAAAAAGAGCCTAAACAGAAATTATCAAGGAAAACTGCCCTGATATTCTATCACCAGAGGGAAAAATAAAAGTTTAAAGAATCCACGAATCACTTCTTGAAAGAGGTCCCAAAAGGAAATCTCCTAGGAATATTGTAGCCAAATTCCAGAGTTTCCAGGTCAAGGAGAAAATATTGCAAGCAGTCAGGAAGAAACAATTCAAGTATTGTAGAAACACAATCAGGATAACACAAGATCTAGTAGCTTCTACATTAAGAGATCAAAGGGCTTGGAATATGATATTCTAGATCTCAAAGGAGTTAAGATTAAAACCAAGAATCACCTACCCAGAAAAACTGAGTATAATACTTCAGGGAGGAAAATGGACATTCAATGAAATAGAGGACCTTCAAGTGTTCATGATTAAAAGACCAGAGCTGAATAGAAAATTTTACTTTCAAATACAAGACTCAAGATAAGCATGAAAAGGTAAACAGGAAAGAGAAATCATAAGGGACTTATTAAAGTTGAACTGTTTATATTCCTACAAAGAAAGATGATATTTGTAATTCACGAGATTTTCTTCAGTATTAGGGTGGTGGGATGGGAAGAAAATTTGAAACTCAAAATCTTGTGGAAATGAATGCTGAAACTAAAAATAAATTAATTTTTAAAAACACATGGAAATTGAACTTCACCAACTCAGAGAATCACAGAAATTTTAGAGTTGGAAAGGATCTCAAAGGCCCTCTGGTCTGGACCATGCCTGAATAAGAATCCCTTCCATAACATACTAATAAATAGTCATCCAGTTTCTGGTTGAATACTTCCAATGAAAGGAACCTTAACAGCTCCCAAGGTAACCCATTTTACCTGGGGACGATTCTGATTGTTAGGAAGTCTTTCCTCACATCAAGACTGCTTTTGTCTCTTCACACTTTCCATCTCTTGCTTCTAGTTCTGCCCTCAGAATCCACGAACAACACATCTAATCCTTCTTCTGGCATTCAAATACACAGAGAGAGTTACCATTTCCCCAGCAGATCTTCTGTTCTCCAGCCTAAATACCCCATGTTTCTTCAACTAATCCTTATGTGCCACAGAGTCAAGGCCCTTCACCAACTTGGTGAAAAAATCTTCTCAAGGTTCTACAACCTTTCCATTTCCTTTTTTAGCTTCTTGTTGAGGTTCAGCCACAGTTGAAATCTACCTGCTAAGTCTGCTCTAAATGCACTCCTTTCCTTGGGACAAATGCCAGTGGGGTGCTGAATCTGTCTTGAGAACCAATTATTAAATTTTCATTGTGAACTATTGCATCTCAGAAAATGGCAATGGCTTCAGATCATTACCGTTTTGTTGGTTTGTTGACTTAAGAAGGTGAAGAAAATGTTGATAACAAAGACTAAACTCAAAAGTGCATCCGGTGAAGAATTCTACCCCTCAGAGAGCTGGTTGTTAAACTGTTACCAGCATACTCCTGCATATCCCACAGGAATCAGAAGCATGAAAATAACAAAACCTACCATCACATTCCTCCATGCCCCAGGGCTGTTGTGAGCCCTAATTGAGATAATAGATTTGAAAGTCCTTGGGGAGATAGGAAGGAGAAAACTATAAAAGTATTATAAGGTAAAGCAAATTTTAAAAATTAATAATATATACATGTATTGGTGTTTATGCATGAAAACAAATAGAAGCGCAGTATACATACATGCAAACACATACACATAATACTCAGCACATACATGTAGTCATACTTTTCTTTCCTTTTAAGTAAAATAAAGGGCAACTAGGTGTTTTCTAAGGCTTATTCCAGTTTTGATAGTCTATGCTCTAAAGTCCTCTCCAGTTTCTAACATTCTGTATCTAAGGTCCTCTCCAATTCTTATTCTCTGTCTCCAGCAAACATTTTTCTTTTACCAACTATAGTTAGAGGCTCTCCATCCCTGGCCAAAGGCCCATCGTTCCTCTGTCTTAAGTCCTCATCCAGAAATTCAAATATCACTCTCAAACACCATCTTCTTAACCAGCTGTTCACTTCCACAACCAACCTTTATCTTTTGAAATGCCTACCTTCAATCCATGGGAGCGATAAAAAAGACATTTAAACACCACCTGTGCCCCCAAAGAGTTTTCAGTTTCTTGCCCAATGCTTCATAATCTTGAGCTAGACTTTCTAGGTCCCTTCTGTTAATATCATTTGTCTCCACATGAATCACTAGAATTGTTGTGGTTCTTAATACTGATAAGTTTTAGAATACTCTCTTCCTTATCCTTGATAAGCATCCCCAGGAAGATGGCTCTTTTCCCTGTCAGATAAGTACATGGCTGTCTTAATAGCTCTCAGTTCTCATACAAACAGCAGGACTCATCTTTGTTTAATCTCTGAACAAGACTGGACGACTCTTCCGTTAGATTGTAAGCTCCTTGAGAGCAGGGACAGACTGTTGCTTGTGTGTGTGTGTGTGCGTGTGTGTGTGTGTGTGTGTGTGTGTGTGTGTGTGTGTGTGTGTGGTGTGCCTAGTACTTAGCACAGTGACTGACAGGCCATTAACAAATGTTTATGTATTTATGTATAATATTTATTAATTTTAATTAATGATATAATTCACTGATTGATTGACCCGTGCACTTGCATCATAATTCCCTGTAGCAGAGAATCTGATCCTTCCCCAGTTCTCCCTTCTACAGGCATATAACCATATCTATTACTCAGTTCCAAATGTTCTGTGGTTCTCTTCCCCTTCACTTCTGTGTCACATTCCTTTATTCTTCAGTCTTCTAACACAGTCTTCTATTCTTCCTCTTCAAATTATTTTTTTTTCTTCCTTTTTTGTTTTCCCCTTCTTTAGTCCTTTTCAGAAATATTTTTCTACAGGATAACGTGGAGGGATAGAGATATATTCTCTCAAAAGTCATTTTGACTTTTCCTCTAGTAGAGAGACTGACTTGCATTTTGTGTGAATGTATGGTAGCTATTCCTTGGCACTTGGCAGAAACACGAATGTAACTCACTCTCTGAAGGGCACCAGGATATTCTCTTTGCCTTCTCTGCTCACTGAAATGTGGACCATCATTTCTCAGTAGTTTCTTGTGGCTAAATGCCTCTGAAAGCTCCATGTTTGTCCTGTCTGCCTTCTGTGCCTAGTTTCATTGCTACATCAAGTCAAGAGGCACTAGTTAAACTAACCTTACTATGGGCCAGGGATAGGGCTAAGCACTGTGCTAAAAGGTTGCTAAGTGAAACTTTCTTTCCAGGAGACTTTCACACCTTTTCTTTAGGACTTTGGACCCATTAGTTATGCATTCTTAGGTGTCTTTCATTCATAACTGCATCCTGTCAATAGCCTAATGAATACACTGCCCTCCTCTATTCCTTCCTCTTCACTGGCATCATTTATAGTCTTTGGCATGTAGTAAGTGCTTAATAATGACTTTTTCTATTTCATTTCATTCATTCATTCTTCTTTCATCCTCTAAGCCCTTCTGATTCTATCCATTGCCTTTGACCCATCACAAACTAAGACATTACTTCTGTTACCTTGCCTACTATTGTCCACACCAAAATGACCAGTCACTATCAAAGTCCCTTGCTGGGGCAGATGTAAGAATGTGTCAAGTGTCTATCTCTAGATTAGCTGCTGCATTAGCGGTGTGGACAAGCTCTGATTGGGCTTTTGGTTGGAACAGCCTACTGGGATGATTGGAAGCGAATATGGAATTTGACTGTTAGAGATAAGCGGCCTCTCACATAGCAACAGAAATCAAAGGCTAGTGATGATGCTGGACTCTCTCCAAGTGCCTCTGGTTATAGATGTGGCCATGGTCTACCTTATTGGGAGACCATTCATCTGGTGGGGGAGGAATAGAGGTCATGCCAGCAAGAAGTACCCTCTGGGACTATGTAGTCAGAAAGAGAAAAGCAAATTAGTTGTAATTGGTTGTGTGGGGTGAGAAAAGCAAGAAAGATTAAATATTAAAAATGGTCAGACCATGACCTATAACATTTAGCTGGAGTGGGAAGAAATTACACAGAACCTCAGGTAGTTCTGAGTGCTCATTATAGCAGGCATCTCAAAAAGTCTGGCTAATGAAGCATTTCTCATCCAAGCTGCTGCTGGTTAAGCTGTATGTGGCCTCTGGGCTTAGAATTCCTCTGGCTTTAGAAACATAGCAGAGTAGTCATCCTTGACTCCTTGTTGCCCATGCCCAAGAAAGCACAAAATTCTGATGGCTTCCTCTTTTTAATGTCCTTTGTAAATACCTCATATTTGGGAACCATGATTAGCAAGTAGATACACATTCAAAAACCCTCACTGCTGAGTCCTCCCTGACCTGCACCCTGACTACACCATGATCATACAAGTGGTTAAGCCCTTAACCCAGAAGCATTTCACTTCCATGATGAATAATTTTGATGTCCTATTTATCCAACCATAACCTCCTCTCCTTGTGCCTCAGCCCTCCTAAAAACTGTCCCTCCACTCATCCTTGCCTTCCTAGTTCATTGTCCCTATTCCGACCTGACTTTCCTTCTTTCAAAGTCTTCACCTAATAATGAACTAACCCCACTTCACACTCTGCTCCACCATTGAGTCTGTTGTCCTCTGGTTCTACTCATGACAGTCTTTTTCCAAATCCCAATTCTGGTTTACTTTCATCATTTGAATTCTCTCCTTCTACATACGCTACTGGACCCAGATGGAAGAAGTCACAGGGTCCTATAGAATTTGGAGTTGTGTTATGTTGTGTAATCTCAACTTGGCCCACACTATTACATAACAATCTTTATATTCTTCCTTAATTGACTCTATCCCATCTCTACCCTCTTCCTCTTAGAATAGGCCTTTGTAAAATGACTCATTGAAAAAAAAATGGATGTCATGTGAAGAATGAGAGAGGAAAAGAAGGAAAGAAAGAACATCTATAAAACATTAAAGACATACAAAAGACAGAAGGCAGTTCATAGTGATAGTGACAGGCAAGTGAGTGTTGGTACAATCATGTTAAATTTAGTATGTATTTTTAAAACTTTGTAATAGAAGTTCACAGTTTCTTTTGAAGTCTTCTTGCTCCCTTCTTTATGTATTAGAATGTTCACTTTTTGCTGTTTGTCGAGTTCTTAATAAAAGAGATTAAAAAGAGATAATATCCAGCACACATTCCCTCTTCTCCCCAACTCTATCTTCCAAATAATTTCTTATCTTGATTTTTTCATCCTTTCCACTAGTCTCTTAAGATTAAATGGGGCTCTTCTTCTCATCTAATCCCTTTACTTGCCCTCTTTATCCCATTCATTCTTTCTTTTCTGGGAGATTGTCCCTAAATCATCTTTTCTCACTCCCTAATTTTCAGTCTCTCCTTATCCATAGCCTTACTCCTTTTCCTTCTGTTTACAAATATATTCAGATATCCTCCAGCATCACCTCTATTCTGACTTCACTTTCCTCCCTCCAAAACCCCGACCTGATTCTATCATTCCACACAAGTTGCTATCAAAAATCCCTCTTCTCTTTCACCAGCAAAGACCTAGAAAAAGCCATCTTGTTTTTTTTTTTCACTTTCTGACCAGTCATCACTCACTTCTCAGATCCAAGCAATGTCAATCAAACCTCATCACTTAACTGAAAGTGATCTCTCCAAGGTGATCCATGAGTTATTACTTGCTACCCATGTTCTTTTCTTAATCCTGGCTCCTCCTCTCCCTGCATTTCCTTTTGATAATATTTCCAGCTCCCTTGAATTTAATCATTACCCCTGTGTATTTCAGAGTTTGAACATCTCCAACTAAATGCCCCCTAGTCGCCTCCTGGCCATCTCCTCACTAAGCCTCTGATCTTTGCCCATCTTTCTTTATACATCTTTCACTGGAACCTTGGATGCTGCTTCTGGGTTCCTGAGCCCTGACACATGAGTTTTTGCCTTTTCTGGCCAGAGCCCAGGCCTTCATGCTACTTGCCACCATATGTAATGATGCTAAGGTGCCCTACCCCCATTATCTCCCTTTCCAGAATCCCTCTACATTTTGTCTTCTGCCATTTGAATGTAAGCTCTCTGAGGGCAGGGAATGTCACACTTGCTGGTATGTATATTCTCAATGCTTAGCAATAGCTGACATACAGTAAGTACTTAATAAGTATCTATCTGATATTAATATTTTCATCTATCTATATAGCTAACTAGCTATCCATCTATCTATCTGTTTTAACCTCAACACGTAGAAAACAGAACTCATATCTTTTCCTCAAAAACCTCTCCTTTTCCCACATTTCCTATTTCTCTTGAGGGGACAGCCATCTTTCCAGTCCTCTAAGTTCACCATCTAGGAATCATCTTTGAATCTTTCCCTTACCCTTCATATCCAAACTGAAAGCAGCAAAGATACTCCTTAATTTTATAGAATTTCCAATCCACTCCCTGAATTTTCCAGATGAGAACACTGAGTATCAGAGAGTTTTAGTGATTTGTCCCATATTCTACAAGTTATAAAGCTAGAATGTGAAGCCTGGTCCTCTGATCCTGAACTCGCTACATCATGATGTCTTTGAATGTTGTATCTATAACTATCTCCTCTCTATCCATGAGGGCATTAATCTAGTGCAAGCCCTCGTCACCTCTTGAACTATCACACTATTCTTCTCATTGGATTCTCTACCTCAGTTGTTCCTCCTCTCTAATCCATCTTCCCGTCGGTTGCCAAACTGATACTCTTCAAGCACATCTAACCGTTTCACTGACCTACCCAAGAAGCACCAAGTGGAGCCTTCTTGCCTCTAGGATAAAATTCAGACTCCTGTGTTTGATTTTTAATTTTTATTTTTATTGGCAGTTTGCTTTTAGACACCACTTTCATTTCTAAATTTCTTCCCTTATCCAGAGAACTTTCACTTGTATCAATGAATAAAAAAGAGGAGGAAAAAGAAACTCAGCAAAACTAATTAAATTAACCAACCCTCACAGTATGCACCATATTCCACATCAGTAGCCTTTTACCTCTGTAAAGAAAAGAAGGAGGATCATTTTCTCATTTTTTTTCCCCAGGGGGAAGCTCGGTGATTAAACTTACACAGAATTCAGGGTTTTATTTTTGTCCTTTTCATTTACCTTATTGTAGCCATGTACATTTCCTGGTTCTGCCCACATCACTTTGTATCAGTTCATTGACTCTTTCCATGACTCTCCTAATTGTTCATATTCATCATTTCTTATAAGACAATCCAGTGACTTCAATGACTCTGGAAGAGAGAGTGAAGCTGATGACTTTGTCCACCTCTGCCTCACTTAAATCCAGTGCACCCATAAGTCAAGACATCACCTGTAATGTCATTGGTCCTCTTAGAAAATGAAGTGTAAAAAAAAAACCCAACAAGTGGACAGTAATACCCATTACTGTCAGGTATCACAACTTGTTTAACCATTTCCCATTTAAAGGATGGCTATTTTATTTTGGGTTCTTTGCTTCCATTAGTATGGATATGAATATTTTCACATGAAATTTCTCTTTTTGGCTTCGAGTTTTTGGTAGTATATGCCTAGAAATGAGATCTCTGGGTAAAAGGTTATAGGCACTTTAGTCATTTTTTAAAATAAATTTTATCTTTTGTTTTTCTCTAAATTATCCAAATTCCTTGCAACAGTAATATAAAAAGTGCTGCTCTAAATATGTTGGCTCGTATGGGGCTCTTTAGTCATTGACCTCCTTGGGGTATATGCCAAGCAGTATGGATCAAAAGGTAATTTTAGTAATTTTTCTTCTCATAATTAAAAAACACTTTTCATGATGTTTTGGCCAATTGATAGATCAATCCATGTCATATTATCATATCTATCTTTCCATAACCCCTTCAATATGAATCATCACCATCTTTTGTCATCTTTGCCAATTTTCTGGGTATAAGATGAAACCTTAGAATTGTTTTATTAGGGAGACCAAGGCAGAAGCATTTATATAGTACTTTCACTGTGCCAGGGACTGTGCTAAGTACTCTTTACATATCACCTCATTTGATCCTTACAACAACCCTGCAAAGACAGGTGTTGTTATCGTTCCCATTGTACTGATGAGGAAACTGAGGCAAGCAAGGTTAAGTGACTTGCCCAGGGTCATACAGCTAATAAGTGTTTGAGGCCGGATTTGAACTCAGATCTTCTCGACTCCAGGCCCTGCGCTCTATCCACTGCATCACCAGATGCCATTTGCTCTCACCAACATTAGTATTTGTCTTGTTATGCACGCTTTGGAGCATTCCTTCATATGGTTACTAATAGTTTACAATTCTTCTAAGAACCATTCATATGCTTTCCTCATTTATCCACTAGAGAATGTCTCTGGATTTTATATATTAATGTTAGCATGTTCTCTCTTTATCTTTTTTTTTCTCTCTCTCTCTATATATATAATGAGTATATGATCATATGCATATTAACACATAATAGGTATGTACACATGCATATATGTGTTTGTGTATGTATGCATGTATGTGTATACACACACAGAGCTAAGTGGTACAGTGGATAGAGTGTTGGGCCTAGAGTCAGGAAGACTCATCTTTCTGTGTTCAAATCAGGCCTCAGACACTTACTAGCTGTGTGACCCTGGGCAAGTCACTTAACCCTGCCTCAGTTTTCTCATTTGTAAAATGAACTAAAGAAGGAAATGACAAACTAGTCTAGTATCTTTGCCAAGAAAAATACAAATGGGGTCACTAGATGTCAGACATAACTGAAAAAGAACTAAATA
>CM053588.1:63815754-63834926 GCA_028646515.1 Pseudochirops corinnae | reverse complement strand
AAAGTCAGAGGGGTGAGGGGGGAAGACATAGGAGAGAATAGATTGGGGGATGGGGGATATAATGGGATGGCTATTTTGGGGCAGTGGGTAGGGGAAAGATGGGGAGAAAATTTGTAACTCAAAATTTCGTGGAAATGAATGAAGTAAACTAAAATTTAAAAAATAAAAATAAAAAGAATAGAAACTCTTTGAGGTCAGGTATTATTCTACTTGCATCTTTGAATCCCCATTGCCTATCCCAGTACCCTATAGATAAATAACATTTAATAGCTATTTGAAGAATTTAATTTGATTATGTAGCCTAGATGAAGCAAGGGAGCATAGTGTAAAAAAAAAATTGACTTTGGAATCAGAGAACTTGTATTCTGATTCTACCTCTGACACTACTTGTGTGACCCTGGGCCTCACTTTCCTAATCTATAAGAAAATGGAATTGGGCTAGATGGCCTCTGAGGTCCCTTCTAGCCCTAGAACTGGGTCCACATTAGGTTCTCCTGACTACCACATTGTCCTTATGACAAATGTTGGGCTTCAGTCCACTAGAACTCCAAGATCTTTTTATATTATTTCTGGAAGCAGCAACACTGTCTTCCCCAGATACTGACTTCTACTTGTTCTACTCCATCATCCTCTTTAATGTACATTGTCGCCCTTCCAAAGACCCCTGGCTCCTCCAATTCTCCTCTTTGAGTCTGGATATCAGAAAACCGAGGTTTATGTGCTGGACTTGCAAATGATGAGTTGTGTGACCGTGGGCAAGTTCCTATCTGAGCCTCAGTTTTCTCCAATGAAATATTTCACATTGTCTTCTATTTTTTTTTCATTCTTTTGGCTTTGTTTTATTGTTTCTTGATTTCTCATAAAGTCAGTAATTTCAATTTGCTCCATTATAATTCTGAAGGAATTATTTTCTTCAGTGAGCTTTTGAATGTCCTTTTCCATTTGATCAGTTCTGTTTTTTAAGGCAGTCTTCTTCTCATTGACTTTTTGAACCTCTTTTGCCATTTCGTCTATTCCGTTTTCTAAGGTGTTATTTTCTTCAGTATTTTGTTGTGTCTCCTTAACCTTTGTGCCCTAGAACTGTGTTGAGGGTTCCCCCCTCCAGCATGGCCACAAGCTCTACTGTGCTAGTGGTCCTCCTCACGCCAGGATGGCCACCCAGAACTGGGACCCCGGTCTGAGTATGGGCAAAGCAACAGAGTACTGCCATAGTACTAGCAAAAAGACCCCTGTAATCTCCTTCTGACAAGTTGTTTGATCCCCTTTATATTTGTGGGATGAGAATTCTAGAAGCAGCGGCTGTCACTGTTGCTAGAGCCAGGGCTGTAGCATGGAGTGTGCTGGACTGCACCCAGGGGCAACCGACCTTTCCTGCTGACCTTCTACATTGTCTTTGGTGTTTGTGGGCTTAGAGGTCTGGAAATTTCCACTGCTGCCACTGTCACCCCAAGGCTTCCTCCCACTTTCACTGGTATGGCCTATGCTGGACTGCATTCCTCTTACCTTGGTGCAACAGACCTTTCCTGCCCACCTTCCAAGTTGTCTTGGGCTGGAAATTTGTTTCACCCCATCTTTTGTAGGTTCTGCTGCTCTAGAATTTGTTTAGAATCATTTTAAAGGTATTTGGAGTGATCTGTGGGAGAGCTCAGGTGAATCCCTGTCTTTACTCCACCATTTTGGCTGTACCTCTAAATCTCAGTTTTCTAATATTAAGTGTAATAGGTGAGATGTGCAAATTTAGAGACATCTCTACTCCAAATATTCATGTGAACCATTTGTGCCCAACCTGTGGTAGAGCCTTCTGAGAGCACATTGGTCTGAGTCAGGCACTCTGTACCTTGACCTCAACATGGTAATGTCATTTTGGTCCTTTTTGAGAATGAAGGACAACAGCCAGCCAACAGTACCACTTATACTATCTTATCAGGCTGTTGGAAGGCTCAGATAAGACATTGTGTCCAATCTCATTTTGATCAATATAGAGGGCTGTGTAATTTGGGTAATGGCTGAATAAACTGGCATATAGGAATGTAATGGAGCACCATTGTGCTGTAAGAGATGAAGATTATGAGGATTTCAGAGACGCAGGGCAATACTTGCAGGAAGTCAGAAGAACCAAGAGAATTATATAAACATCGATTGCAGTAATGTAAACAATGATGATCCTAAAAACAGCAGAACTCAGATGGATTGTAATGGGCAGTCTCATTCATGGAAAGCTGGCCCTGTTTACCAAGTATTGTGGTGCATCTTTGTCAAGGAAAAAAGGGATTTTAAAAAGCATAAAACTGATTCCTGTGAAAATGCTGGGTGATGGATGAAATCTGAAACCATGGTTTCAGATGGCACCACAAATACTCTGCCTTGTCTTTTTATATATCAGTGTGACGGGGAAAAACTGTCCCGTTGTAGCTTTTGACTAGTGCGATGAAACATATCTCCCCTTCCTTATTGGAAATCCCACATAAGTGGAAGGAGAGACATATTACTAGATGTGGTCACTGGCATTACATATTTTTTTTTTAATTTCCATTGATCAATAAGTATTTATTAAATTCTTAGGAAATGTCTGGCATTGCTCCAGTAGGGGCCTTTGAGGAACTTCCAGTCTCATTAATTCAGGAATTTCTATCCTTTTTTGTCTTGTCTGATAAAGCCTATGAACTCCTCAGAATCATGTTTTTAAATACATAGACTAAGATACAAAGTGAAGCTGGTTAGGTTGAGATGTGGTTTAAAAAATATAAACCAACCCCCCCCCCCAAGTTCATGACCCTCAGGTCATGAATACAGCATATGCACAGATCTGTAAATACAATATATTGTGAGAGATAAGCAAGTCACTGAAATATCAGAAATATAGAAGAGTAATAATACATGGTGATTTTTAAAATATGTTTTGTGCAGGGAAGATGAGGACAAGAACTAATAATAGGTTTATGGAAGGGGCTTTTAGAAGAATAGATTGGAGCTGAGTCCTGGTGCCAGGAAGGATTCAATGACCCGGCTATGTGTATGTCAGGGAGATGTTAAGGGGAAATGTCTGAAATATAAAAATAAAAGGAAACAAAAAATCATATAGATACACACAAATATATACTATATATTCATACATATGTGTATGTGTATGCATATGGCAGGGGCACAGTGGATAGTTAAACCTAGAGTCAGGAAGATCTGAGTTCAAATCCAGCCTTAGACACCTACTAGCCGTGTGACCCTGGGCAAATAAGTTAACTTCTGTCTCAATTTTCTCAATGGAAAAATGGGATGATAATAGGAACTACCTCCCCAGGTTAAGAGGATCATATCAGATAACAATTTTAAAGAACTGAACACAGCACCTGGCACATAATAAGCAGTATATAAACGCTAGCTATTCTTTTTATTCAGGGCAATTATGGGGCATAGAGCTCTGGGCTTGGAGTCAAGAAGACTCATCTCCTGAGTTCAAAACTAGCCTGAGACACTTACTAGTTGTGTGACCCTGGGCAAGTCACTCACTCATCATGGTAATATGAGCTAGAGAAAGAAATGGTAAATCATGCCAGTACCTTTGTCAAGAAAACCCCAAACAGGGTCATAAAGAGTTGGACATCACTGAAAAACAATTGAACAACAAAATTATTATTGTCGTTGTTATAATCATACATATTTGAATATATAGAGGGTTCCAAAAGTGTTTCAGGAGTTTAATTCTATTAAAACTTAAACATCAATATTTGCGTAATAATAAATCTATAGGTCTGGATACATGGATGGAATTTTCATTTTCATAATGCATCATTGCTCTCTTCTGATCAAACTTTGATTCCAGAGCACTTGTGGGGTTGTGGTGCATGATGATGTGAATGACCCTATTGGTAGGAAGAAAAAATTGGAGGAAAATATGTAGGGAAAGATCACAGGACTAGGAATCAGGAGATTATGGTCAGTGGGTCAGTCAACAAGATTCTCCCATAGGCAGGCCCTGAACTAAGCACTGAGGATAAAAAGAAAGGCAAAAAAAAAGTCTCTGTTCTTGAGGAGCTCACAGTCTAATGGGGAAGACAATGTGCAAACATTTATGTACAAACAGGATAAACTGGAGATAATGAACAGAGGGAAGGGACAAGCATGTAAGGGGGATGACAAAGGGCTTCTCATAGAAGGTAAGACTTTGGCTGATACTTGAAGAAAGCCAGGAAAGCCAGGAGGTAGAGATGAGGAGGCATCAGTTTAGATGAAGAAACTGATGCTCACAGAGTTCAAATGACTTGTCCAAGGTCATACAACTAGTACCTGATAGAACCAGGATTCAAATCCAGTTCTTCAGACTCCAAATCCATCATCATTTTCACTGTGGGCTCTAGTCCTAACTCAACTACTGAACAAGTGAGTTCATGTCTTCCAACTTTGATCTTGTCCTCTCTAAAGAGAAGGTAAGGAGGGCTTTGATTAGAGAAGCTCTAAAACTTTTTCTAGCTCTGATGTTCCATGATTCTGTGATCTAGCATTACTTCTGAGATTTCCCAAATGACACTTTCTTGGCCATTCATCCCTCACCCTTGATAACTGTCTTATTCTTTCATTCACTTATCCCTAGGGGAGTGTTGTATTTTGGGTTCCCAGGTATTAGAACCTCCCATGACTTCACCCAAGTCTAGCCCCATAGAAGACCCCCCTCACACACACACACACACACACACACACCCTGTAGGACTACTTAATAAATTTGCCAACCCAGCACACTAAGTCAGTGTCTAGAAACTCAACTTGGGGAAGGGGAAATGGATCCCCGCCTCATAGAAAGCATCTGGCACCAGGAATAGCCATGGGAAAGTAGACTCCATATATAGGACCAAAATATCCCATCACAGCTGAATTTCCCTGTATTTCCATCAACCAGTGATGTTATTTCCCTCCAGCAAGCTCATTACAGGAAATTAGCTGTCAACGCAGGCATCATCCCTAGCTCAGGGAAATGGACCAATTTCCAACAGCTTTGGACATAATGGGGGATTCATACCTTCCCCGGATGGGAGAACACCAGGGATTTGCAAGGGAAATCACAAAAGCCAAACAGTTTGAAGTCGGTTCCTGAGGCTGATGAGAACACTTAGCCAGTATTTTCAGAAACTCCGGTTGTGTTGATTACACTGATGGAAATATGTTTAATGGCCTCATCAGAATTGCTTGTGAAGCCCATTGTCCTGTTGAGTCATTTACAAGGATGAGAGGGAGCTATCATTGGCTCCTATTCACCATGCACCTGGGTGAGAAGGAGAGCATTCCCATTCCACCAAACACCCAATACCTGATAGCAATAGCAGCCCATCTCCCTCATGCATGGAGACCCATCAAAGATATTCTCTTTGGAAATATCTCAGAGAATGCTAGTGACCTGGAATGGGGTGTTAGATGAGAGAGAGAGAGAGAGAGAGAGAGAGAGAGAGAGAGAGAGAGAGAGAGGGAGAGAGAGAGAGAAAAAGAGAGAGAGGAGGGAGGGAGGGAGGGAGGGAAAGAGGGAGAGAGAGAGAGAGAGAGAGAGAGAGAGAGAGAGAGAGAGAGAGAGATGTGAGGGTGGGGAGAGAGAGGAGACTCTAAGAATCTAGATCTAGAATGGTAGAACATCAGAGCTGAAATGAACTATAAAACACTAGAAACTAAAAAGAATAGAATTTCAGAATTCAAAAAGACCATTTAATCTAGACTGTTAGAATCTAGAATGTCAGAGATGGAAAGGACCTTAACAAATAAAATATTAAAACTGGAAGGCAGTTGAGAACAGAGAATGTCTGCAAGGGACCTTAGAATTCAGAATATTAGACCAGAGAGGGCCCTGAGGACACAAAATGCCAGTGCAAACACTTATCTTACAATATAGAATACCAAAATTGGGAGCAGTCATAGAAGGTAGAATGCTAGAGCTAAGAGGCATCTTAGGATATACAATTTCAGAGCTCAGGGGACTCTCATAAAACATAGACTTTTGGAACTGAAGGGAATATTACTGAGAAAACCAAGGTCTGTAGTGGGAAAGTGACTTGTCCAAGACTATATAAACTAACTAAACATTTAAATTAAATGTAAATTAAATTTTAATTTAATTTAAATTAAACTAATTAAAAACTAAATAACAGAAGTGAAGTCTGAACCCCCATCTCCAAGTATACTGCACTATATCTCTTGACCACAACTCTGACTATCGAAGTCTTTTGTACCTTTAGAGTCTGGGTTCTACTTTTTTTGTGAAGTTTTTTGGGGAAGAGAAGGAGGTCTTAATTTATTAATCATTTAAAAGGCTCCTACTTTGGGTTGAATGGTAAAAGAGATATAGAAATAATACCTAGGTCAAAGGGCTATAAAGCTGTGCATACCCTTTGACCTAGCAATACCACTTCTAGGTCTATATCCCAAAGAGATCATAGAAATGTGAAAAGGACCCATATATACAAAAATCTTTATAGCAGTTTTTTGTGTGTGTGTGATGGCAAAGAGAGGGGATGCCTATCAATTGAGGAATGGCTGAACAAGTTATGGTGTATGAATGTAATGGAATATTATTGCTCTATAAGAAATGATGAATAGGAGGATTTCAGAAAAACCTGAGAAGACTTATATGAACTGATGCTGAGAGAAGTGAGAAGAATCAGGAGAACATTGTACATGGTAACAGCAACATTGTGCAATGATCAACAATGATAGACTTACCTCTTCTCAGCAGTGCAATGATCCAAGATAATTCCAAAGGAATCATGTTGTAAAATACTATCCACATCAAGAGAAAGAAGCTATGGAGACTGAATCCAGATAGAAGCATACTATTTTCACTTTTTTTGGTTTTTTCTTTCTTATGATTTTCCCTTCTGTTCTGATTCTTCTTTCACAATATGACTAATGTGAAAATGTGATTAATATGATTGTACATGTAAAATCTTTATCAGATTGCTTGCTCTTTTGGGGAGGAGAGAGGGGAGGAAAGAAGAAAAATTTGCAACTCAAAATCTTATGAAAGTGAATGTTATTTTTTAAATTTTATTTTATATATAATTTGAAAAAATACTATTAAGTAGGGAAAAAAAGAAATAATAACTAGGAAATATATTTGGGGGGGTGTATATATGATATATATGCATATACAGGGTGTCTCAAAAGGCAGAAAGCATAGAGAGGTGGGGCCCAGCAGCTACTCTCCCACTGAGAGGTATCATTTCAGCTTAGAGTGTGAAAGTTCTCTCTAATTGATTTCACTCAGTTGATGACACTTGAGCTCCTGGGGAGAAGAAATATGCAGAATCAGCTATAAGGAAAACTCATAGAATGATAGAATCCCAGTGCAGGCCAATCCCTGTTTGAATAGGAATCCTCTCTATAACAATTCCAACAGGTGTTCAATCAGGTTCTTCTTGGAGACTTCCAGTGACAGAGATCTCACTACCTTCCAAGGTGTTCCATTCCATTTTGGTGGCCACTATAACTGCTAGAATTTATCTATTTTTCCTTACACTGAATACAACAAATCTGTCTCCCTGCAACTGCTTCATTTCTTCCTCATTTACTGACCACATCCAAACAGAACAAATCTAATCCCTCTTGCATAGGGCAACCCTGCTAATATTCAAGGACTGTGAAGACTCTAAACTTTAGCTTCTCTCCTCTCCTCTCCTCTCCTCTCTTCTCTTCTCCTCTCCTCACCTCTCCTGCCACTAGTGTGGCATTAGGCTTTGTGTCAACACACCTGGATTCAAATGCTGACTCAGCTACTTCCTATGTGTGTATCCATGGCAAAATTCATTTACCTCTTCTGACTTCAATTTCTTCATCTTCAAAATGTAAGAGAAGGATTTTCAAAAGGTTGATAAGTAGGAGGGTCCCCTTTACTTAAATATTCAATGTCCTAAGGCTCTTCCCAGTCCTGATATTCTATGGTTGCTCCCAGCTCTAACACTCTATGTTCTAAGACCCCTCCAAGGTCTGATATTCTGTGTTCTAAAGCACCCCCAGCCCTGATATTGTGTGTTCTAGGCACCTCCCAACGCTGTATTCTATGTTCTAAGGGCCCTTCCAGTTCTGAAAGCTTACATCCTTATTCAACTCCCCCAAACCCAAGAACCTCACCCTATTCCCAAGATCTTCCCAGAATCTCACTTGCTCCCATCAGTATGTCACTCTGTTTCTGTAGCCCCTGGACCTCAACTCCACAGTCAGGGGCTAAGTGGAATGGAATGTGTTGCCTTCAGGGAAAATAAGGAGATTGATTATTCATCAAGTATTCATTTTAGAACCTTGATTGATGTCTGTAATCTGAACAGTCTGTAGTGCTGGAGGCTCCCTGGGGTTTCAGGGTGGTGGGGAGGGGTGCTGATGGACATGCAGTAAGGAGCCAGCTTACACATTAAAGTGGAAGAGACCCGCCTCGGTGGACAAACCTTTTCCAGATTGCAGCCAGAGGAGAAAAGCCATAGCCCAACATACCAGACATGGCAGCAATCTCACAGTCAAAAAAGGTGAGTGGGCACAAGTTGGGGGAAGCACAGCAGCTATAGACGTATCTTAAGGAATTCTGCCATGGGAACAAGAGGGAATCCCTAAAGCGTATGCATTGATGAATCTGCCAGAGAGTGATGAAGCTCATCCTTCAGTCTGCCAATAGTCTCTTCCCCCCAACACATGCATACCTTCCCCTTGGTCTTCCAGCTCCAGAATTCTGCAGAAGGGTTGAAATCTTTTTTTTTTAATTTTTATTTTTTATTGTTTACATCATTCATTTCCACAAGATTTTGATTCACAAATTTTCTCCCCATCTTTCCCCTACCTACCACCCCAAAACAGCGATCCCACTGTATAACCCCTCCCCCGATCTGCTCTTTCCTATGTCCTCCCCCATCGCCCCTCTGACTTTCTGGTAGGGCAAGATGGATCTCCTTACCAACTATATACCAGGCATACAAAGTTCCAGGGATACAAAGAGAGTTTAAAAGACAGTCCCTGCCCTGGAGGAGATCACAGGATGATGGAAGTGATAACAAGCCCAACTCTCTACAAACAAGCTATAGATGGGGAAAAATCAGAAATAATCAATAGAGGGAAGGCGCTAAGATGAAGGAGGCTTCCCTATAGAGAGTGGAATTTTAGCTGGGCCTTTAAGGAAGCCAGGAGGCAGAAAGGAGAAAGGAGAGCGTTCGAGGCAGGGAGGCCAGCCAGAGAGAGATGTCCAGAGTCTAGAAATGGTGTTTCTTGTTTGTGGAACAGCCAGGAAGCCAGTGTCACTGGATGGAAGAGTACATGCCAAAAGGGTCAAGAAACTGGAAAGGGGGGAGAGAGAAGGCTAAATTACAAAGGGCTTTGAATGCCAAACAGAGGACTTTGTCTGCTCTTGGAGGTGATAGAGAACCACTGGAGTTTACCAACCAATCAGGTGATATTTATTAACATCCACTGTGCACCAGGCACTGGTTTAAGCAATGGTGATACAAAAAGAGACAAAAGACAGTCCCTGCCCTCAAGGAGCTTACAATCTAGTGGAGGAGATTATGAAGGCTCAGACCTCTTATACAAGACCATGACAGCATTATTGAGTCATAAATTCTATTCTGTTCCTCCTCCTCCTCCTCGTCCTAAAATTCAGACTCTCCTCAAGCTCTGATAAGTGAGCTTCTGCTTAATCATACAAGGGTCCCAGGCCTGCCAGACTGCTTCCCAGCCATTATTTAAACCATGCTGCCATACATAGCCACATTCCCCTTTCCAAATCACTACCTTATGTGTGTTGTCTTTCCCCTTTAGAATGCAACCTCTTTGAGAATAGGGAATCTCTTCCTCTCATACTTCTGTATTGCTAGCACTTAACACAGTCCAAGAACCTGCTAAGTGCTTAATAAAAGTCTTTTCATTTCATTTCTAAGGTCCCTTCCTGTTCAGTCTATAATACTTTGCTCCTGCTTCTGTGAAATGAGGAAGCTGACCTAGATGGTCCCTACCAAGTCTGGACCTATCTCTGACTGTCTCGCTGTGGGTCTGTCCTCTGAGCTAATAATATCTAGTATTTCTATAGATAACTTTTTAAGATTTTCAAAGCACCTTACAAACATTATTGTCATTGTTGCTCAGTCATTTCAGTCGTGGCTGAGTCCTTGTAACCCCATTTGGGGTTTTCTTGGCAAAGATACCAGAGTGGTTTGCCATTTCCTTCTCCTGCTCATTTGGCAGATGAGGAAACTGAGGCAAACAGGGTTAAGTGACTTGCCCAGGGTCACACAGCTAGTAAGTATCTGAGGCTGGATCTGAACTCATCTCTTCCTGACTTCAGGCTCTATCTACTATGCCTACTATCTACTATCTACTACTATCTACTATGCTACCCCAAACATTACCCTGAAGACAAAAATGACATTGTTCTTATTCTCAGGAAGCTTATATATTTTCTATGTGCATTATTATTATTGTTGTTGTTATTATTTTGCACATTATCTATCCAATTAAAGTTGGAGCACCTTGAGGGCAGGAAACATGGTTTTTCCCATTCATTTTATCCCCTGCACTGACACAGTGCCTGGCGCTTGAATTGTTGACTGACTGACTGATATTCCACTATCCTCTTGGTACCAATTTCTGTTGGTCCTCTATCACCAAAGTCCTCTGATGACTACATGACTATGAAAGAGTGAGTAGTGTCCTGTTCCAGGGGAAGGAGATGAAGGCAGAGGGGATCCCATAAGAGAATTCAAAAGGGAGAAGTTCATTATTGAAAAGCCTGCAAGAAAAAGAGTTGGGTTTCACACAAATAAAGTGAGATCTAAGTAATTGGAAAAACATCAGTTGCTCATGGGTAGGCTGAACTAATATAATAAAAATGACAATTCTACCTAAATTAATTTGCTTATTCAGTACCATACCAATCAAACTGCCAAAAAATTATAGAGCTAGAAAAAATAAAGTCGAAATTCATCTGGAAGAACAAAAGGTCCAGAATATCAAAGAAATTAGTGAAAAGAAATGCTAGGGAAGGCAGCCTAGCCATATCAGATCTTAAATTATATTATAAAGCAGCAATCATCCAAACCACTTGGTACTGACTAATAAATAGAGGCGTAGATCAGTGGCATAGGTCAGGTACAAAAGATACAGTGATCAATAATTATGGCAATCTACTGTTTGCTAAACCCAAAGACCCCTGATTCTGGGATAAGAACTTAATATTTGAAAAAAAACTGCTGAGAAAATGAGAAAATAGTATGACAGAAACTGGGCATAGACCAATATCTAACACTGTAAACCAAAATAAAGTCCAAATAGATGCATGATTTACATATAAAGGCTGATACTATAAACAAAATAGGGGAACAAAGAATAGTTTACCTGTCAGTTTTATGGGGAATGGAGGAATTTATGACCAAAACAAGCAATAGAGAACATTATGAAATACAAAATGGATAATTTGGATTACTTTAAATTGAAAAGTTTTGTACAAACAAAGTCAATGCAACCAAGATTAGAAGCAGAAAACTGGGAAAGAATTTTTACAACTAGTATCTCTGATAAAGGCCTCATTTCTAAAATACATAGAGAATTGAGTCAAATTTACAAGTATACAAGTCATTCCCCAAATGATAAATGGTCAAAGGATATGAATAGGCAGTTTTCAGAGGAATAAAATAAAGCTATCTATAGACTGTGAAAAAATGCTCTAAAATCACTACTGATTAGAGAGATGCAAATCAAAACAACTCTGAGGTACCACATCATACCCATCAGAGTGGCTAACATGACAAAACAGGAAAATGTTAAATGTTGGAAAGGATATGGGAAAGTTGGAACACTGATCCATTGTTGGTGGAACTGTAAGCTGTTTCAACCATTCTGGAGAGCAATTTGTAAGTACTATGCCCAAAGGGCTATAAAAATGTGCATATCCTTTGACCCAGCAATACCACTTCTAGGACTGTATACCAAAGAGATCATAAAAATGGGGGAAAAATCCCAGAAATATTTATAGCAGCTCTCTTTGTGGTGGCTAAGAACCTGAAATTGAGGGGATGCCCATAAATTCAGGAATGGCTGAATAAGTTGTAGTATATCAATGTAATTGAATATTATTATGCTATAAGAAATGATGAACAGGCAGACTTCAGAAAATCCTGGAAAGAATTATATGAACTGATACTAAGTGAAATGAGCAGAACCAGAAGAACATTGTTCACAGAAATAGCCACAGGGCATGATGACTGATTTTGATAGACTCAGCCTCTCTCAGAATGCAAAGACTTAAAACAATTCCAAATGACTCATGGTAGTAAATACCATCCACATCCAGAGAAAACCATGGAGTCAGAATGCAGAGCAAAGCAGACTATTTTCTTTTTTGGTTTGTTTTGTTTTTCTTTCTTTTGGTCTCTCCCATTTGTTATAATTCTTCTATGCAAAGGACTAATGTGAAAATGTATTTAATAGGAATGCATGTGTAAAACCATTTCATATTACATGCTGTCTTGGGGAGTAAATGAAGAGGGAGGGGGAGAAAATTTAAAACTTATGGAAGTGAATGTTGAAAACTACAAATTAATTAATTAATAATTAAAAAAAAAAGAAAAGGAGCTGGGAGTGGAGCCAAGATGGTGGAATAAAGGCAGGGACTTGCCTGAGCTCTCCCCCAAACCCCTTCAAATGCCTGCAAAAAATTACTCTAAACAAATTCTAGAGCAGCAGAACCCACAAAAAGACAGAGTGAAACTGATTTCCAGCCCAAGACAACTTGGAAGTTGGGCAAGAAAGATCTGTTGCACCAGGTTGAGAGAGGGGTGCAGTCCAGGTTCAAGCCATGCCATCACAGACTGGTCCCAGCAAACCCAGAGCAGGCCTTGACTGAATCCCTGGAAGCTGTGGTGGTTTCCATACTTTTTAACCCACAAACATCAAAGACAACTTAGATGGTCAAGAGGAAAAGTCTGTTGGATTTGAGTGAGAGAGGAAATCAATTCAACCATGATCCCAGCACAACCCTGGCCACAGCAAACCAAGGACTGGCTTTGGGAGTGACTGAATCAGCAGCAGTGGTGGCAACCATAGTGGTGGCAGTGGCAGCAGTGGCTGCTTCCAGGGCTCTCAGCCCCGAGATGGTAAAGGGGTCAAACAATTGGGCAAAAGGAGATTACAAGGGTCTCTTTTCTGGCACTGAGGCAGGACTAGTTACTTTGCCCATACTTAGATCTGGGTTGCAGTTCTGGGTGATAGTCCTGGAGTGAGGAGGAGCATTGGCATAGCAGAGCTTGTGGTAATGATGGAGAGGGAATCCTCCTCACAGTTCTAAGGCAGAAAGAGTGCTTGCAGTCACTCACAGACCACAGTATAGGCCAAGAGAGGAGTAAACACCTCTCTTTAGATCATGCCACCTTAGGAAAACTGAAAACTTAAAAGTCCCTAGAAGTATCTCTAAAAACAATTGCAAACAGTCCCTGAAGTCTGGGACAGTACGCCCTCTACACTAGAAGCAGAGTCCCACCTTAACAAAGAATTTAAAAATCAAATAATAGTCTGGAAAAACGAACAAACAATGAAAAGAACTCAGACTGTAGAGTCTTACTTTGGTGATGAGGGAGATCAAAACAGACACTCAGAAGCTCCGACATCCAAAGCCTCCAAGAAAAATTTTCATTGATCTCAGGCCATGGAAGAGCTCAAAAGGATTTTGAAAACCAAGTAAGAGAAGTAGAGGGAAAATTGGGAAGAGAAATGAGAGTGATGCAAGAAAATCATGAAAAACAAGTCAACAGCTTGCTAAAGGAGACCCAAAAATACTGAAGAAAAAGAAAAGAAGGAGCCAAGAGAAAAATTGCCTTGAGTTAAATGTGAATCCCAAACTAGGTAGTACTGGGACTTAGGGGCCTGGAGAGACACCCAGACCAAGAACTAGGGCTGTATCTCTGTCCGTGGTTTGATGCTGAGATTCTTCTATGTACCAACAATTGCCTGACTTTGTGAGAGTAACCCAGACCTGTATAGAATGAGTATGTTCTGGGCAAATGTCCCAGAGGCAGGCAGCTACATTTCCTCCTTCAGGGGTCTTGGAACACCCTAAGAGCTTAGGGAGGTGTGTCTTCTCTCATGCTTTCATCTTGAGTCCCCTGGCCATGTTCCCTCACTGTTAGGTGTCGATAACTGAGAAGGCTGCAGTTCCATTTAACCACTGAACATCAATTAACCTTTATAAAAGGATATTTATTTCAAAGGTATAGTGATAACAAACACCTCCAGGGTGTTGAGGGTCTGCACTACCCCACTTCAGCTCAAACTTAACTCAGCTCCTACATAGCCCTGATCCCACTGAAATCACATTGATACATCAGGACTGCCAGATGAATCCTCACCTCAGGTGGATCCCTGGGGTCTCTCCTGAAGGTCACTCTCTGCTCTCAGGGTATTGATGCTTTAAAACCCAGACTAGACAGCTGGAGACTCACTCTTCTGACCTTTCAAAAGTCACAAAGTTGGAGGATCCCATTCCTTCACCTAAAATAGAAACAAACTAGTAGAGGCCAAGGCCTGTGAGGCCTATTGCTCGGGGCCAGGCGTTCTCATGAGATAGAAGACTGCAATTGATTTTACTGGACACCATCAGTAGGGTCAAGCACAAGAGTTTGGCCAAAGAGAAGGAAGTAAAGAAGGTAAGGTTGAACCTGATTCAGGTCTTTCTGAAGATGTCCCACCAGGACAGCTATGTCAATTGAAAAGGTTTCCTCCGAACCCCATGACTACCAGTCCAGAAAAAATGACAGAATCTTTACACCTGCTCCACAGTCTCTCCAAGGCAATCCCATTCCTCATTGTCACAACTCTCCCTGAAGCAGGCTCCTCACATGTACCAGACCTCATTCCATATATCATCCACCAAGCATGCAGGAAAGATCTCTAGTCTGCATATGTTGTAGACAAGACCTCTTACTCCCCAGAGGAGCACCAGAATGAGGGGAAACTCATTCCTTTCTCCAGTGGCAAAGAGAGGTTAAGTGACTTGCCTAAGGTTTCTGACGCTGAATTTGAACTCAAGTCTCCTGACTGTCTAGCCACTATACTACCTAGCTGCCCCTAGTAATTGTCAAAACAGCTATTAAAACTCAAGTCTCCTGGCCACAAGCCCCAGAGTAGAAATACTGCAACTCTGTCGCCTCTCTAACCTCAGATGACTGCAGACACGAGGCTGGCAGGATAGCTCTGCAGGCACTTTTGATCAGAGGTTGGCATCTGAGCCACCCTTTGAAGCCATCATCCTGCAAAGACAGCCCTAATTTATTGGCAGCAGCAAGGATCATGTTAAGTCAGCATCAAAATAATTCTTCCTCTACCAAAGTAGGATGGATGTGCTGAGTGTAACTCAGGCGACATCGCCAGGGAGCGGCTCCAGAGCAGAAGGGATGGGTTTGGAGCCCATATGGAGATGCTTTATGAGCGTGTGGAGGTTGATGAGAAGCTGTATAAAATCAATGGCATAAAGGATAATTGTTACATTTGCAGCTGTTCAGGCTTGTAAGAGAACTCCTCGTGGCTCAAAATATCCTGAAGCTCCCTGCCTTTTCTTTCTCATTTTTAAATCTCTCTTATAGAAGGTGACTTATAGCAGAGCCCAGAAAGGTGTCAGCATCACAGAGCCTGGTCTAGTTGGGATGGAGACAGAAACTATCAGACTTTCTATTTCAGTGTGTCCTTCATCCTGGATGTGGGGCAAGAGCTCCTACTAACCTCTACAGATTCAAGTCTGGAAGGGGTTTCCAAACCTAAGGATCTCATAGACTAGAAGGCCAGTGAGTAGGCAAATTCTTGTTTCCCTTCTTTCTTCCAGCATAAGAGGAGCCTCAGGAAAAAAAAAAACCAAAAACAGAAGAGTCTATCCTTGAATGGTTGGGGGTTGGAGAGAGGAGATGGCATAGGAAATGCTGGCACTGCCCATGGTGTGACTATGGGCAACCTGTTCCCCTTCTCTGGGCCAAGGAAATGAGACAGTAGAGCTGTCTTCTATGACTTCATATGACTTCTAAAGGCCCCTCCCAGCTCTAAATGATGATTCCTTGGTCCCATTAATCCTGTATGACATATGACAAACATGAAATGATTTCTCCAAAATTACCATGGTGAGTAGTTTGTGGAACCAATGTTAGAGCCAAGTTTTCATAGAGACATGGAATGGTAGGGTTGAAAGAGGCCCAGGAAGTCATCTGGTCTAGGCCCACTATAAAGATGGGGAAACTGAGGCTAGGAAAAGGGAAATGATCCATCCAAAGTCACATAGTGAGAGAATAGCAAAGTCTCTGTTTTCTGACTTGTCTAACTACTCCTCACACAGAATCCTCCATCTCTCAACTCCAGACATTTTCTCTGGCTGTTCCCCAGGCCTGGAACTCTCTCCCCCTCATCTCCACCTCCCAGCTTCCCTGGCTTGCTAAAGTTTTTCAACTTCTATAAGAAGCTTTTCCTTATCCTCGCTCTAATGGTCATGCCTTCTCTCTGTTGACTGTCTCCTATTTATCCTGTCCACATCCTGTTTGTACACAAATTGTTTGCCTGTCATCTCCTCCAGTAGACTATGAGTTCCTTCAAGGCAGAAACTATCTTTCACTTTTCTTGGTATCTCTGTCACTTAACATAGTGCCTAGCTCATAGTAGGTGCTTAATAAATGTTGGCTGGTTGACTTTCCTACAAATATTGTGATCTCCAGTATGAGTTGGGAGGTAGAAATCTTATTCCAAGCTTATTTGGAATTGAAGTGCCAGAAATTTCGTTAGTTTCTTTTATTTCTCTGCCTTTTATTACTTGTACCTAATAATTATGTTTGGAAAGTTCTTTTGACTATCAAATGTTTCCAATATTTAATCTGAGGTGAGCCCAAGCGAGGTCAAAAGATCATGTGCCCAGAGCTGGCAGGGTCCTTAGAGGCCATCTCCTCTCTGTGGCTTAATGGGAGATAGAACAGGCCTCTATATCTTCTCCTCCCCCCACCCTTCTCCAAGGGAGACTTTACTTCCAGGAGGGGAAGCAGGAGTTTGGGGATAGACCCTTGGCCACTCTGCTCTCCTTAGATAGAGGGGGAACTGGGCTACAGTTATATCTATCTGCTCCCTTAAAGATCGTTGGTCTACTTTAAGGGATGTGATTTTCGAGGATCAAGCTAAACTTATCGTTGTTCACTAATGGAGAAGGGAGGCCCCAAGCTATATATCCATTCCCATTCCCACCAGATGCCAATTTCACAATGAACACACAGAGTAAGTAGGAAAGAAATCCATTTAACCAAGTTGATAAGAAATGTACATCATATTCCTAGGAAGAAATCATAGAATCCAAGTATCATAGAATGCCAGAGCTGAAATGGCTCTTGGAAAATGTACTGTCAGATCTGGGAGGGCCCTTAGAACAGAGAATATCACAGATGGAAGGGCTTTTAGAATACAGAATGTCAGAACTGGGAGAGGTCTTAGAAAGTCAGAGATGGAAGGCTCTTAGAACACAGAATGTTAAGGCTGGGAGGAGTCTTAGAACCCGGAATGTCAGAACTGGAAGGGCCTTTAGAATATGGGATGTCAGATCTGGGAGGGCCCTTAGAACCCAGAATGGCAGAGGTGGAAGGGCTTTTAGAACATAGAATGTCAGAATTGGTAGGGGCCTTACAACAGAGAATGTCAGAGATGGAAGGGCTCTTAGAACACAGAATGTTAAGGCTGGGAGGAGTCTTAGAACCCAGAATGTCAAAGCTGGAAGGGTCTTTAGAACAAGGGATGTCAGAGCTGGGAGGGGCCTTAGAATGCGAAATGATAGGACTCATTTTCCAGGACCTTCAGTGTTTTTTTTTTAATTTGTCACCACTGCCCTTACTAAATAACTTACCAAGTAATTAACTAATTTTTTCAGTAATTAATTCAAATTCAGCTGTTTACAATGAAATGGACCTACCTTCTTACCCTTTTTGAAACATTTGCCCATCTTCACTCCACTGGCATCTCTCCCATTCTGCATTGTTCCTCCAAGAACACCAAAATCCACTCAGCCACCCCCTCATATCTCACCTAACACTTTGGTTTACAGCCCTCAACTGCACTGATCATGGAATGTTGTGGTGCATTATGATTCTGCGAACTCATCTTACAATGCCTCAGTTACATCAAACAACTTGAGGGCAAGATCTGTTTCTCATGGAAACTTTGTATCTTTCTTACCAAGTACAAGTGCTTCGAATGCAGTAGACATTTATGTTTTTTAATATTTAATTTGTTTATTTTTAGTTTTCAACATTCATTTCCACAAGATTTTGAGTTATAAGCTTTCTCCCCAACTTTCCCCTACACCCACCCCAAAGCAGTCATCATACTGAATGCTCCTTCCCCCAATCTGCTCTCTTTTATATCTTTCCCCATGCCCCCTCTGACTTTCTAGTAAGGCAAGATGGAGTGCCTGTATATCTTATTTCCCAGTTGCATGTAAAAAAAAATAATATATATTTTTTAACATTTGATTTAAAAACTTTGATTTCTAGATTCTTTCCCTTCTTCCCTCAACACCCACCCCTACTGGGAGGAAAAGTGATTCAATATAGGCTATACATGTGTAGTTAGGCAAAACATTTCCATAGTAGATATACTGTGAAAGAATGACTATATTTCCCGCCATCATATCCCACCCCACCTCTTGTTCTGTTTTCTACTTTGACTCTGTCCCTTTTCAAAAGTGTGTGCTTCTAACTACCCTCCCCCCCAAAATAGTCCTCCCTTCTATCATCCCCCCTCTTATCCCTTTCCCCGCTACTTTCCTGTAGGGTAAGATACCCAGTTGAGTGTGTATGTTATTCCCACCTTCAGCCAAATTCAATGACAGTAAGGTTGACCCATTACCTTTTGCCTTCCTGTTCTTCCCCTCCATTGTAACAGTTTTCTCTTGCCTCTTTTATATGAGGTAATTTACCCTAATCTATCTCTCCCTATCTCCTTTCATTATATTCCTCTCTCACCTCTTAATTTTATTTTTTAGATATCTATACATTTACACATACTCACATATGTATTTATATGTACATATGCCATCCTATATAAATATATATGTATGTGTATGTGTATATATATATATATATATATATGTGTGTGTGTGTGTGTGTGTGTGTGTGTGTATACACACACACATATTCCCTTCAACTATCCTCATATTGAGAAAA
>CM053588.1:63799273-63815254 GCA_028646515.1 Pseudochirops corinnae | reverse complement strand
AAAGTCAAATTTTCTATTCAACTCTGGTTTTTTCATTAAGAATGCTTGAAAGTCCTCCACCTCATTGAATGACCATATTTTACCCTGAAACATTATACTCAGTTTTGCTGGGGAGGTGATTCTTGGTTTTAATCCTAGCTCCTTTGACCTCTGGAATATCGTATTCCAAGCCCTTTGATCCCTTAATGTAGAAGCTGCTAGAGTTTGTGTAATCTTGATTGTGTTTCCACAGTACTCAAATTGTTTCTTCCTGACTGCTTGTAATATTTTCTCCTTGACCTGGGAACTCTGAAATTTGGCTATAATATTACTAGGAGTTTTCTTTTTGGGATGTTTTTTAAGAGGTGATCAGTGAATTCTTTCAATTTCTATTTTGCCCTTTGGTTCTAGACTATCAGGGCAATTTCCCTTGATAATTTCTAGAAGGATGACTTCTAGGATCTTTTGTTTTTTATCATGGCTTTCAGGTAGTCCAATAATTTTGAAATTATCTCTCCTGGATCTATGTTCCAGGTCAGTGGTTTTTCCAATGAGATATTTGCACAGCTTTCCAGAAGAATGCTACTGTGAACAGCTTTTAAGATTCCTATTACACAGTATAGTGAACACTCTATTTATTCCATAACAAATCAAAGCAAAACATTCTCAGAAAATCAAGGTATAGTATTCACAATATTACAACTTATCACAGAAAATCACAATATAGTGTTCACAACAGCTTATCATTAAAATGGCACATAGTTTTCATGTGGTCACAATACCTTTGAACAAAGAACAATCATCTGGTATCCCCAAGGAGGTTTGCCTCCTTACTCAGTCATTCAGTCATCTCAGAGTACAATAGTCAGTCTTCCACTCATGGGGCAACTAGGTTAACTCAATCAGTCACGCATTTAACAATCAGTTACTAAGTATCCTTAGTCACTAAGTACAATCATTAGAAAATACACAAACCCCCTAAGTCACTAGTAAACTACAATTTCATCACAGCATTCAATACCCAAGGAGAGGTCTTTTCTTCATCTTGACCTGAGGCAAGTTCTCAGCAAGCTCTATTCCTGGGGAGACAAAGCTTAACAAAGCCAGGACATACATTGCCAGTATCCTCATCAATTCACTCTCTGTCTGCAGAACAGTCTCAGGACCCCTGAAAACATCAGCAAGACCCTCTTCCAGGATTTCTAGAAATGTACAAGAAAATCCTTCTTCAAGGCTTCTGAGCCAACATCCAGGTTCCAGGACCTCTGCAACAACAGCACTGTCCTTCACCAGCAGACGAGTCTGGCAAAACAACATCAAAACAGACAGACAGAATGCAGGCAACACAACCATACCTCCTTAGTCCTCCAGCAGTTTAGCAGGCCCTAGGACCCAGAGGAAATCTCAGCTGGCTCCTGGAATCAAAATCACTCCTCCTGGGTTTTCAAAATCAAAATCATTTTCCCCAGTCTAGGTGGAGCTTTTCTCTTCAGCCTTCCTGGCAGCAGCAACTTCAGCCTTCCCAGCAGCAGCAACTTCAGCCTTCCAGGCAGCAACAACTTCAGCCTCCATCAGATTCTGGTCTCAAGAAATTCTGACTGTGCCTCTCTGGGGCTTTTCTTATGTACACACAGCATTGGCTTCCTGTTTCAGCCAACCCCTTTCTGTTATGTCAGCAACAGGAGACAGGAGTTCAGACATTCTGTTTCTGTCACAGAGGTTTGATTAGTTACTAAGGGTAAGTACTTGCTTACTTGACATAACAAAAAAGGGGTCTTCAAATTTAAATTAATTACCATTACAGTATTTCACATTGCCTTCTATTTTTTCATTTGTTTGGATCTGTTTTATAGTATCTTGATTTCTCATAAAGTCATTAACTTCCATTTGCTCCAATCTAATTTTGAAAGAACTATTCTTTTCACTGAATTTTTGAAATTCCTTTTTCAGTGAGTTTTTGACATTTCTTTTCCATCTGGCAAATTCGACTTTTTTTAAGGCATTCTTCTCTTCATTGGCTTTTTGGGCCTCTTTTGCCATTTGAGATAGTCTATTTTTAAGGTGTTATTTTCTTCAGTCATGTTGTTGACTCTCTTTTCATGATTTTCTTGCATCATTCTCATTTCTCTTTCCAGTTTTTCCTCCACTTCTCTTACTTGATTTTCAAAATCCTTCCTGAGCTCCTCCAAGGCCTGTAACCAGTTAATATTTTTTGGAAGCTTTTGGTGCAGGAGTTCTGACTGTGTTGTCTTCCTCCCATTCCATTCTTTGCTCCTTTTTGTCCCTGAAAAAGGATTCTATGGTCTGTTTGTGCTTCCTCTGCTTGCTCATATTGTCAGTCAATTACTTGACTTTTAAACTCTTTGTCATGGTAGAATTCTGCTTCCAGAGAGGAAAGCTTTGTCCCAAGTTGCTGTGGGTTTTGCAGATGTTTTCAGAGGTCTGAGGAGGGTTCACTCTCTACAAATGCCACACTGGCGAACTGGCGTTTCTCATCCCAGGACCACCACCCAAGAAAGTGGCCCAGATCCAAGCAGGTCAAAGCAAGAGTGATTACCCTCCAAATGGTTGCTTGGTCCCCCTATGATCTGCAGGCCAGGAACTCCTGAGGCAGACATGTGGCAGATTCTGCAGCCACCACGCCTCCACCACCTCTGATCTGGGGGCAGGCCAGACCATACCTTTCCTTACCAACAGAGTTCCCAACTGACCTTTTACTTTCTTTTTGGCATTTATGGATTGAAAAGTCTGGAAACCACCACAGCTGCTGGTGACTCACTCTACTGAAGTTTGCTGCAGCTGCCACCACCTGCCTGGGGCCAAAACTGCATGGCTCACTCTGGACTGCACTTGGCTCCCAGCACACTGCGATGAACACTTCCTGTTGGTCTGCCAGGTTGCCCTCAGCAGGAGATTTGTTTCTCTCTGTCACTTTGTGGGTTCTGTAGCTCTAAAATTTGTCTAGTGTCATATTTTATAGGTATTTGAAGTGGTTGTGGGGGGAGGTTGTGGAATTTCCTGATTCTACTCTGCCATCTTGGCTCTGCCTCCCTACAGCAGATATTTATTAAAAATGCTTTTAGGGTAATGATTGAATGAGAGGAAACATGATAGAGTGAAAAAAGAATTGTAGTTGAATTCTGACTACCTGGATTTACATTCTCCCCCTGCTTCTGTCCTTTATTAACTGTGGGTCTTTGACCAAGTAATTTCATTTCTCTGAGCCTCAGTTTACTCATCTGTAAAATGAGGGCATTGGACTAGGTTACCAATAAGTCCCTTCCAGCTCTATATCCATGCTCATAGAACCCTATGAATTTAGAGATTCACTTAACATTCTGAGATGTGTTCATTTAAACTTTTCAAGTTAAACTGATTAATGGTAGCTAGGTGCATTCTTACAATTATACACATTTTAGACTTCAAGTCCCTATTAGTCATTTTGTGCTCTATCCTTCCAAGTCTGAAAGTCATGAAAAACCAAATAGGAATTGAGTAATTCTGTCTTCATTCTATTACTTGTTACCATCTCCCTTCCTCCACAAGCAATGACTCTGTTCCTTCTTTGCTCTTTCTCTAGCCCCAATATCCTATTTTTAAAATCTTTTAATTAGCCTTCAGATTTATTGTGGCAGCTAGGTGGTTCAGTGGATAGAATGCCGGACTTGAGTCAAGAAAACCTGAGTTCAAATTCAGTCCCAAACATTTACCAGCTGTGTGATCCTAAGCAAGTCCCTTAACTTCTGCTTGCCTCAGTTTCCTCATCTTGAAAATGGGGATGATAATAACACCTACCTTGGAAGGTTGTTATGAATATCAAATGAAATAATAATTATAAAATTGTTTAGAATAGTGACTGGAACATACTAAAATTTATATAAATGTTATTATTACTATTATTATTATCCATAACTCATGTTGTTTTAGACTTTTGGTGTTATTCTATATCAAAACAATATTTTATTGGTATGCCTTTTTTTACATAATACTCGTTGAAAGTATGGATGCAAAAAACTTCCCTTCCCCTCCCTTAAACCTTCTCTTGCGACAGAGAAAAATAAAGTGAAAACCATTCAATAACCTCATCTGACAACAAATGAAACATTCTATCCTATTAGTTCCCTGTTTCTCTGCTGATAAAAGAGAAGTATCTTTCATTATCTATTCTCCAGGACCTATAAATTCACACACTATACATACATACATATGTATGTATATACATATACACGCACACACATACATATATGAATATATGTATATTTCTTTTGCTTCTTCTTATTTCACTCTGCATTTTGGTAGTATTAATCTTTTCATGAGACTAGTCTCCCTTAGTGTTATCTTTTGTGTATGTTCTTTTGAAAATGAAGTTCGTTAATGAGCTCCCTGTGCAGCCACATTTAATCTTTTAGATAAATTGTCCCTTTTGCTTCCTCACTGGAATCAATTGTAAGTAAATTACCATAATTTTCATCTTGAGAATCTTCTCTCATTCTCTTGAGCTAAACTCCTTTCCAGTATTTTCCCATTATTAAGAATTTGGGGCAGAGTATACATTGAGTGGGGAATCTACCTCCATGTAACTTCAGAGCTTGAGGGAATCTTAGAGATTGATTCATCTCATTCCCTCATTTTACAGAAAAGGAAACTGAGACCTTGAAAAGTAAAATGATCTTCCCAAAGTCACACAGGTAGCCACAACTGGAACCTACGAATGCTTATTCCAGATTTATTCACCTATCATCCCTAGTTCCACTCTATGATAACAAAGTAAGCTTAATCTATTTTTTACTTGAAAGTCCCTAAAATATTTAAAGACAGAAATTATTGCCTCGCTATGTTTATTCTTCTCCAGAATGAAAATCCCCAGTTCCTTCCATTAGTCCCCTAGGTTTTACATTATCCTTCTCTGGATATATACCAGTTTATTAATGTCCTTCCCAAAATTTGGCATCCAGAACTAAGCAGAATACTCTATATTTCAGTCCAACCAGGAGAGGAGAGCAGGCCTTGAATCTTCCTCCCTCCATCTAGACACTAGACTTATATTTTGGTAAAAATCTCCCTGATGTACAGACCTGGCTGGGATTGCTGGGTCAGCCATTTTTCCTCAACCTTCAAAAGTACCTTAATTCCTTGCATAGTATTCCCCCTTCTCCCTTAGTCTCCTCTCTTCTAACAACCAGCCCATCACACCTTCATCTTAACTCTTCATCAACGAAGCACCGCATCCCCAGCCTAATCAGCCTCTGATGGGAACTTTGCCTGGAATCCTTTAGCTGGTTTGTATCAGGGGTATGGGGAGGTAGTGAGGGGAGGAAGAGGTTTATAATGTTCTCCCCCTCCCTCTGCCCACCTCTCCTGGCCCCTGCTGCCTCATTTAAAGGAAAGAGAATTGGCTTTCTCTCTCTCTGTCCCATCCATCTCCACTGAGATATTCTCTGTGTGAATGAAAACAATTCTATTCATCAGAAACTTACTAGCATGAAACTGACGATCCCATTTATCTCCCTTCTGAAGTCTCCACTGAGCTCCCAAATGAGCCCAGGCTAAGTTTCCAGATGAGTCGAGGACTATTAAAGGGAGACGATGGGTCGGGAGAGTGACTCTGGGAATTGGCAGGCTGGGACTGCATTTGTCTGGGCCTCCTCCATGGGCTTTTTCCCCCTTGGGTCTCAGCTACTCAGGTTTGCTAGTAAACTCTGTTTTTTCAGCTTGTCATCTACAAAGTCAATGCAGCCTGGAGACAGCAAGACGGATTGAGTGTGGCTTCGCAAGCTACCTTTATGATTTTTTTATTATTATTTTATTTTTATATCTCAAATGGATCTGGGCTTAACTCATTTTATTGGCATCTGCCCTATTGGCCAAGCACATTACAATGGTCTATTGCTAGGATGGAGATGGTCCTTATTTGAAAGTCCTGCCTTCGGAATTGATGCTGGTATACGGAAAGGACTTCCAGTTCCAATGAGTTCCCATCAAACTACTCAGTCATCAGGACAAGAATAGGTTTTACTTCAATAAAAGAGGCAAGATGGTACAGTGGGAAAAGGAGTTTAACTAGAGGAGTCAGTATGATACTGTGGAAAGCACATTGGTTTTGGAGTCAGAGGTGCTGAGTTCAAAGCTTGATTCTATCACTTACTACTTGTGAACTTGGTTTAGCCAATAAGCTTTAATAAATATCCATTTCTCTACCTCAGGATCCACATAGTTCTGATATTTCTTATTTCTCCATCATGTTAATTCTTTCTTGATATTACGCAGAGGAGTATTGGAGACAGACTGACCTTGTAAGCATCTAAAGATCAGAAGAGCCAACACAGAGGCAGTGATGGGATCCCATACCAGAGGCTCCTTTCACCACTGGGGTTGAGCCAGGTAAAGAGTCATCTTAGTCTGAAGGAGTAAAAAGGAGACTGAAAAGGCACAACCCAACCCAGTCCCACAGCAAACCCAGCTTGCACCTGAGATGCTATGTCCTATGGGGAAGGCAATGATTTCTCCATCAACAATGTTTCATTCAGAACAGAATTTGCTAAGTAGAATGTAGAAGATAATTTAAGTGTGACCCCACTCTCCTCAGAGACCGCAATGGTAGTAGGGAGAATGTGTCTCAGTTTGGAGAGATTTGCTTTTATTTTTCTCTTTGTTATATCTTCACAGTAAATGTCCATTTGTAAGATTTAGTTTTACTTGTATTATCAATGACACTGATATAATATCGACTGATTAAGTGATATCAGAATGATACAAACTGGCACTAGAAAATGATAATGAAGCAATAGACAGAAAAAAATATAATATACAAAAGGATTGGAGTCAGTAGCCTAAGAAGAACCTGATGGTCCCTTAGGACTATGTGCCCCCAGATCCTGAAGGGGAGATGGAGCAGTGACCTAACTCTGGAGACACAATTTGTCAGTATGGGCAAAAGCTGACCGAAGTCCCCTCACTGTGTTTATCAATCATATAGAGTTTCATGATTTTTCATTAAGTGCACATTTTATCAATAAGTTTTATATACTGTTTCTAGTGATCCATAATGTCAGTCATTTACACACTGGTTTGAAGAGGATACCAGGAAAATCTAGAAATAATCAGGGTTATTTACATAGAGGTGAGGAGAGGGAAGTTAGAGGTTCACAACTTAGATCTTCTCCAAAACAGAGAAAATCCACTGAATAATGGCTGATTCCAAAAGAGTCCAACAAAACCCAGACTGAAAAGGTTTGCTAAGGGTTTTGCTGCACCAGCCCCACCTGGAAATATGACTACCCTCATTGCCTCTCTGTGAAGGTCCTAGCCCTTAGTCCTTGAGTGGGTATGGCCTCAGACAAACTGAGACCTGGGGAAGATCTTAATTTTGAAAGACCAAAGTCCCCCTCTGCAACCTGGGCCATTGCCTGTCATCTTGACTTTTGTCCTGCCCCTGGACTTCGATGACTCTGGAGGAGACAGTGAGGCTGACGAGTTTGAGCAGCTCTGCCTCACTTAAATCCAATTCATAGTCAAGACATCACCCACAATGTCGTTGGCCCTCTTCAAGAATGAAGGTTTGACACAAACACTGACATATCTGAATCCTGGAATATAGGATATTAAGTTTAAGAGAGAATTCAGAGAAGATCTTTGCAGAGAATCCCAGGATCTCTGAATTGAAAGCCTCTTGTAGCATAGAAAACAGTGTAAAATTGGAAATAAGAGGGCCTGGTTTGAATTCTTGGCTTTTCTATTTCTTTGGACCTCAGTTTCCTCACCTATAAAATGAGAGACTGGGCCAGGTAACCCCTAAGATCCTTTGCAGATATTAATCTATGAGTGACTACTAGACCTCCATTTTAAACAAACAAACAACTTTAGTAATGAAGAACTTACTACCTCCTGAAGTGTACATTCCAATTTTGGACAGTTCTAATGACGAACCTCCAAAAATGGCCATTTGACAGAAAAGAAAACTAAGGTAAACAGGAAATTGTCCAAAGTGTCATAATAAATAGATGGTCAAGCCTTGATTAAAACTCAGATCTCTTGACTCCCAGCCCAGAGTCCTTACCAGTACATCATGCAGCCTCTCTCATTGATTATTAAAGACCTTATCTGGGATCTTTCAGAGCCAGCATCTACTGAAAAAAAATTTGTTGGGGCTGCCAGGTTCTCAGAAGGAATTTCAGAAATAAGTTTTAAAATAATAACAACCCAAAGTTCTGTGGTTCTTCAACTCAGCAATTATTAATGACTACTGTGTGCTGAGAGCCTTGTGCCAGGCACTGGGGTAAATACCAATTTTCTATAAGATCCAGTCCCTGCCCTTGTGAGTTTATAGTACAATGGGTTATGGCCCAAGCACAGAAGTCTCTGACATACAGTACAATAATCACATTTACAGAGAACCACAAGGTCTGCAAAATTCCGTTCACATTTGTCTCATCTGACCCTCATGACAATCTGGGGAGATAGGTGCTATTATCTAGCACTTAGCATAGTACCTGGAGCATAGGAGGTACTTATAAATAATTATTGATTGATTATTTCTTTTTTTACAGATGAGGAAACTGAGGCTGAGTTTAAATGACTTAGGATAACAACATAATCAGTGTCTGTGGCGGAATTTGAACTCGGGTCTTCTTGACTACTGATTCCAAGTCCAGAACTTTATCTACTGTGACACCTAGCTATCTCCTCATGTGATAAATACATCACAAAAGAGCAGGTGTGAAGGGAAAGGTAATTTCAGGCAAGAGAGAAAAAGGAAGGTTTCTTGGAGGAGGAGGCATTTGAATTGGGCTTTAAGGATGATTAGGAATTCAAAAGGGGATAGAACGAGAGGGAGAAAGGCTATTCCAGGTACAGGAACCATCATGAACAAAGGCGTAGGGGTGGAAAAGTCAAGTTTCAGTGCACAAAATGTCCAGTTTGATCTCAAACTATGGGCTGATGGTAGATGTCAACGGTAGGTGGCGCAGTGGAGTAGAACATTGGCCGTGCCGTCAGGAAGATCTGAGTTCAAATCCAGCCACAGACGCCCGTCGTATGATTCTGGGAGATTCACTTAAACTCTGTCTCAATTTCCTCAGCTGAAAACTGGAGATAATAACCCTACTTTCCAGGGCTGGTGTGAGGATCAAACAATCTCATAATAACAGTACGGAGGGCCTTGAGTACAAGGTAGAGGAGATCCACCTTCATTCAGCAGCACCTAGGGAGCCCCTGGAGATCTCTGAGCAGAGGAGTGCCCTAACCAGATGTAAGTGTATTAATGATAACGACAGCGATGGGCGTCATAGAGCTCACGTTTAGATAACGCCACATATTTCACACACGCCATCTCTAAGAAGGATTGATCCAGCAGCGGTATGAGGGATGGATTGGAAGGAGGTGAGAAGAGAGGGAAAAGGACTGTTAAGAGCTCGTAGCAGTCATCTGGGAGGGTGATAACGAGGGCCTGTGCACAAATGCTTCCAGTAGGACAGAGGATAGAATCAGCAGAACTGAATAAGAGACTGTGCCTGCCAGATGAGGGAGAGACCGAGTCATAGCTAGGAATTTCAGCACCCAAGTGGGGTGGAATGTACTCTAAGGATGGGAGGTCTTCTTAGAAGAGAGACCTTAAGACAGCAGTTCTCAACCTGTGGGTTGTGACCCCTTTGGGGTCGAATGACCCTTTCACAGGGGTCAGCTAAGACCATCAGAAAACACATTTCTGATGGTCTTAGGAACCAAGACACCGCTCCTCTATCCATCTCCAGGCAGGTCCACCCATATGCAGATATGCCCACATACAAGTATTAAAGGGTTGCAGCATTAGGAAGGTTGAGAACCACTGCCTTAAGACATCCCTAAAGGAGAGACAGAGACCTCAGTTTCCCTTTCTGTAAGGGGAATGTTACAGGTGACTCCTAAGAAAATTATGGTGTAGGGCCCCAGGACATTAGCTTCACTTGATAGCAGCATGCCGGGGAAAAGGGAAAGTTTCTTCATCATAGACGTTCATCTACGTGCTCATATTACAATTTGAGGGGTATGGGGTAGCCGTGGTGAACAGATAATCTGCCAGCAAAGGGGGAGGATAAAGCAAAATAGTGGTGGCACAAGGGAAGTGGGGCCCCAAGAGAGGGATGCCATGACCTGGGGAGTGGTAAGGCAGTACAATGCCGAGTGAAGAAGCAGAAGCCATTGTTTTGAGCAACATGGGACTACTGGAAGATGCTAAGGCTTAGGAACTGTGAACAAAAGGAATGCCACCAGATGAAGGCATGTCAGTGCCTTTGGAGAAAGCACAGGTCATCTGAGTTATAGCTCAGGAAAGAGACAAGCCAAAACATCAACCCAGTGTGTTTCAAATATAGGGCATTGGGTAAAGGGAGGAACGCATTTAGTGGAAAATAGAAACTTGGTTTGAGATATTGTGTTTGAGGTACTTGTGGAACATCACAGTATATTTACAAAGTCTTTTTTCTCATACAGCCCTTTGAGGTGGCCAGGTACTAGTAAGTATCAATACACCCTATTCTCAGCAATACAATGATCCAAGACAATTTTGTAGGACTTATGATGAAAGGTGCTGTCCATTTCCAGAAAAAGAACTGGTAGAGTCTGAATGCAGATCAAAGATATTTTTTCTTCACTTTCCTTATTTTTCTTGGATTTTTTTTTTGTCTGTATTTTCTTTCACAGAATGATTTACGTGGAAATGTGTTTCACTTGTATACAAATGTATAACCTGTGTCAAATTGTTTGCCTTCTCAATTGGGGGGAAGAGGAGGGAGAGAGAGAATTTGGAATTCAAAATTTGAAAAAAGAAAGAATGTTAAAATGTTTTTACATTTAATTGGGAAAAAATAAAGTAAGATTTTAAAATATGCAACAGAAACAAATAATATTAATTTTAAAAGTTAATGCCCGTGGTTTTCTCTGAAGCTGTCCAAACTTATTAAATACAATGATCTTTTTTTTAAAAACAACTTAGGTGGTCCCCTGAGCAAGTCTTCAGAGTTGTAACATGTGACTCTTTGCAACGTGTTAGAATTGCATGCCAAGTATGTTTCTGGAAATGTCCTAAAATGATAGCAAACATGTTCGTTTTCAAAAATAAAAGTAGAAAAAAATTTTTAAAAGTAATAATGCACCCATTTTACAGATAATAAAATTGAGGCAGCAAGGTGGCACAGTGGACAGAGCACTGGGTCTGGAATCAGGAAGACCTGAGTTCAACTCTAACCTCAGACAAATTTAACCTTATGAGTTGTGTGAACCTGGACAAGTCACTTAACTTTTCTTTACCTCAGTTGCCTCATCTGCGAAATAAGGATAATAATATCCCTTATCTCCCAGGGTTGTTGTGAAGATCAAATGAGATGATATTTTTAAAGTGTTTGGCTCAGAGCTTGGCACTTAGGCTTTATATGAACATTAGCCAGCTATTAGCTTGAAGAGGTTTCGTGATTTGCCTAAGCTCCCAAATCCAATAAGTATTAGGGATGGAATTTTTGGCTGAATCTCCTTGAGCCCAAGTCTGATCCTCTTTCTTCTGCACCAGGCACACAAAACCTTTGCTTTTTACCCATCTGGGTGCCAGATGCACCACTTGTGAACATTATGACGTGTCCGGTGTGCCATCATCCCTCATGCCTTACACTGGCTTGTTACCTACAATTCTAAAGCAACATTCTTTATAAACCTCACATTTGTTCATTCCTTAAAAAAATCCATCTAGTCCTTCAATTTCACTTCCTTCCGTAAAGTTCCTCCATTCATTTAGCATTTCCCCTGCACCTCCCACGCATTCATTGTTGAAGAGAATGCAAAGGTGAGTAAGACACAGAGTCTGCCCGCTGTTCTCTAGCAGGTGGAGGCTAGAGCTGGTCAGCTGGTACTTTATCCTTTTGGCTCCCTCTGGTCTTCCAGACAAGTATTTGTTTTTTATTCCACCCTAAGTGGGTAGTTATGGATTAGGTCTTTTCTCTTGTCACTACCTTCTCCTCCGGATTTCCTTTCTCTGTTTGCATTTAATGATCTATATCATCTTAAAATAATCAACTCACTTTTCTTAGCCTGGGGGCAACCTAATGACCTTCAAGTTCCTGGGGGTCCTTTTCCATATTTTATGCATTTTGTATCAAATGAAAAGTTATTAATACAATCACAATAGCTTGGAGCCCCCAGTTAGGAGAATTCTAGATGGCAAGATTCACATAGAAATAAATCTAATACAAATGTATCATGTGACAACAACATGAGAGGGAAGGAAGAAAGTGTTAAGAGGTAAGAAGAGGGAAAGTTATCTTCTGCCTGAATGATAACTATAAGCTTAAGCACAGCTAGCATTTATGCAGTGCTGCAGGGTTTGCAGAGCACTTTTATATATGTTAATTCAGTTGAAGGCATGGAGGTAGGCTGCTTGAAGGTGATGGCCCTGGAGCTTGGCCTTGAAAGATGGGAAAGATTTCAATAAATAAAGACGGGATTGGTGGAAGACATTCCACACACGTATGAGGAAAGGCACAAAGAGGGAGGGGGAAGGGAATAAGTGTTTATATAACGCCTACTACATGCCAGGCCCTGTGCTAAGTGTCTAACAAATATTATCTCATTTAATCTTCACAACAATCCTGCAAAAATAGGTGATACTATTATCTCCATTTTATAACTGAAAAAAAGTTAAGTAACCTGCCCACAGTCACTAAGTGCCCAAGGCTGGATTTGAATTCAGGTCTTCCTGATTGCAGGCTCAGTGTTCTATCATACACTGAGCTACCTGGTTGTCTCTAAAAAGCAGAAGGAACTCATGGGATGTGTATAATGGATGATGACAAGCCAGTTTGACTGCAGTTGGTGGGAGGTGGGTTGATTATTGAGAAATAAAACCAAAAAGGTTCCCAGGCCTAAATAAACATACCCAGGAATCTTCTTTCAGACTGTGTTGTATGGAATAGAGGGAAAATCATCCTAGAAGTGATTAGTTACCAATCTTAGTTTGCAATTCAGGCACTTAACTAAAAAATAATAATAACAAATCTTGCAAAAAGAAATGGAAATGACATGAAAGTCATTTGAGACTGAAAGATTTCACAGTGAGAAGTTTTCAGAAATATAAATCATGTATCAGACAATTACCATAATTTAAGGAAAAATGATAGTTTTCCATTGCATCATGTTGCAGTGGAAAGGATATGTGTCTGGAATTAAGCCCTTGGTCTATGTCTAATTTGGTCTGTGACGAGAGTTACATTACTTACATTACTATATACACATACATATGTATGTATATACATATACACACATACATACAAACACACACGTGTGCACGTGTGTGTGTGTGTGTGTATATACTCTGTTCTATTTTGTCCCTCATAGCTAAATTGTCATTTCTGTCTGCACTGGCCAAATAAAATGATGACATGAGCCAGTAAGGGAAAGAGATGTCTTCTTACATGCCCAGCCAAGATTCACTGTCCAAAGTGACCATATGCATTGGTTAATTCACTTTCCATTACTTGCTTGTGTAGACAGCCTGGTTTTTCTTGGTCCCTGATTGGGCCATAGACAACTGCAGTGCCTGCTGTGGCATGATTCAAGGTCCATGAGACTAGCACTGAGCTTGGCATGTGTCACATCTTTGACTAATGAGACATCATGGAGTTGGCCTGACAGGGCAAACTTTGGATGAAGAAATCTGTCCATGTGAAGCAGCTTAATCAGATTTGGTCCCTTGTTGGGAAAGAAGGAAGGAAGCCCAGTGTATACCATGATATGGCATGAATCTTGTAAAAGGGACCCTAGTAATTTCGTATAGACTGGCATCTATATCCTCATGGAATCCTATATTTAAATATCTATAAATTACAAATAGGTTAGGCTGCAGGAGTGGGGAATCTGCAGCCTTGAGGCCATATGAGGCCTTCTAGGTTCTTGGGTGAGGTCTTTTGATGGAGTCCAAGTTTTACAGAAAAAAATTCTTTTATTAAGGGAATTTGTTCTGTGAAGTTTGGATTCAGTCAAAGGGCCACAATTGAAAACCTAGAGGGCCACAAGTGGCCTCAAGGCCTCATGTTCCCCAACCTTGGGGTTAGAGTCTCTCTGAGGACCAGCCTGTGTCTCTTTTCCATGACTCCTAAGTGGATTTATAAAGAAGCTGGGTGGTACCATGATGCATAGAGCATAGACTCATCTTCCGGAATTCAGATCTGGCCTCAGACACTCACTAACTGTGTGACCCTGGGAAAGTCACTGACCCCTGTTTGTCTCAGTTTCCTCATCTGTAATATGAGCTAGAGAAGGAAACACACAACTACTCCAAGACAAACAATGTGGTATAGAAGCAGCAATGGGTTTCTTGATCCCCTTTGTCATCTGTTCTTCTCATATGCTCACACTATTTGGATCTATACAGGTCCTTCACCTTCTCATAAGTTCATACTACTTGGATCTATACAGATCACCTGATTACTTCATCTTACAGATAAAGAAATTGAGAAGAATAGACAATAAGGTGTTTGTCCAAGGTCAAACCTTGAACATGTGGTAGATTCTGGGTTTGAACTCAATGTGGCACAGTGGAAAGCTCTCTGGTTCTGGAGTCTGAGGACCTGGATTCAAATTTTGCCTCGGAGGCATGATATCTTATGACCCTGGGCAATGCCTTAGCTCTCTAAGCTGTCTCCTCACCTCTACATGGTCTAGATGGTCTCCTAACTCTAGATCTAAGAATTCTGGGCTATGGTCCTACAAGACGACTTCAAATCTAGTGTGGTTTTGCCCCAAGATAAGACAAGAAACATTTCTTCATCATTCATTATGTGCCTGGCATTGTATTAAATGAGATGAAAACAAATGCAAGCTAAACAGGAGATAACCCCTGCCCTCAAGGAGTTTATATTAAGTTGGGAAGACTGCACATAAAAGTAAGCTCAAAGTTGGGAAACCCACAGAGAAAGTAGGAAGAGTCAGGAGTGAAACCTAGAGAGGAATATTAAGGCACAGCTAGCCAGGGTTTTGTTTGTTTGTTTGTTTTTTCCCTTAAAACATATGTTCTGGAGGAACCAGCCAATTAGAAAAAGGGGATGCAGGGACAAAATGCACTTGAGTCCAGGGGGAGAGTGAACTTCCAGGCTGAGGAAGGAGGGAAGGAATAGCATTTATAAAGCGCCTAGTATGTACCATGTGCACCTACTATGTGTGTTGTATTAAGTGCTTTATTTTTTTTCCTTTTAAACAAATATCATCTTATTATAATCCAGGTTTTCTGACTTCAAAACCAGTGTTAATTCTGCTGTACTGTAGATGAAATGTTAGAGCTTGGAAGGAATTTAGAATCCAGAATGTCAGCTGGAAAGCATCTTAGAACATAGGACAGTTGAACTAGGAGGTCCGTTAGAAGATAAAATATAGGGGCGGAGCCAAGATGGCAGCGTAGCAGCAGCAATATATCGCAGCTCTCACATAGCCACCCCAAAATACCCATAGAATAGGACTCTGGACCAATCATAGAACTTCAAAATGCAGACAAAGATACTTCCCACTAAAGTCAGCTCGGCTACGAGGAACCATATCAGCACTGCTAACCAAAACCAGCCTGGCCTGAAGCCGCGGCTGTGCCCCAGGCGGGAGGTGCAGAGAAAGCTCTCAGGTGAGGGGTCCGGCCGAAAGGTCTCCAGAGTGGAGAAGCAAAAGGCAGAGGTTTTGCACCCACCTCCACATTGTAGCTTCCTGCCCTCAGCCTGCAAAAAGCAGGGGGACTGAGCGATTGTTTTCAGACCAGTGCTCTCGCGTTGAGCGGCCTGGATCTGGATCGTCGTCTTGGTCCTCGGTCTTGGAGTCTTCATTATCCAGTCAGCCGGAAGTCTACGGCAGCCAGGAGGACCCCAGCGATTTGGGACAGAGCTTTCCCTTCTGGAAGCAGAGCCCCACAGAGATTGTAAAAAAATTCATGGTCTGAAGAACCATGAGTAAGAATAAGCATAAGAAGCTAAGTAAGAACAGCTCCCAAAACCTAGACTCCTT
>CM053588.1:63777378-63798773 GCA_028646515.1 Pseudochirops corinnae | reverse complement strand
TTCAGTGGGAAAAGTCAGCACCCTGAACTTCAGAGAATGCAAACAGAAGTTACAAGCAGACAAAGAAACAGATCAGCAGACAGGCGTCCAGCCATCTGACCATTACATCCATACCTAGTTAGTTACCAGATAGGGAAGCACCAACATCTGGGTTTTTCAAAGCCGGGGGGCTCAACAGCTACCCAGAGTCTCAACTGGCCAAATCACACAATTCTTTCCCAAGTGAGCCCCAAAGCAAAACCTCACATCAGGGTATATATAGCCTTCTCCTGGATCAGAGAAGGTCACAACCCTCTTGACCAACTGCCCAATCACAAAGTAATAAGGTGTGGGCATTCCTGAAAAACAAGCTTCCCACCACAGGCTCCATATGACCACATTCAGCCTATTGGGGGAAGAGTATATTTTCAAATTAGGGAAGGTTCTCAGAGTCACTTAAACCTATCAAAGGGCCTAAGGGCAGGGAAAATCTTCAGATTCCCATAACATAGGTCTGTATTCCAAGGGAATCAAAGAAAAGGGAAAAGGGCCTATTTATACAAAAATATTTATAGCAGATCTTTTTGTGGTGGCAAAAAATTAGAAATTGAGGGAATGCTCATCAATTGGAGAATGGTTAGAAAAGATGTGATATATGATTGTGACAGAATACTATTGTGATATAAGAAATAATAAAAAAGTGTGGTTTTGGAAAAACTTGAAAAGACTTATATGAACTGATGTAAAGGGAAGCGAGTAGAACTAGAACACTGTACACAGTAACAGCAATAGTGTAACAAGGAAGAACGGAGGAAGACTTTACTCTAATCAATACAATAATTTAAGATCATTCCAAGGACCAATGATGCAAAATGCTCTCCACTTGCACAAAGAGAACTGATGAACTCTGAGTACAGATTGAAGTGCAGATTGTACGATAGCACAGAAATGGGACATCTTGTATATCTTATACATAAATATTATGTGGTTTAGTTTGCTTGACTGGATTTGAGAATCTATGAAAGGAAGTAATATCCGAACAAGTAAGATTTTTTCACTTTTTGCTTCTTTCTTTCTACTGGATTTTTGCAGGGGCAACGTGGCTAACATGAAAATATTTTTTGCATGAGTTTACATGTATAATTGATATCCTATTGCTTGCCTGCTCAATGGGTGGGGGAGGGGAAAGAATTTAAAACTCAATTTTTAAATGAGTATTTTTTTAAATACACAGAAGGTGATGCGTTGTTATGAGGGATGATATTAGAGTGGGGAGGAGGATGGATAGAGGGGGAAATGTAGGCGATGTAAAAATGAAGAATACTGATAAAAATCTGTTTTTAAAAAATTCACAGAAGGGAACAGAAGGAAGCTCAGAGGGAAACACGGACAAACAGGACAGCTTTGAAAATAACATGCTGGATTTATTATATACTTGTTAAAATAACAAGTTGTACATAGTTGTACATAATAGCTATTCCCTATGTTCTATTTTGCATATGAAATCTCTCTCTCCTTCTTTCTCTCCCTTTGAATTCATAACTTTGGGGAAAAAAGAATATCAATTAGTTAAAAATACAAAGAGTGCTTTGGGGGTAATGGAGATTATTATATAGCATGAATTTTTCATGGACTCCATCATGGAGGTAAAATGCCTTTCCTAGTACTGTTCATTGGTCCATGGGTAGGAGCAGATTATAAGGGTAATCTGGGGTTGGAGTTTGCTGAGCTATGAGCAGGTGAGAATTTTAAGTATTGAAGACAGTGAAAATTTGCACTAGGTAACTATAGGTCAAGTTTGGAAAGGGAGAAAAGCAAAATCAGAGTGTTATGGAAGGCCTGGGGTCACAGGGGTGGGGAACCTATGGCCCTCTAGGTCCTCGAGCACAGCTCTTTGACTGAATTCAAACTTCGCAGAACAAATCCCCTTAATAAAAGGATTTGTTCTGTAAAACTTGGGTTTGAGCAAAAGGGCACACCTGAGGACCTCGAAGACTACATGTGTCCTCCATGCCGCAGGATCCTCACCCCTGACTGGAAGAACTCTGAGGAGTTAAAGGAATGGAGGTCGGGTCAGAACAATAAAAAGGTTGAAGAAAAGCGTGAGGAATAGGAAGAGGTCAGATGATAGGAACTTAGAGAGGAAGGGTAGAGGAATTTTAACATTCCAGATCATGCAAGTGAAACAATTATGGGTAATTGTGAATGAGATCACCCTGTGTGAGTGGCAAAGGAGGTGGAGTGAAGATATAAGTCATAGGAGTTGAGGTCAATTAATTAGGAAGAGAGAGAGTTTGAGAGACCATCAATGAGAATGCTGAGGTTGCCTAGTATAGTGGGAGGGGTAGGCATGGAGGAGAAGAGTGTGAGAGCTTGAGAAGAATAAGTCTTAAGAAAGTGAACAACCTCTTATTAACAAATTTATTTCCCCAGTGTTTAGTGTTCTCTTTGTCAAATTTACTCTATGTACCTGGTTTATCCCCCCAGGGGCTGTTTCATTTTTGTCTTTGTATTCCCAGCAAAAGCATAGTGGCTTGCACGTAGTAGACACTTTATAAATGCTTGTGGAATCAATCCGGATTAAAGCCCTCATTCCCTTTGTCCTATCACCATTCACAAACTGTCAATCCTCTACCCTGGTTCACTCCCACTGCCCACTTTCACTGCACACATTATGGAGTTGCTGAATGGGAGGGGCAGTAGTGGTGGTGGGTGAGTCACACAACCACAGCAGACAACCTACAACATCTTCATTAAAGGCTAGTGCAATTCATATTAGGCATCTAGGTAGTACAGCCTATAGAGACCACTGGATTTGGAGTCAGGAAGACCTGAGTCCAGAGTTCATACATTGTCCCAGATTTACCAGTATGTGACTCAGAATAAGTCACGTACACTGTCTGTGCCTCAGTTTCATCTGTAAAATGGTGGGGGGAGGGGGAGATGGACTCAGTGAGCACTAAGGTCCCCTCCAGCTTTAGACTGATGACCTAATCATCATGTTACCTAATCTCCTAGGAGTCCCTTATGAATACACAGCAATCCTTTTATTTTTCTGATGATCTCTCCAACTTGTCTCCCCCCCCCCACTCCATTGATGTTTCTGAGCACACAGGGGAACTAACCTCCCACTTTACTGAAAGAAAAATCAAGGTCATCAATTATGAACCCTTCACTTCTCTTTCACACCTCCAGACCTGTTTGGGTCTTCACTTGTTCTTTCAGTATTTATTCATTCTTGGGGGAAGAAATACAAAGTCTTTTTGTCAAAGCCAGCCTTGTTGCTTGTGTGCTTGATCCTGCCACCAAAAATTCGATTAATATAACATAGGAAGAGGGAATTGCTCATTTAGATTATATGTGTCTACATGAGTCAGACTAGATTTTAGAGTCTCTTCCATCTACCTTTCTCTAAGGGAGAATGGAATGGGGGTCAGCCAGCAAGACCCATCCACAGACCATCCCAGAAGATATTGTAGCCGACTCTAGCCAGGAAAGATGTAGCAGTCACTTCCCGCCACCCCTAGATACTTGAGACACTCCTCCCCTCTTTCCCATCACCCTTCACGAAAGCCTCAGATTTTCCATCTACTCTGCATATGTCTTGCATGCCTCTGGTCATTTATACGCCATCTTCCCCAACAGAATGTGAGCTTCTTGAAGGCAAAAGTCGTGTTTCTTTTTGGTTTTGATTTTAGTTTGTTCATTGCCTTTCTTCGTATCCTTAGTGTTTAGTTTAGGACCTGGCATCTAGTAGTTAAGTGCTCAAATATTTGTCCACCAACTGATTGACTCGAACCTCCCTCCTCATACGATCTTTCTATCAGTAACATTATTAATGTCTCCCTCCCTCCCCAAGGAAAATATCAGGGGCACAAAGGCAATACATGCCTATGACTAGAAATCAGATCGATCACCGATTTACTCTACATCTCACCAAGCTTGAACATTTTTTTCTCCTCAGAGACACTAAGCTCGTAAAGGTCAAGGACTATTTTTTTTAATCCAGACCTTATATCTCTACCTCTATATTGGACATGGTAGGTGCTTTTAAAATGTTCCTAGTTAAAAAATAAAAGTCTGACAACTTAAGAAAAGTAATTTTTAAATTCTCTTTCTTTAAAAAAAAAATCTGTCAAGATGATAACTAGCTAATTAATTAATCACCAAGCATTTGATCCATCCAGAGTAGAGGTCAAGTCCCTTAGCTGCATCTGAGACAGAATGTCCAGTAAAGGAGTGGGAGAGAGGTTTGGAGGGGGTGTATGGTAGAAGGAGGAAGCCAGAAAATGCCAAGGCCAAGGGAACAAACAGAATTAGAAGCCAAGATCTCAGCCAGCTCAAGACAAAATGAACAGAACAGCCAAAATGCAGATGGAAGCAGGCAACAGGAGATCTGGGAGAAAAGCCAGCGGTCAAGAAACCAGCCGGTCCGGAGTACACGGAGCTTCATCAATCACAGAGAAGACAGGTTGTCACGTGACATACATTCTCTCCCCAAGCCTCCCTTTGGATGTCAATCCTGGCCCTTGGATACTGCTCCCCGCTCCTTTCACCTTAAAGGAGCTGCCCTGCTCTTACCTAAGAGCTGATCCAAGGTGTCAAGGATGGACCATTGACCTAGGAAGCGGAAAAACCAAACATTCAGTACGCTTGTCCAAATTCCTTCATTCTTCTTTTAGATGTTGCTGTGGCTTTCTGGATTTTGATATTATACCTCTGGCTGCACTCTCACACCGAACCTACCTTAGGGCCTGGTGACATCTCTCCAAGGAGCAAAGAACATTCACATCAGTCCCTTTTTCCCATGGATGAGTTCCTCCCAAGGCCTCTATTTTGGAGAAGAGCTCAAGCAGGTCAATCTCCATTCCTCTCTGGGCTGGGCTTCTGACCTTCTGGACTTCAACACCCAGGGGTACTATTATTTCTTCCTTTCTCACCTTTACAACTCCCATTTGTGTATTGTCTTCCCAAATTAGAATGTAAACCCATTGAGGGCAGGGAATACATTTCTTGCTACTTGTATTGGTATTCCAAATGCTCATCACAGCTCCAGGCACATGTAAATGCCTAACAAATGCTCTTATCCACCCACCACCACCTTAACAGATGGGAAAACTGAGGCTCTAAGAAGTTAAATGGCACCCAAGATCACACTAGAAATGCAGAGATCAAGATTCCAACGCTGGGTCTTCTGACCAAAAATCTAGTAAGTCTTTCCTCTATTGTCTCCCTTCTCGTGAGTATGTGAACTTTAATAGAAACCCCCTGGAAACATTAAGAATGAATCTCTAATGGTGAATTGCAGGCACCAGGGAATGGAACCAGGGAAGTAAAGGGAAAAAACTATCGGGGGAGGGAGAGCCCCTTAAACAGTAGTGGGGAGTCTTCTAGGTCCTCAAGTGCAGCCCTTTGACTGAATTGAGGTCACATGTGGTCCTTTAGGTCCTCAAGTGTGACTCACCAGTGGGCCACATGTGGCCTCAAGGCCACAGGTTCTCCACTCCTGCCTTAAAAGATAGCACATTGAGCCTACCTCTTTAGCACCATGATTCCCTGGCTGGCCTGGCTCCAGAGTTTCAAATTTTTCCTGCTCATCAGCACAGTAGCCAAGCTCAGAGAGGGAAAGGCTTCTTTTCCTATCAGGATACCTTCCTCCACTCCCACTATCGTCCAGCCCCCCCCTCCTCCCACCCCCAGAAGCAGCCTTGCACAAAGCCCTCTTTTAATCCTTTTGAACAGAAAATAAGAGACCCTTCCTTTTCCTATCTGGGCTTGCTCGGGCCCAATTATCAGTCTCTCCTTGTAATTAATACAAGAATAGCTCTCTGTGTTAAAATTCCTTGCCTGGATTAGCCACTGGCTAGAGTGCTCAGCTCGTGTATACACAGAATCTCTCCAAAGACTTGTCTCCTAATATTTATTCTGGTGACTGTAACATGCAGATAAGAGGGGCGCATGACGCTGGAAATACAGAATACATTTACATTCACTAAGCCACAGAGAGCTGCATTCAAATAGCATGGCAGGATTGGCTTCCAGAGAATCACAAAAGCAAGAAAATCCATCAGAGAATGATGGATAACACTCACAGGAATTTCTTTCACTAGGCCTCAAGGAGTGGGAGGATGGGTAGAGATGCAAGGCAGAAAAAGCTGCCCAATATCATAGAAAGTAAATTGGATTGAGAGTTTGGAGACCTGAGTTCGAATCTTGATTCTGCTGCTGACTCTTGTGTGACCTTGGGCAAGTCCCTTAACTTCCTTGGGCCTCAGTTTCCTCATAAATAAAATGAAGGAGTTGGACAAGATGACATGTTAGGTCACTTTGAACTATGATGGTGGAGTCCAGAGCTGTTCCATGATGTCCTTGGTTCTTGTAGCCCAGGTTAGGGAGCCATATTTATGCATAGGCTACCTGTGGGATGGGATCCAAAGGTAAGTAAGAAGAGCCTTTCCCCTTCCTCCCCCAAAAGAAACCAGACTTGTCATGATGCCTGAAATTCCACCACAGGAGATTCATGTCTTATGGCTTAGGTATTATATGTAAAGCACATGGAGTTGCTTAGATTGTAGATAGGCTATTTCTGAAAGAACATTAACAAAAATCACTGGAGATATGACAGTAAGGATCTCTTGCAAATTTGAACTAGTGTGGGAGAGATGACTATAGGATCCTAAATTAGATCCCTAGTTAAAAGGGACCTTAGAGGACACCTAGTTATAAGGGAAGAAACTAAGACCTACAAAGATCAAATGACTTGGCCCAGATCACACAGGTAGGTAAGTGTTAGAGGGGAATTTGAATACAGGTCCTCAGACTCCAAAGGCTGATATCTTCCCAAGGTACCATGGCACCCATTGAACGCCACATCAATGAAATCATGAATCCATTAAAATATAAGCTTAAGATGAAATACATTGCCTTGTGAAAGAACAGAAAATAAATTATGAAGTACTGAGTCAGAAGAGACAGGGTTTGAATTCTATACTTACTAGCAGTATAGCCATGGGGAAGCCATCTAATTAAATTTGGCTTAGTTAAACAAACATTTATTAATAAACAAACATTTATTAAACACCTACTATCATATTACTGCTCCCCCTCCCACCTTTAATAAACTCCAGTGGCTTCCCATTGTCTCCAGGAAAAAGCACAAAATGCTCTGTTTGACTTTCAAGGCCCTTTATGACCCATCCTCCTCCTACATTTCCATTCTCTTTATACCTTACTCCCAGTAGAAACTCTGCAATCCAGTGACATTAGCTCACTATCTGTTCCACCAACAAGACCATCCATCTCTTGGCTCTGGGCATCTTCTCTGGCTCTAGAACCGTCTCCCTCTTCTGCTCTTCCTACTGCCCTCTTTGATCTCCTTAAACTCCCTACTGGGAGCCTTTCCCAACTCCTCTTCATTCTAATGCTACCCCTCTACGAATTATTCCCTGTTGATCCTCTATCTAAAGCTGAACCCATCTATATATGCCTTCTTCCCCAGTTAGAATGTGAATTTTTTGAAAGTAGGGACTGTATCACTTTTCTGTTTGAATTCTCAGTTCTTAGTTCAATCCTTGGCACTTAAGAGCTCACTAAATTTTTTGTTCATTCAGTGAATCCAGGTCAGGGGTGGGGAACCTTTGGCTTCAAGGCTATATGTGGCTTTCTAGGTCCTCAGGTGTGGCCTTTGGACTGAGTCAAAGTTTTACAGAACAAATCCTTTTATTAAAGGGATTTATTCTGTGAAGTTTGGATTCATTCAAAGGGCTGCACTTGAGGACCTAGAGGGCCACATGTGGTCTCGAGGCCACAGTTTCCCCACCCCTGATCTAGGTCCTCCTAAGTCAACTGAGGACTAATTCAGCTAAGTGTGGAGTGACTTGATTGGTCATAATGTGACTAATGTTGAAGTTAGAACAGCTCTTACAGATCACCTATTAAATATGTACAGAAGAGTTGTGATGTGTGATGGTGTAGGAATGACCTATCTCCACAAAATTATAGCTGCTTATATAATTAAGGTCAGGCAAACTTTAACTTTGATAAGCAAAACCAAGCCTTGAATAATGATTATTCCCTTAGGAAAAGAGAGGACTCGTTGATCAGATTCTTTCCAGCCCTGTGAGGTAAAGACCCAAGGGAAGACAGACCAGGCACATTAGCAGTGTTGAAAGGTAGGAGGGCTAGGGCTGCAGGAGGGGTAAGAGGGCCAGAGAGAAGATCTCCAGAACCCATTTGTACCTAGAATCACAGACTGAAGGAGCTGAAAGGGCTCTTAGAAGATGGAATTTTAGGAGTGCATGGGAACTTAGAAAGCAGCTACTTCAATGGAGGAAATAAATTCGAGGCTGGAAAGGGGAACCAATCTGCCAGGGGCATTCAGCGGCTGAGTCAAGACAAAAAACCAAGTCTCATAGCCTTGTTATTCTTTCCAATTACCAAGGTGATCATGTCTCATTGAAAACAGTCATAACCAATATAGAGTGTTTAGCAGGTGCTGACAGGTAGCAGGATAGATTAATGCAAAGAATGCTAGATTTGTAGAAAAAAAAATTCCTAGGTTTGAATCAGACCTCTGTTACTTACTAACTGTGTGACCCTGAGCAAGCACTTAACCCAGGAGTGGGGAACCTGCAGCCTCAAGGCCACGTGTGGCTAGGTCCTAAAGTGTGGCTGCGGATTTGTTCTGTGAAGTCTGAGTTCAGTCAAAGGACCACACTTGAGGAACGAGAGGGCCACATGTGGCCTCAAGGCCGCAGGTTCCCGCCTGACCTCAAACCTCTCAGTTTTTTATTGTTTTATACTCATGTCCAACTCTTTGAGACCCCATTTGGAGTTTTCTTTGCAAATGTACTGGAGTGGTTTGCCATTTCCTTCTCTAGTTCATTTTACAGATGAGGCAAACAAGGTTAAGTGACTTGCTCAGGGTCACACAGTTAACCTCTCAGCTCATCTATAAAATCTGAAGGATGGACTCAATTACCTTGAAGGTAACTTTTTGTTCTGCATCTGTGATTCTATCATCCATCATGGGACACATATCCTCCCCTGCCCCTCCCTATTCCTAGCCTCCCTCTTTTCCCAGGGAATGCTTGTTCCCCCAACCCCAATAGCAGTATCCTCAAAAATCAAACCTTTTAACCCCAGCCTTGGCATCCCAGAGTGGATTTCTTCCCTTGGGCTCCCTCTCAGGAGAACCTCCTACAAATCTTGTCGTTGTCCCAAGGGCAAAACAACTTAATTATGACTATTGTCTAGGGAACTATTTTTAGTTAGCTCTTGTATCAAAAAATGATCAAATTTAAGGCACTTATAACTGATAAAGGCTCATAGTATTATCCTGGGGGTGGGGAAGAGGAACTGGGCTCCAAACCAAGAACTCTTTCCTAAGGAATCAGTCACTAATAGTGAAATTCCAGGTATCAAGCACAGCTGACTAGGAAAGATATTTTAGGGTCAGGAAGGGGAATGAGAGAGGGGAATATATTCCTTGCGCTTCATAAACAACTCCCTATTCCACTTAAGGGTAATGCCAGCCTCCATCAGGTACATGAGAAAAGTACCAGCCTCAGATGCTGATTAGTAGTACTATTGCTATTATTACTTATACTATCATTACTAAGACTTGAAAATCACTACTTCCATCACTAGGACTATACTTACTAAAGTTTCCTCTTTTGTCCAGTGTTGTGTCCATTTCATCATCAAAAAAGTCAAAGAATTATCCAAAGGGAGGTCTTCAGAGAAAATAGGGAAGATTTATATAAAGTAAGAAGAACCAGGAAAATAATCTACACAACAATAATACTTTAAAGAAAACATTGAAAGAATCAAGAATTATGATCAATAAAATGATAAAAGGGCTACTATGATTCCAGAGGATCTATGATGAAGCATGTTGCCCACCAAGAGAGAAGGAGAAAGAGGGAGATGGGGGGGGAGGGGGTGATGGATTCAGAATGTATAATGAGACCTATGAATATTGGTAATAGCCAACATGGGAAATCATTTTGCTAGGCTATCAATAGTTTCTACAAAGTTTCTTTCTCTTTTAATTTGGAGTGGGCTTGGGAGGGAGAAAAAGATAAATGCTTGCTAATTGTAAATTTAAAAAGCATAAAATACTATATAAAACCAGAGAAATATTTTTAAATATTTTCTAGAGTAAGGTAGACACGTATTCAGTGAGAAATATCTAAACAATATGTGGAGCAGTAATGGGACAGCATATTACTGTTCCTTTAAAAAGGAATAAGGAAGACTTGGGTTCAGATCAAGCCTCAGACGTGACCTTTGTGGCCTTGGGCAAGTCACTTAACCTCTGGCAAACCACTCTAGTATCTTTGCTAAGAAAGCCCCATGGACAATATGATCCATGGAGAAACACGGTTGTATATAACTGAACAACAACAAAAGAAAGGATGAATCTGAAGAATTTGGAAAAGCAATAGAAGACTTTTATGAACTGATGCAAGGTGAAGTAAAAAGGAGGGAAGCAAAACTACAACAACGTAAGTGGAAAGAACAATAACAACAACAATAAACTTAACACTGCGTAATTATAATGGCCGAGCCTGGCTCCGAAGAAGAGGTGAGAAAATGTGCCTCTTGCCCTCCTTTGCAGAGGTGTGGGACCTCGGGTGAGGAACATCACGGGTATGGTCAGTCTCAGTTGACATGTTGGTCAGTTTTGCTCTATTTCTTTTCTTTTTGTTTTAGACTTTGTGACAGGGAACAGGTTGATGAGTAGAGGAAGATGAAGGGATGTGTTTGAAATGAAGGTAATATAAAATAAAATAAACAATATTTTTTGAAAAATAAACTCAAGTGACAAAAAAAAAAAAGAAATTCTTCCTGGTAGTAGAGACCAGGTCACACCTTCCGCCATCCTCCACTTCTGTTTCTGCTTTTGAGAACAAAAACATTACCCTCAACATCCTGAGCTGTAACTTCCATGTCTTCAGACATTCTCATGACTTTTTATAGACTCATAAAATATTAGATGTGAAAAGGTCTTTTAATATGACCTATTCTACTTCATTTTAGAGTGTAGAAAACTATGTTCTAAAGGGAAATGACTTGTCCAAAATCTCACAGTACTTTTCCATGCACTAAATACTTTCTCTCTGTCTAATTTTTCCAGATGTAGTACAGGTATTCCTTTTTTCTGGAGATGGGAAATTGGATTAAGTGACTTGCCTAGGGTCACACAGCTAGTAAATATCCAAGTCTGGATTTGAACTCAGGTCCTCCTGATTACAGGTCCAGTGCTCTAGGACCTAGAATATAGGTGCTTTATCCACTGTACTTTATCCACATCTAATATCCACCTAACTGTCCCACAAATATTCCTTTTATTTTTTTGTAGTTTAATTATATTTTTAAATTTAAAAAAAACTTATTTTCTCTCTCTCCTACTTCCTCCTTGCTTCCTCATTGAAAAAGAAAACAAAATAAAACTTTGTAACAAAAAAATGCATCATAAATCAAATAAATTCTCACATTGACCATGATTCCCCATCCCCTCTACCAAAAAACATATCTTTTTCTACATCCTGTGTTCATCACTTTTCTGCCAGGATATAGGTATAATGCCTCATCACTGGTCCTCTGGAATCCCAGTAGATCATTGCAGTGATTAGAACTGTGAAGTTGTTTATAGTTTTTTGTTTTTACAATGTTGTGGTTATTATATAAATTGTTGCGCTGGTTCTACTCACTGCACCCTGAATCAGTTCATGCAATTGTTTCCAAATTTCCCTGAAACCTTCCCCTTTGTCATTTTATACAGTACATTAGCATTCAGTCACATTTGTACACAATCACTTCTTCAGCCACTCCCCAACTGATGGGAAGCCTAGACAGACTCACAAAAGTGCTGCTATACAGGTAGAAGCAGCTGCTATTTATATAAGTGGGTCCTTTCACCTCTTTCTTAGAACAAACACTTCTGTGAATGGCTTCCCCCAGGCTGGCCACCTGAGTCAGTTTTGTGGAACAAATAGGTTAAGGGGACCTGAGTTTTGAGTCAGAGGACCTGGGTTCAAATCCTAGTCAGGATCCATTTACTATCTCTTTGATACCTTTCAGGTCTTAAACTATGATCCTAGATGTTCTATGTGTGATGGTCCTTGTGTAACCCAAGAAAATAATATTTAATCAGTCTTTAGTCTCTCCAACACTAAGGGCCACCACAGCCCCTGGAGATGGAGCCTCTATGATTTCTCCAGTAGAAGCTGTCAAAGATGATGTGGCATAGTGGAAAAGGCACTGATGTAGGAGTCCTAAGTCTTAGCCTCAGTTGGGTGACCTTGTCTGAGTCATGCTCCTTCTCTGTACTTCAGTTTACTCTTCTGCATCATCCAAGGACTGGACTCACAGACCTCTAAGTTTTCCTGCTGGGCTGACATTCTAGCATTCCAAAGCTTCCTGGAATTCCTCCAGTGCCCCACCCGCTCTTCCCTCTAGGCCCACAGCTATGTGCCCAGAGACACCCTCCTGCCCATTGGCAAGGAAGCCTATAATTAGCCCGCCACAGCTCATGCTACCCAAACAAAAGCCCTCATTACAGAGGTACTGGTTATTAGAGGAAAACATCTCTCCTCCCTAATAGCTGGGGGGAAGAAAACAGTCTGGAGTCACAATACAAGTCTGGCACAGAGAATGGGGAGTTGGGAAGGGCCAGGATTCAGAGAAGGGGGAGCTCTCCCAAGCTGGAGAGTACAGGATGAGAGATGGAACTCTAGAGAGAAGTCCTACATGGCAGGATGTGTCCTAATAGGTAAAGGGTATCTCCACCCAGAGTTACCCCCAAGTTCCTTTGAAGGGTGCTTTTCTTCTACTATTATCCAGAGAATCAAGAGTTCTCTTTAAAAGGCCCCAAGATAGCACCCTGCTGTGTTGGGAAAAGCACAGAACTGAGAGACAGGAGATGTGCCTCTAATTAACTTCCTCTGTTATCTTGGCAAGTAGGCAAAGAACAGAGTTAGGGAAGTGGGCTCAAATCCTGGTTCTGTGCCTGAGACTTCAGCCAAGGCACTGCACCTGTTAGGGACTGAGGACAGGGTGGAACTCAATGTCTTTTAAGATTTCCTGAAGCTCTAGACTTACAATCTTATCATGTTCTCTGTACCTCAGTTTCCTCACCTGTAAAAATGAATGGGTTAGACTAGGTGACCTCAGATGTGCTTTCCAACTCTGCATCTATGATCCTACCATGCTCACTATGCCTCAATTTCCTCATGTGTGAAATGAAGAGGTTAAACTAGATCACTTCCAAGGTCCCTTCTACCTCTAGATATGATGATCCTAAGATTTCTTCCATGCCTTAATTTCCCTATATTTAAAAAGTTTAATAAATCTCATTTTCTTTCTCCCACAAAGTTGTTGTAACAATCAAATGGCATCATCTGTTTTAAAGGGCTATGGAAAATATAAACTGAAAAGCATCCACAGAAGGGAGGGGGAGGAAAAGGAAAGGAGGAAGAGGAGGAGGAGGAGGAAGAAGAAGAGGAGGAGGAAGAGAATGTACAGTGACTTAATACTTTTCTTTCTCTCCCCTGTCCTTCCTCCTCCACAGTTGCTGATCACACAGCACATGCTCAGCCTGTGATTTTTGCTGTCCCTTCATGGCTTTATGTTTGCATGATTAGTCCTTTGAAGACTTTTTTATTTACTTCCCTAATCCTTAGACTAACAACATGACTTACTGCCCTCAGGACTGTAATGCCTGGACTAAGGCTTCATGAGCAGCTCACTTGCCATAGGGTCCCTGTACCATGGGATTTTAGAGATCACCAAACTGATCAGTGTCTTCCCCAAGGTCACACAGAAGGTTGGTATCAAGGCAGGGGTCCAAATCCAGTGTAAATATTCTCATTCTATTTTTCTTTTGGTGGGAGGAGAGAAGCAGATCTATGATTTTGTTGGAGGAAGGAACTCTTGGTAATGAACTCCCTCCTTCAATGTAATGGGGCAACTTACTCCTCACTGTGGAGCTTACAGAGTTGCTTGGACCGTTAAAAGGTTAAGTGAATTGCCCAGGGTCATCCAAAGAGTATATGGCAGATACCCAGGTCTTCCTGATTTTACCTCTCCACCAACCAAGGTGCCAAGTTACCTCTTCTCTACTATGCTTTTGAAAAACATGTTTTCAATCAACTAAATAAGCACTTACTAAGCTACTGAATGTGTAATAGGCGAACCTGAATTTGGTTAGCAAACTATTACCTTTGGTTCAGTGTTGAAAAGGAATGAGATATTCGTGGCTCGTTCAATTGTTAGCAAAAGGAAATTTACTTAGCTGAAGCATGGAAAGGATATTTAACAAGGTATGGTAGCACTTAGCTTGTCTTGACAAAACCTGTCTGATTCTACATGGAAACAAGTCTGGTCAGCAGAGCAAGGTATGATGACTCACAGTGGATCTTAGGGCATGTCTGGGAGGGGCTTTTTATGCCTTTAGGTCATCCCAAAGCCACGTCTGCATGGCCAATGGCAAAAATGAAGCTGGGTCAAGCAAGGGAGGCACAGCTCAAGCCTTATCCCATAGGTCATTCAAGACTTGAATCAGCTTTGTCTCTTTTCATTATAAAAAAGCCTGGCTTAATCTCTCTCTCTCTCTCTCTCTCTCTCTCTCTCTCTCTCTCTCTCTCTCTCTCTCTCTCTCTCCCTCTGTCTCTCTCTGTCTCTCCCCTGCCTGTGTTGGGTGGTAAGACACAACCAAGGTAGACAGTGGTTCTATCACTGAATGCAATGCTAGGAATACAAAGGCAAAAATGAAGAACCATTCCTGCCCTGAAGAAATTTGCATTCTACTTGGGGATACATGCATATAAATGGGGTTGGGAGAATATAAAACACTTTGCGGTAAAAGAAGACATCAACAACTAGGTAATGACGAATGACTTCTTGTAGAAGATGGCATAAAAGCTGAATAGAATTCTGGGGAAAGTGTCAGTATAGGATCAATACTAATAGGTGGTATAAATATGGTTCTTCTAAGTTTGCAAAGCACTTTGTGTCCTCTCTCTTCGTTGATTCTTAAACAACCCTGTAAGGTAGGTACCACTAGTTTTTATAACTGTTCCCCCTTGTTCCCCCTTTAATTACTGAAGAAACACAGACTCAGAGAGTTAGATCTATGGGTTCATAAGAACATAGATTCAGAGCTAGGAAGAGCCTTGGAATCTGTCAATTCTATAAGGAATGATTAAACTTTTGTTTCCACAGAAATCATATGATAAATGATTTGCAAAAGTCATGCATGTCAGAAAGTCTCCCGCTTATTGGTTTCTTACAATTAGTGCAGAGAGTAAACTGCTTGTAGAAAATGTAGTTGGGGATGTTGCTTCTGTATATCACTCATCAGGATGTGGATGCTTACTTATCAGCGCACTTGAGAACAGATATGTCCTTCTTTGTTCTCTGAGTAAACCAGAGAATGCCTCTGCCTTTGTCAACAACTACAAGACCATATGAAGCTCCATTAAGGATGAGGCATCTTAACCCAAAATACTATCTTGAGTAAAGGGAATTTTCTTATCTATGTTAAATTATGTTAATGGTAAAGAATATTTACAACCTAATCAATTAGGAAAATTCCTTTCTCATGCTATGGTTAAGTACACATGGAGATCATAAAATCTGAGTGACCAACCAGACATCCTGAGTTGGGATTGTTTTAAAAGTATTTAAGGTTTACCAAATAAAGTATGAAGAAAATAAGGGGAAGGGGCACTGAAATGTGGGGAATGGGAGATATAGTCAGGGGCAGAGAATGGCATGGGTTAGGAGTTCCAGACAGGCTGTAAACCCTGAACTACCCAATTAATGGAGAAAAGGGGAGGGAAATTTGAATTGGAGGGATAAAAAGCTGTGTATTTGTCTTAAATGGGTATGCCTACTTGTGGATCACCTGTTTTTGCAAGAGAACTTCAAATAAAGAGTCTTCCTGAATTCACTAATGGTCATGTGGAATTTTTGGTAAAACACTTGTTTCTTTCAAGTCTAATCCCATTACTTTACAACTGAGGTGAGATGACTTGTTCAGGGTCACACAGCTAGTGAATGTCTAAAGTGGGATTTAAACCCCAAATGGTCCTAAAGTTCAAGTCCATTTCTTTATTCATGATATTATACTGCCTCTCTTATGTCCAGTGTTTTTCGGTTAGTAGCTATCAGGCAAGATTTTAGCCTGAATCACTGAATCCAACCCAATGTAGTTTCCATCACACAGTGTTTCCCCCTTGTGCTGAGCAGTTCATAATTTCAATGGTACTTCCTCAAGGAATGCAGAGCTCAAATCTTCTACAGCTCTTGGTTCTTTGTAATCCTTACCCGCATTTTCTTATAACTCCCTATAAAAGATCTATTCAACATTCTCCTCCTCTTTCTCCTCCTCCCTCTCCTCTGTACCTAATAGCTGCTTTCTTCTTCTTCTTCTTCTTCTTCTTCTTCTTCTTCTTCTTCTTCTTCTTCTTCTTCTTCTTCTTCCTCTTCTTCCTCCTCTTCCTCCTCCTCCTCCTCCTCTTCTTCTTCTTCTTCTTCTTCTTCTTATTCTTATTCTTATTCTTCCTCCTCATCCGCTTCTTCTCTTTTTCCTCCTTCTTTTTCTTTTCTTTAAAGATTATGGTCTTGGGGAGGCTAGGCGGCACAATGAATAGAGCATGGCTCTGGAGTCAGGAGGACCTGAGTTCAAATTCAGCCTCAGACACTTAACACTGACTAGCTGTGTGACACCGGGTTAACCCCAAAAGCCCTGCCCTCTCCCCTCCAAAAAAAGCAAAAAATAAAAAAAAATTAAGCTTATGGTCTTCCCTTGTTTGTGGTATCAACAGGAAATCACAACTTCATGAAACATACATTAAAAACTGAGTTTATTTCAAGAGAAATGAACATGCATGTGGAACCCTATGCAAGTGCAAAGAATTCACAATCCAAACAGAAGCTCATTTATTTGTGAGATTACAACAAAGACAAGAGGAGAGACAACAATCCCCTCCTGAATGGGAGTGGCATGGTAGGAGGAAAAGAACAGTACTGACAGGGAAAAGAAAATTCCCTCTCAAAGGGGAGGAGAAATCACAAATAAGTAAGATGGCAAAAGCAACTTTCTTTTCCCTTAGGATGCTAGACCATGAAGATGGGATACCCTGCTCGTCTGAAAAGGTCCCAGCTATGCAAACAGTTTCTCAGTCTGGTACGGACTGACCGATGCCTGTCTTGACTCCCAAGGACACAGAGGAAGTCTGGCTTGAGGTACAAATAACAAATGTTGTGGGCTCAGGGAGGTGGAGCTTTGTCCTTGACATGTCACAATTTCTTTGGTATTCTGAGTCTAGTGTTTCTGGAAAATTCAGGAGATCCTTTAACCGTGGCCATATAGTTCTTGTGGGAGAGTGTGGATGGATTTTTTGAGTAGAGAGTAGAGACGGGCTTTTTGTAGCAGTGCCTTGTAGAGGATCATTCAAAAAACACATAATTTATCAAATATAATCCAGTCAGAGCCTAACTTGTCATTAAAATAGTTAAGTAGAGTCTTTGTTAATCATAATTGCTGGATTTAAACAGAAAATACAGACCCTAGATCAAGATTTCAAGCAGCATAGACAGATACAAGGAAGTACCTTACTACTCTTTTACTTTTTTTTTATTGTTCCCAATCAATGTTTCACTTTACCCCCATTTTCTCTAGGATTGAGTAAATCAAACAGCTTAAAGCTTATTTTGCTTGGTTTGGATATATCAGGCTTTACTCATGGCTCAAGGATCCCAAACTATCATGTCCAGTTATCAAAACCTCTTCTTTCATCTGTTCTTCATTTTTATTTCCTAATATCTTATCTAAATTTGTATTTAAGACCTTTCTAATTTGTCCTTCCAACATCCCTGCTTCCTTCATCTTATCATGTTCTGCCAAAATCATTGGACTCACTGCTGATGATCCCCATGAAATTCTTGAGGTGGTCTTTTCCCATTTAGCTATTTCTCTGGGTACACAATTTGACTTCCCATTTGAAAAGAAGTTGCCCAGTCTCCCCCTCCATCAGTTTATTTCTGACTATAATGGTAGCAGCAGTCACTCCTTTCATTCAGAGTCTAAGGCATGCCAGAAACTTTGGCAGGTCCTATCCTAACACAAATGCTTTGACTACAGGCTTGGCAATGGGTTGTATCAGCATTACCATTGTTCGAGAACCAACCTAGAGTTGCCAAGAGGCCTGTTTCCAAAAAAGTTAACTACCAGATGATCATTTTTTTTCTGGTCACAGCAGTCCATAAAGGTTGTTTACTAAGGTATGGGCAAGCAGTGATTATCCAATCCCCATTACCAGAGGAAGTACCCGCATCAACAAAATCACAGATATTTTAAAGTATAAAATAAGTAAATGTTACTTTAATGGACCAACAATGCAATTGAAGTGAGTATTCTCTTACATGGTTCAGATTATAGCCTCTCAATCCCTTCTCCTCCTGTGAACCTCATTCTACAGCATTTCCAGGAGAGTTTTTCAAAGGAGGAAATCACTCAATATTCTAGGGCCTTTCCTATGAATTCCTTATCATTATGTAGGTACCAATGGAGAACAAATGGCTGCAATCCCACTTATTCTTCACTGTTGTCACTTGACAAGGATGTCCAAGTCTAAGCTCTGGCAGTGTATCTTGAAACATAAGGATTTGGAGAACATCCTCAAGCAAGTTTTTGGATGCCTGAACACAGAAGAGCCATGGGTGGCCAGCCCATGTGACTGATGTTTTAAGACGACTTGTTTTATTCCTTTTGCTTCTATGGTATGAGTAAAAAACTGGATAAAGTGAAATTATGCTTTTATACTTCACTCCAGAATGACCTATACTTCACTCCCTGCCTCTAGCCTGGTCCTTCAGCTCCCATCCTGAGAGGCCATGCTTTATTTATTTATGAGAGTTGACCATTTCTAACCAGCCCTAGATCCACCAAGTTGCACTCTGGCCATCTTTTCCATCTTCAGGTGGTCTTTCCACATCTTGCTCTGGAAATAGTAATAAAATCAATACTACCATTCCTGGAAAGGTAGTATCAGTCAATTGTCTTAAGACTACCCTTTCTGGCCCTATCATTTCTCGGACCAAAATACGGCTCCCTGGCAATCATTCCCTAGTATGAATTGTCTTCTCCATTAGCATGTAAGCACTCCAAGGCCAGAGATTTCTCTGGTTTTTTTTTTCTCATTCATATACCACAGTTGACATATAGTGTTTAATAAATGTTTTTTGGGTTCATTAATTCATAGTATGCCAACATGTTTGAATAAAATATAACACAAAGGAAAGACAGTGTAGTTTTCCTGGTGGAGACCACTGAGCGAAGTATAACTGTATAAAGCTATGCAGACCATATCCTTAGATTAATAAAATGAGCACTGGCACCCCATAAAGGGGCAAGATTAAGGGACAGAGGTAACCAGCTCTCTAAGAGCCCTAAAAATCTTGCTTTTTTCCTTAAGTGACCTCTGGTGTTGGGTGAGCACATAGCCACCATTAGCAGCACAGAACTGTCTGTGCCATATCCTTATTAAGGAATGAGATCACACAAGAAGTCAGCAGTCCCCATGGATGTTTAATCATCTTTCAAAAAATCTTGTATGAACTGGGGAGACATCTTTTTAGAGGAGAGCCTTTTAGGACTGCATAAAAAAACATAACTTGTATTTCCATGTTTTAAGGGACACAAGCAGTACTGTGATATATGTATTATTAGATCCATTTTATACTTAAAGAAATGAGGCCCAGACAGGGGAAGTGGTCTGCCCAAAGTTATGTAGTGAATGCTTAGCAAAACAAGAACTCCAGTCTAGGTCCCTGAATTCTCCCTCCATTGGGTTTTCCACTCCATAATCCTGAATCTCACTGATTGGAGTTCAGGCTACTGCCCAAAGGGAGGGAATGAGACTGGATGGTTTCTTAAAGTCACTCATACGCTCCCATTATTCAATATGTCCTTGGCAGAGTCAGATGGCTTGAGAGAAATGAAAGGAAATATTGAAAGTTGTGCTAAGGACCAACCCTCAGAGGAACAATAAACTAGGGTTATATCTTTTAATTGGAACTATCCTTGAGTGAGATAAACCAGAGAAGTAGCACGTCACATCCCCCAAGTCTCTAACCTGATTTTCTTAGGAACCACATTAATACACCATGAACCCAGCAACTGAGAGGACTTGTATTTAGAAAGTCCACTGGATTTCTTCTCTCAGTAACAAGTTGGTAGAAGATGTAGAGGAGGGATTCTTAGCCTGGTTGCTGGTTTCTTAAAAAATATACTTTGCTAATTTTTTTTCCACATAATTGGTTTTCTTTATCATCCTATGTGTTTTGTTTCATGCATTTAAAAACATGATTCTGAGAAAGAGTCTATAGGCTTTAGCAGAGAGCCAAAGAGAACTATGACACCAAAAAGGTTAAGAACCTCTGATATGTAAAGTCAGTTGATCAGGCAACAAACATTTATTAAGAATCTACTATGGGGGGCAGAGCCAAGATGGCGGTGTAGGAGCAGCAAGGTTCCATAGCTTCCACATAGCCACCTCAAATACCCATAAAATATGACTCTAAACAAATTCTAAAGCTCTAAAATGCACACAAATACACCTCTTGCTGAAGGCAGCTTGGCAGGAAGGGATCATCTCAGTGCTGGGAGCCTAAACCAGCTCAGCCTGAAACCACTGCTTGGCCCTGGGGGCGGCCAGGACAAGCCACAGCTGGAGCCTTCAGGAGAGTGGATCAGTGGCAGCTGTGGCAGTTTCCAGAATTATCAAGCCATAAGAAAGAAAGACTAAGTGAAAGGTCAGTGGAACTCAGCCAAATTTGGGGGAGAAAAGCGGTCAGGCTGAACTACCTCCAGGACAAGGAAGTGCCAGAAGTGGCGGCCCTGCAGCCGCCTCCATATGGCTGCTTCAGAGCTTCCGGCCTACAGACTGCAGGCGGGCCAAGCAATCGTTCAGAGGCTAAGTGCATTGAGAGGCCTGGATCTGGATCGTGGTCTTGGGTGGTGGTCCTGGGGTGCATTTTCAGTGAACCAAAGCTGGTGGGGCCTGCAAAAAAAATGGCATCCCCCAGTAGCTCCAACAGCTGCAAAAACCCCAGCAATTTGGGACAGAGCTTTCCCCTCTGGAAGCAGAGTTCCACAGAGATAAAAAATCAAGTAATTGAGCAGGCAAAGGAAGCAAAGTAAGAACAGCAACCAAACTCTAGATACCTTCTTTGGGGACAAGAAGGATCAAAGCATGGAACAGGAGGAAGACAACACAGTCAGAACTCCCACACCAAAAGCTTCCAAGAAACATGAAGACTGCAGAAAAGCCATAGATCAGTTTAAGAAGGATTTTGAAAACCAAATAAGAGAAGTAAAGGAAAAATTGGGAAGAGAAATAAGA
>CM053588.1:63751075-63776878 GCA_028646515.1 Pseudochirops corinnae | reverse complement strand
GAGGGAGGGAGGGAGGGAAGGAGGAAGAGAGGGAGGGAGGGAAGGAGAGAGGGAGGGAGGAAAGGAGAGAGGGAGGGAGGGAGAGAGGAAGAAAGGAAGGGAGGGAGGGATGAACAGAGGGAGGGAGGAAGAAAGGAAGGAAGGAAGAGAGAGAGGGAGGGAGGAAGGAAGGAAGGAAGAAAGGGAGGGAGGAAGAGAGGAAAGGAGGGAGGGAGGGAAATCTGGAGTGACCCTTGAATGCCTGTTGTGTGAATTATAAGAATGCAAAAGGAACACCATAAAGAAAGATTTTAAAAAGTAGAAATTAGTGTGTTGTGAGAGGAAGGGCAAGGAGACAGTGGAGTGACTAGCCTCCCCAAAAGGGTCTGGTTTGGGGAGGAGGGGCTTGTCCCTGGCATGCTGCATTCTGATCTAGGCAACAAATCTGGGAAACATCCACTGGCTGAGTCCCGGGCTCCACCTGTCCCAGGAGGATGCCGTGGGAGTCCCCAAGGAAAAACAGCAGAGGAGAGCTGAGCATCCTGTTCCCTTCCTTGCCTTCCTGGAAGCCTTCCACGGTGGCGAGTTGAGATGCAACATTTCAGATTGGGACAGCTTTATCCATCAAAACAAGAGACAGATGATATATTAGCACACTCATGGGAGAAGAAGATAAAAATTCAGGCTGGGCTAATGTGATCTTTCTGCAGGTGCAAAACTGGCTGAATATGCCGGAGATTGAGAGCCTGTCTTGCCATGGGGCTGCGAGTTTCCTAAGAGACCCGGGCAGACGGGGAGAAGGATGCTGTGGGAACAGGTGGGAGGGGGAGGGGGGATGGAAACAAATGCATTAGCAAAACGAATTTATCAATGAATCAGGATGGAAATCTAAGCCGCCCCATTTGAGAAGTCCTTGAGTAATCGTTTCCCGTGCCCCTGCGTCTCTTGTTTTCCTTATTCTGAAGGTGATAGATCCTTAGGCGGCTCAAATGAGCTTGTGTGTAGAGCTGGGAGGAAGCCCGGGTACCGTCCATCTCCCCCAGGCCAGCGTGCCTGTTGCCAGCTCAGTCCGTCTGAGAGACATGCTGATTAACTTCAAGAACTGTATGGAAAAACAAAACCGAATGCAAATTCATTCTTGTTCCCTGCGAGGCATAAGTGAAGGGGAGGGGAGGGGATGGTGACAATTGAATCACTGGCTCCTCCATCACCCAGGACCCAACAGCCAGGAGAATGGTGTCAATGTTACTCCAGAGGAAGGTACGTGGATGCAGCTAGTGGCACAGTGCGTACTGCACCAGGACTGGGACCAGGAGGACCCGAGTTCAAATCCAGATACAGAAGCTTCCTAACTGTGTGACCCTGGGCAAGTCACTTAACCTCTGTGTGACTCAGTTTCTTCACCTGTAAAACAAGGCAATAATGCCTACCTCACAGGCTTGGTGTGAGAATAAATGAGATCATTTCTGTAAATAAATTGCAAACCTTAAAGTATTATATGAATGTCATTTTATCATTATGAGCTTACAGAGTAATTTTCCAGGTAGACAATGATCCAAATGGTTTCCTTCACCCCGCCCCCCACATTTGCTCAATCACTTCAGTCATAGGACTTACAAGTCATAAGAGGACATGAGCAATTGTTAACAGCTGTTCCAGGAACTGCCTGGGAAGCTATTTCAATGGAATCATTTCATCAAACACTTAACAGCTCCTGTGTGCAGGGTTCCATATCAGGGGCCTTGGCTTGGGAAAAGAGGTATGGTCCCTGGCCTCCCCCCCAGGACTAGCCATTTATCTAGCAAGGGGATCTCAACCCATATATAGATAATTAATTAATCAATTGGTGGCTCTTAAATGATAGAGTCTATAATGTCAAGGGTTGTGCTAGGCACTAAACCAAAAATGCAATCAACCCTGTCCACAAGGAGCTTACATTCTAGAGAGAGAGACAGCATAGTCAAATATATTAGGTATATAGCAAGCTGGAGAATGTCCAAAGAAAGCAGACCATTACGACCAAGGGCTTTGAATTTATGCCCTAAGAGGATCTACTGAAGGAATCGGTGATGTTTAAATTGGAGAAGAAAAAGTCTGAGATGGGGAAAGAATCTGGACACGATTTCAGAGAGTTACGAGCTTTCAATGTCAATCCCTGTGGAAGCTAAATTAGGCCTGTTCTGCTAGACCCGGCAAGTGGAACCAAGAACAATGGGTCAGTGTAAAACTTGCAAAGAGACCATTTGGGGTCGAGGGAAAACACACAAACAAAAATCTTATCCATTTTTCCTTTGTTTTTCAGTCATGTGGAATCTTTGTGGCCCCATCTGGGGTTTTCTTGGCAGAGATACTGGAGTCTAATTTGCCATTTCCTTCTCCAGATGAGGAAACTGACAAAAATAGGGCTAAGTGACTTGCTCAGGATCACACAGCTAGTTAGTTCCTGAGGCCAGATTTGAACTGGGGAAGATGAGTCTTCCTGATTTCTTGACTCTATCCACTGTGCCAACTGTCCCGGTTCTCTATACAAGCCAGGATGTGATAATAAGTCAGTTAATAAACATTTATTAAGTGCCTACTATGTTGCAGGCACTGCTTTAAGTGCTGGGGGTACAAAGAAAGTCAAAAGACCACCCCTGTTTTCAAGGAGCTGATGGTCTGATGGGGAAGACAACATGCAAACAGCTCTACAAATGAGATAAATGCAGGGTAAATTTGGGATAATCAATAGAGGCAAGTGCTGGAATTACAAGGGACAGGGGACATCTTATGGGATTTTAGCTGAGCCTTGAAGGAAGCTTAGAAAGCAAAAGGCGGGGTGGGGCGAGAAGAGGGAGAGTTCCAGGCTTGGGGGAATCAATCAGCCCACATTTACGCTTAACAAATCTATTGTACTTGGCTCCAGGGACACGAGTGGAAAGAATAAAACAATCTCTGCTCACAAAGAATTAACATTTTGATATGGGACCAAGTATGTGCATATCAAAATAAACCTAGCACAAATAAAACGTGGCTACGTACAAAGTAGTTCAGTCCTAGGTAGTTCGGGAGAGATGGCGTTTGCATTTGGTGAGATCAGGAAAGACTTCGTGCAAACCGTGGACCTTACTGTTGTTGTTCAGTCTGGTCCCATTCTCTGTGACCCCATTTTGGAGGTGCTCTTGGCAAAGATACTGGAGGAGTTTGCCATTTCCCTCTCCAGCTCATTTTACAGATGAGGGAAACTGAGGCAGACTGGGTTAAATGACTTGCTCAGGGTCACACAGCTAGTAGGTGCCTGAGGCCAGATTTAAACGCAGAAAGATAAGTCTTCCTGATTCCAAGCCCAGTGTTCAATTTAACTATCCCCATTGATCATAAGCTGGGTTTTAAAGAAAGAGAAGAGCTCTGTGAAGTGGAGTTGAGGAGGAAGAGTATTCCAAATGTGTAGAATGGCCAGCAAAGGAACACAGACAGGAGATGGTGGGTTGTATGTGATACGTGTGAGGAACAAAGCAAAGGTCCCTGGGGTGGATCACAGAGTGTTGAAGTGTAAGGCTGAGAAAATAGGTTGGTGAAGGGCTTAAAAAGACAAACAGCAGAGTTCCTATTGTGTCTAGAGGCAATCAGAAGAGGCTAGAAGAGTGACAAGGTCAAATCCGCATTTAGGAAATTTGCTCTGGCAGCCATGTGAAGCTGGAGAGGATTTTGGTGAGACATCTGAGACAGCAAAACCATATGAGGTCCTGGACTAAGCGGCAGCTGTGTGAGTAGAGGAGGATGTAAGAGATGTTGTGGAGAAAGAAATAACAAGATCTGGCAGTTGTTCGGACGTGTAGAGTGAAGGACAGTGAGGAGTCAAGGGTGAAGCCAAGATTACAAATCTGAATTGTTGTTTGGTTGATTAGACATGTCTGACTCTTCATGACCCATTTGGGTTTTTTTTTTTCCACAAAGTCAAGTGACTTAGCCAGAGACACACAGCAATTCAGTGTCTGAAGCCAGATTTGAACTAAGATCCTCCTCTATGAAGTATGGTGCCACTTAGCTGCCCATCAACCTGAGACAATGGAAAAATATGATGCCTTCTCTGAAAATGGGGATATTTGGAAGAGGGGAGGGCTTTGGTGAAAGATAATGAGTTCTGTTTTGCACATGTTAAGTTTGAGAGCTGGGGACTTGATGTACAAGTCTGTGAGTCATCTACCCAGGAAATGAAAATTTAACCCATGGGAGTTGATGAAGTTACCAAGAGCAAGAATGTGGAAAGAAAAAAAAAAGTCTTAGGGCAGAACCTTTAAAAAAGCCAATAGTTAGGACAAGCAAGCAAAGAAGACTGAGAAGGAGTAATCAGACAAATAGGAGGAAAACCAGGAGAGTAATGTCAGAAAAACTTAAAGAAGAGAGTGTGTCTAGGAGTAGATGGTGACCATCAGTGTGAAGGGCAGTAGATAAATGGAGAAGGATGAACACTGAGAATGGACTATCAGATTTGGTCACTAAGAAAAAACTGATGACTTTGGAGAGAATTATTTCAGTTGAGTGATAAAGTTAGAAGGTAGGTTGCAAAAGGGAGAGAAGAGAGAGAGGAGAGGAAGAGGAGAATGCAAAACTATATAATGCTTTTTTAAGGAAATTTGGATGAAAAAGAGAGGAGGCATATAGTTTGAGGTGATGGTAGGAAGGATCTAGTGAAGATTTTTTGTTTGTTTTGTTTTAAGAATGGGAGATATTTGAGTATGTCTGGAGGTAATCAGGAAGCAACTGACAGGTGGGGAGGGATGGAGATTTGGAATTGGGAGAATGGTTCAGGGTGAAATCTGCTGGAGAAAACAAGAAGGAATGGGATCGAGTGTGTATGTAGGGATTGGTCTTGGTTATAGTACAATCTTGCATGGGAGGACAGAAATGAGAGAGGGAAATGATGTCAAGAGGTCTAAAAATAAAGAGGATGAGAAAAGAGGGAGCTCACATCACATGGTCACAGTTTTCTAAGTAGATTAAGAGGATACTAAGCAAGAAGGTATAGTCCCTGCCCACTAGGACCTACCCATCTATATAGAAAGGGGATATCAATCAGCCAATCAACAGATTGTTTATTAAATGACATAGTCCCTAATGTCAGGGATGATAGTAGGCACTGGAACCAAAAATATGTAATAGTCTCTGCCCACATTCCTTATCTGTGAGGTGGGAGGAGGAGCCATAGGAGGTTTGAAGATGGACAAAAAATCTTGGAATGTCTTCTGTGAGCGGTGAGCTAGGGAATCACTTAGGGAATAAAAGGACTGCTTTTCTGTGGTGAGGGCCCAGTTGACACTACATAAAATGAATCCATTGGTACCCAATCGTCATGGTTATGAGATTTCCTCTAGCTTTATTCAGCAGCTCATAAAAAGGATCAGAAGAGGCAGATGGTGAGCATGGCTCAGGGCTGAAGTTTGACACGAGCTGAATGCCACTAAGACAAGGGACGTGTAGAGTGAAGGACAGTGAGGAGTCAAGGGTGAAGCCAAGATTACAAATCTGAATTGTTGTTTGGTTGATTAGACATGTCTGACTCTTCATGACCCATTTGGGAGGTGGAATGGATAGCTATTGAAGAGATAGGGAAGAGAAGCCTGAGCAAAGAGGGGTGTAATATACTGAGAATGTGCTGAAGAGTAAAGGTATCATAGGTTTCAGTGAGGGTGAAAATAGATTTAGGAGCACTAAGGTATAAAAGGAGGAGAAATGGGAGGGACAGTCCTATAGGGGAATGCTAGAATTTTTAATTAAGGTAGAGTTACCCTTGTAACATGGTGAGGTCTAGTGCATGATAAGACTCATAAAGGATGTTCAAAGTGCTTTGGGTGGGGGAAGGGGAATAAAAGGAAAAATAGTAGGGGGAAATCTCCAGTTTGGTGGCAGGGCAAGAGAATGGAAACCAGTAGATCTGGGATTCAGTCCTAGCTCTGACACATGCTAGTGTCATGTCCTTGGGCCTCAGTTTCCTCATCTTTAAAAATGAGGAGATTGAACCGGATGACCTTTGAGATCCCATCCTCAAGATCTCCAGTTCTCCAATTGCAAATGTACAGTTCCAACCAAATTAATCCAACTGGCATTTACTGATCACCTACTGTATACAAGGCAATATGGTGGAGCAGATGTTGTGCCAGACTTTCAGTCATGAAGACCTGACTTCCAGTGCTGCCTCTCTATTAGCCCTGTGACCAGGCAGTTGTCTAAAACTGACCAGCCAAGTTACAGGTGGGATTTGGTAGACTGAGTTCCTACACAAGTCCAGTCAACTATCTAGTGTGCTGCTCTTCTCTTGTAAGAGAGGACAACATGGAAAGGTCATGAAAGTGCAAAGTGACCATTCTAACATGGCAAATGAGCCAAGTCAAATCACCAAGAACTTAAGAGCTTACTAAGTGCCAGACACCCTACTAAGCACCAGGAACATAAATACAAGCTGAACAAAAGAGACCCTATGCTTAAGTAGCTCACATTCAGATTGGGAGCAGGGAGAGGAAGAGAGACAACCAACATTTTTTTTAAAGCTTTAAAAGGGAGTGAGGGGATGAAGGTGCTTGGCACAGGAACATTGCAGAAATTCCAGAGAGTGGGGAGGGCAGCCTGGGCAGGAACGAAGGCATGGCTGGCCTGGGCATCCTGAAATGGAGGTTTTGAGAGGAACCATTCAATCCGAGATGGGCAGCAAGGGCAGAGAGGACTTTCAATGTGAGGAGTCCAGGGTGGAAGTGAGTGTCACTTCCAGGGTGAAGAGGTTTCTGTATAGAGAACATTTGGGAGAGTCAAGAGCACAGCCTCGAGAGGAATGAGTGAGCTGGAGAGCTCAAAGGCAGGGAGAAGCGATGGTCAAGAAAAACGCCTCAGGGAAGTAAAGAAAGGCATTGGGCCTTGGAGGATGGACAGGACTTGAACAAGTGGGACGGTTAGAATTTTCCAGGCAGGTGTATGGGTCTAGGGATGTGATTCAATCAACCAGTCAGCAACGATTTATAAAGTGTGTGCTATGCGTCAAGTACTGTGCTGTGTGACAGGAATACAGAGATCACAAAATGGAACAGGTCTTACCCTCAAGATGCTCACATGCTAATGGGAGCATGAAACAGGCACACAGCTTGTGTGTGTGTGCTTACACACGTATAGTTACATGTGACATATATGTTCCAATTATATATGCATATACATAGATATATGTGTGTGTCTATTTACTATGAAGTGTTTAGGGTAGACCACAGGAGATACACATACACACATGTGCATGCATATATATGACATACATGTATATGAATATTATGCATATATACCAAGTCTCAATTTTATATATGTGTACATGTATATGTGTGTATATAGATATAGATATGGATATGGATTGGATATGGATATGGATAGAGAAAGAGAGAGAGAAAGAGAGAGAGAGAGAGAGAGAGAGAGAGAGAGAGAGGAAAACTAGATGACTGAGCAGATAGAGAGCTGGGCCTGGAGTCAGGAAAACCTGAGTTCAAATCCAGCCTCAGACATTTACTAGTTGTTATGACCCTGGGTCAGTCACTTAACCTCTGTTTGCCTTAATCAGTTGGAGAAGGAAATGGCAAACCACTCTAGTACCTTTGCTAAGAAAATCCCACGGACTATATGGTCCACAGGGTCATGAAGTGTTGGACACAAGTGAACAATAACAATATGTATAATAATAGTACTTACATATTGCTTTAAAGTTTTCATATATATAGTAAGATTTATATATACATAAAATTTACGTGTGTATATGTTTTATTTTTATATATACATATATATATGTACAAATATGTGTATATATATATATATATATATATATATATATATATATATATATATATATACTCTGACTTTTCCATAGCTGGGGAGACATGGAAAAAACAGCTCATCCAGTTATTGAAAGTCATATTTGGGCTTTTTAAATGTCACTATAAATCCCCTTTATCTACAGATAGACCTGGGCAGGAGCTGGAGCCAGTATGAAGACACAGCACCTTCCAAAGTAAAATAAAGTCCATGGGTCATTAGAGCTGGTTAAATAAGCAGGTATTAAATTACTGTCCCAACCACTCCCTCCCAAGGTCCCAAAGGCTCCTTCTCGGTCACTGATTCATGGATAGAAACTTTAAGCTTCTTTCCAACTTCCCAGACCTGAAGCCCTGTACTGAGACAGGACCCAGGGCCTGGGAGCACACTTGGCCATGATGACGTAGAATCCAATGAGGAGCAGTGAATGGTGTCGTGGATGGAGACAAAGAACAAGAGTTTGTTTGAGGGGCCTTTTGAAGCCTCCTACCCAGATCTAAGCCCAGCTCTCGTTAAATCACAGTCATGGCGCTCTGTGGAGGACCTGCAGTCTGTCAAGGAGGCTTTCTGGCTACTTTCCACTACTATGGAGGCAGCACGGTATGGGCAGAGGAAGTGCCAGGTTTAGAGTCAGAGTCCCACTTCTTACATTTATTTCCTTCCAGGCCTTGAGAAAACCACTTTGTCTCTCTCTGACTGCTTCTTCATCTGTGAAATGAGCAGCTGGATGAAGTGAACTCTAAGATCCCTTTTCTTGCCTCCAATGTTTACTAGCCGTGTAGTGCTGGGGCAGTCACTTACACTGTTCAGCCGTTTTTCAGTCGTGTCCAACTCTTTACGGCCCCATTTGGAGTTTTATTGGCAAAGATACTGAAGTAATTTGCCATTTCCTTCTCCAACCCATTTTACAGATGAGGAACTGAGACAAGCAGGGTCAAATGACTTGCCCAGGGTCACTCAGCTAATAAATGACTGTGGCCAGATTAGAACTCAGGAAGATGAGACTTCCTGACTCCAGGTTCAGTGCTCTATCAGCTATGCCACCTTGCTATCGCGTAACCTCAGCCTGCCTCAATTTCTTTATCCATACAATTAGGGCAATAACAGAACTTGTATCTTAAGATTCTCACGAGGATAAAATATAAAGCATCTTGTAAACCCTAAAGTGGTATATAAATACTATCTGTTATTATCATTATTGTTGTTATTTTATATCTGTGGTCTCGTACATATCTTCAAAAGATCAGAAATTACAGTTAGAAGTGTTTAGGGTAGACCATGTTAAGTTTTAGATCTCTCTCTCTCCTCTCTTTTCTTCTCTTTCTCTTTCTCTCTTTCTCTATCTGTCTGTGTTTCTCTATCTCGCTGTCTCTCTGTCTCTCCTGTCTCTTCCCCAAATCATCATGTACATGCTCTGTATTGTATACCTATATATATATATATATATATGTATATATACATACACATTATATGTATGTTCTATATTAACTATATATATATGTGTGTGTGTATGTATGTGTGTGTGCGTGTGTGCACATGCTCACAGATTTGGAGCCAGAAGGAGGCTCTGAGGTCCTCTAGTTTGACCTCTTACTGTCCACAGTCTGGTGCCAGTCCCCATTTCAGATCTTGCATCTCCTGCCCTGCCCCCTGCCCCTTCCTCCCATAGAATACAAGCGGCTTGAAGGAAGCACTATGCGGTCTTTACAAGCCAGAACCTGGCCCACAGTGCCAGCTGAATGCTAGCCAGGGGTGGACCTCACTGATGAAAGGCTTGCTTTTTTCAGATCTCAAGGACCAGGAGCGCCCCATCCGAGACTGTCTGGATGTCTTTCGGCTCAGCAGCAAAGCTCAAGGTCAAATAACCTTTGGTCTGGATCCTTCCAGACTGAGACTTGGGGGAGACCAAGGTCATTCTCAGGAGACAGAATGTGAAGCCTAGAAGAGGGAAATGGGGCTCATCTAATTCTGACCATGGATTCTGCAAGCACCTTCCTGGAATGAGTGGGCCCTTCTCTACATTGCTCACCTCAAAACACACACACACACACACACACACACACTGTTACACACATACAGGCTCACACAGCATATACACACATACTCAGACACATACATACACACAGACACACATATGTACACATACCCATACACACATACATGCACTGTTACATACAGGCTCAGACACACATAGATACACATAGACTCATACACACACAGACACACACAGCACATATACACATACTCAGACACACACATACACACACACACACTGTTACACACATACAGGCTCACATAGCATATACACACATACTCAGACACATACATACACACAGATACACATATGTACACATACCCATACACACATACATGCACTGTCACATACAGGCTCAGACACACATAGATACACATAGACTCATACACACACAGACACACACACACAGAGACACACATATGTACACACATACCCATACACACACACTTCTAATCTTCCTTCAGGTCATATATCTAAGTCTTTCACTTCCACCTGAGCTGTGGGATAGCATGTCCTGGAGAAATCTGGGATTAAAATCAGATGACTTTGAAGGGAAGGCGCCTCATAGGATTCCTGACACCTGTGGTCTTCCCCAGAGAGAAAGTCATGGGCTTCTGGGGGCTTATTTTGGGGGAGAAGGGCTGCTTTCTTGCACCCTTTATCTTACCTACCCTGATAAAAAGGTCCCTTGACCTAAGTCCCTGTCAAGAGGCCTGGGTCCAGGTCCCAGTTATGTAACTTGCTAGTCAAGCAGTCTTTGATATGTCTTACCAGTTTCCTGTAAAATGACAGGATTGGACTGAATAAGGTTCAAGAAAGAAAGAACTATAAGGTCCCCTTCAGCTTCAGCATGCTCTTCTCCAAAGTTGCTTCCAATTCAACTGTCAACATTTATTATGTGCCTACTACATGCAAGTCATAGTGCTGGAGTCTCAGGATTCAAAATTAAAAGTGTAACGGACTGCCCTCAAAGAGCTTACATTCTACTTTGGGGACAGAGATTTACAAAGGGAGGTATTACGGGGTGGGGAGTAAAGAGGGCAGAGAAAGATACAAACAGAGAGCTCAGGAGAATATAAAAAGGGAGTGAGCACAAAGACCTGCTTTGAGGGTCAGGGGACACTTCTGTGACCTCCAGTGTGCTTGCTCCAACCTTCACCATTCTGACATTCTAAACTCCCTCCCAGCTCTAACATCTTGTGTTTTAAGGGCCTCTCCCAGCTCTGACATTTTGTGTCCTAAGGGTCCTCCCAGCTCTGACATCCTGGGTTCTAAAATCCCTCCAACTCCACCATTCTCTCTTCCAAGGCTTCACCCACAGGTGACATTCTCTGTTATAAGATCCTTTTGAGCTCTATGTTGTAACGTTCTGCAATTCCAAGTGAACAAAGGCTTGAAGGGAATGAACATGATGTCTAGACATTCTCCCATCCTGCCCCCAGGGGATTTGAACAGAACCCACTGAGGCTTAGCGTTCATGGACAAGGGCTCCAATATCCATTTGGGAAATGCCTTTAATTCTAAAGTGGAAAAAAAACTGGGAGAGGGGAGGTGGGCTCGTTCAATATTTGGAGCTCCTCAAGGAGTCCTTTCTTTGCCTCTCCAGCACATAGCGCAATGCCTTGGCGCACAGGGAGTGCTTAATAAACCTTTATTGACTCAGCCTGATTTGAGCTGATTTGCCCCTCTCCCCACCACCACCAACAACAACACAAAAAAAATTTTTTAAGTGAATGAAATTTCTGGGGGTTTGGCATTCAGCTTTCTCCCATGAGCTGCTGTTCTGAGCTGCTTGTCAGCAGGGGGCCCTGGCTCCACATGAACAGGAGAGAAAGGTCCAAGCTTCCTCTTGCAGCGCCTGTGCCTGGGTAAAGGGGGAAGGGATAAGCCATGGATCTGTCTGACGAGTGTGTCCCTGTTGTTTCTACTCTGTGTGTCTACCTGCAAGTCTACAGGTCAAATGCATATGGGTGTCTATGGGGAGGGAAGGGGATGCTATATGTGCTTCTGTGTGGGTCCAAATCTATCTGGATGTATCTTTGTGTGTGTAGGGGAGAGCAGTCTGAAGAGGACCCTCAAGAAGACAATTCTGATGCTCTGTTCCACAGCAGTGTTTTCTCTTTGGCCAAAGATGCAAGCCCGTCCTGCTGGCTTTCCCCCTTTGGAAAGGAATCCCTTCCTCCAGGAGCTTTCAAGTTGGAAGGTCTTTGGAGATTATCCAGTCACAGACCCTTTCACTTTACAGAAGGGGAAACTGAGGCCCAGGGAAGGATCAGACCTGCCCAGTCTCACAAAGTAGTGAGTGTCGGGGGTGGGATTTAGACCCAGGCCCTCTAGACTCCAGAGGCAGCATTTTTCTTTCTTCCATACCATTCTTTAATCATTTTGCCCTGCATTCCTCTAGGCCAAAGCTAGATCTGAAGATTTAGAGCTGGAAGGGGCCTTGGAAATCTTCTGTTCTGACTAGTTTGTTTTACAGATGAGAAAGCTGTAACTGAGGGGGAGAAATATTGAGTGACCTGCCCAGGGTGACTCAAGTTGTCTCCCTTTGGAGAGGGGAAAGTTAAAGCTCTGAGCCTTTCCTCAGACTAGGGTGGGGAGTGGAAAACCCACAGCAGAGGGCTGAAAGGGAAGGGGGATACATGGATCAGGGGAAAAAGATCAGAAAGAAAGTACTATAATCATTTATTAAACACCTACTAGAATCTAGGCACCAGAGATAAAAAGGTAAGAAAATCACATTCTCTGCCTTCAAAGAGTTTCCACTCTATTGTGATTTGTGTATCCTGGGTAAGGGTTGTAACTTGCATTGTTCTGTATTACTGCCCACCTGAGGCTTTGAAACTTTCTTATAACCCATCCCTGGCCAGGAATATGCTCTGCAGCATCTCCAAGTCCTACAACACCTCCTACCCCATCCCTTCCACTTCCAGTGTTCCAATGTTAGAGGATTTACTCCCTGCAGAAGCAGCCCATTCCACTAGGAAACACTGCTCATTGTCAGGAAACATTTACCAGCTATTTCCCTTGTGGCAACTTGCATCTTTTGCTTTTTCAGTCTGCCCTCTGGGACCAAGCAGAACAAATGAACAATCCTTCCACATGGTGGTCACTCACATACTTGAAGACCAGAGACAACTGCTATTGTACTGGACAGAGTTCTGGAACTGCAGTCAGGAAGACCTGAGTTCAAATTTGACTTCAGACTCCTAGTTGTGTGAACCTGGGCAAGTCACTTAACTTCTATTTGCCTCAGTTTCTTGTAAAATGGGGATAATGAGAACCCCTGCCTCCCAGGGATGTTGTAAGGATCAACTGAGTTATTTGTAAAAAGCACTTAGTCCAGTATAAAGCTCTATATTCCATTCCTTGTTCCTATTATTGTGTCTATCATTTCCCAAAACATTCAGTTATTCCAGACAATTATCATGTGGTCTGTTCTCTAGTCCCCTCAGCACCCTAGGCATCCTTTTTTGGACACACTGTAGCTTGTTGTCTTCCTCCCTGAAATTTAGTGCCTAGAAGAAAGGAAAGCCCATGGACCAGTCATGGTAAGATGAATTCTCTGATATGTCCACAAAATTCACAAGGGTCGCTTGTGCTACATACCCCTTGCATATTATGCCCTAGTCAATTTGCCTACCCTTAGTTCTGGCACCGGGTGAATTTGCCATGCGTTGTCTTAGGGATGTCCCTCTCCATTTCTGGTAAGACCCATGAGCAGGAAGCCTGGTCTATAAAGCAAATTCATGGCGCAGGGGGAGAGGTAACGTGCCGTAGGGTAGACAGGTTCTAGGAAAAGCAGTCCTGAGGCCCTTATTCCCCCCCAGTCTTCTCAGAGTGATGACCAGAGAAAGTACATAATGTCATCACTGGAAGGGACTCTCAGATACAGGACGTAACATATAACATGAAACATCAGATTTGAAAGGAGCCTCAATGTAAACTCACAGGGAGGGCAGTCTCCGAACCCCTGGTTAGAAGAATTATGTCTGTTTGGGAAAGAAGTGTGCTCCATGGATGTCAGCACCTTGGACAAAGGGCTGATTATTTCCATCCTAATTACAGACTCATGTCTTCACTAAGGTTTCCTCAGAGTTCTCACGTTCCACGTGCTAAGGACTCTTAAAATTTTGACATTCTATTTTTATTCTATTGTTGTTCAGTCTTTTTAGTTGTGTCTGACTCTTCATGACCCCATTTGAGGTTTTCTTGGCAAAAATACTGGAGTGGTTTGCCATTTCCTTCTCCAACTCTATTTTCTAAGGTTCCTTCAAACTGTGGCATCTTTTTTTTAAAGGTCCTCTACAGTTGTGACATTCCACGTTCTAAGATCCCTCTCAGCTCTGACATCCTGTGTTCTAAGGGCCCTCCCAGTCCTGACATCCTGTGTTCTAAGGGCCCTCCCAGCCCTGACATCCTGTGTTCTAAGGGCCCTCCCAGCTCTGACATCCTGTGTTCTAAGGGCCCTCCCAGCCCTGACATCCTGGGTTCTAAAGGTCCTCCCAGCTCTGACATTCTATGTTCTAAGGGCTCTCCCAGCTCTGACATCCTGTGTTCTAAGGGCCCTCCCATCTCTGACATCCTGGGTTCTAAGGGCCCTCCTAGCCCTGACATCATGGGTTCTAAAGGTCCTCCCAGCTCTGACATTCTATGTTCTAAGGGCCCTCCCAGCTCTGACATCCTATGTTCTAAGACCCCTCCCAGCTCTGACATTCTGGGTTCTAAGAGCCCTCCCAGCCCTGACATTCCATATTCTAAGGGCCTTTCTAGCTCTGACATCCTGTCTTCTAAGGGCCTTCCCAGCCCTGACCTCCTGTGTTGTAAGGGCCCTCCCAGCTCTGACATCCTGTGTTCTAAGGGCCCTCCCAGTTCTGACATCCTGGGTTCTAAGGGCCCTCCCAGCTCTGACATCCTGGGTTCTAAGGGCCCTCCCAGCTCTGACATCCTGGTTTCTAAGGGCCCTCCCAGATCTGACATTCCACGTCAGCCATGACCAAGATCTCCTCTGCCTATGACAATCTCTGTTGCAGTCTTCTTTCACACCTTGTACAAAGTACCAACTCATTGCCTCCAATCCCACAATCACATCTTTTGAGAGTAGAAACTTCCATGTATTCTTCTGAGGACTGAAAAAGTGTATTTGTGTGTGGGGGTAGGTAGGGGAGAGTCTCACTGTAGGGGTGTGTTTCTGTGTGTGTATGTGCGTGTGTGTGTGTGTGTGTGTGTATGTGTACACACAAGACTGGCCCCACAGCTATTGAGGCAGAACAAAATGTACACTGAAGCCTGAGACCAGCTAGCATTCCCAATACTGCTACCGCTGCTCCTCACTCAGCTGCCCTCCCCAGCCCCTGCTCCCTGAAATGGGGAAGAGGAGTTTAGAATAAAGAGAGACCCCCAAGGGGACCTCAATTACTATTCTCTAATGGAGTAGGATCATTGCATGGGAGGTGATTGTCCTTTACATTATACAAGCCAGTTATGCCCGTTTACATAATACACCTATTCATTTACTGTCTAAAATGTGTCCTTAGCAAGAAAGGCATGTTTCACTCTCTGCCCTCTCCCGAGAGGCTTTTTGTGCCTAAGAACCAAAGCAACAGCCAGGAGGCCTTCAATGACCCAATAAAAACTACCACTCCAGATGCCTTCCACCAGACAGCTCCTGCCACCACCACTCTGCCTGTCTGCTTTCCAATTTGGCCCCAGGATTGTCTATATTGGCCACGAGATTGTCTACATGAGCCCAAAGACTGAATCACAGAATCTCAGAATTGTAAAGGACCTCAGAGCTGAGCAGGATGGTGCACGCTCCTAGATGATGCACCCTAGCTCCTGGGGAGACTGAGGCTGTTGAATTGATCGAATTTGGGAGTTACGGTGAAAGCCAGTGGGGTGTCCACACGAATTCTGCCACCAAGGTGGTGGGCTGCTGGGAGCAAGGGGACACTAGACTGCCTGGGAAAGAGAGAATCCATCCTAAGCTTTCCTGCCAAATCAGCAGCAGGACTTGGGCCTGTGAGTGAATCGTGTGCTTCCAGCCTGGAAGAGAGATAGGGAGACACCTAGTCTCAAAGATAAAAGAACAATCAAGGACTTCAGAGGCTTCCTGGTCCAAACTACAACTGACCAAGAGCAACAATGGCTAACATTTGAATGACACCTCCTAGGTGCTCATTACTATGCTAAGTACTTTATAATTATTATAGCATCTGAACATCACAACAGCCCTGTTACTATCCCCATTTTACAACTGAAAAAATGGAGGAAAACAGATTAAGTGACTTTCCCAAGGTAAGCATCAGAGGCTGGATTTGAACTCAGGTTTCCTTGGAAAGAAAAAAAAAAGAACACTCATCCATCTCTTGCTAGATTTCTAGTGAGGGGAACTCTCTACCTCTCAAAGCAACCATTTCTTTTTCTTCTTTTTCTTTCAATGGCATTCTTTGATATACTTTTCACCCTTTTTTCTAGCATAAGTATGACTCATTTTGAGTGCAGCATCCCCTTGGGGAAATGTGATGGAGGGGTCCTCCTTGCCAAAAAAGCAGGCTGGCAAACAAACTTCAGTGCAGGAACAGATCTCCTCTGCTATTTATCAGTTATGAAAACTCTTTTAATTAGTTGAGGAGTAAGAACTGTGTTCATATACCAAAGGGGCAGTCTCTGCTGGCCTTGAAAAGTAAAATCAGTTCTCTGAGCCTTGATGGGTCCGTATGGACTTGCCCTTTCCCGACCATGCCACAGGTAATGAGCTCATAGCCTCTCTTAGACAAGCCAGTGCTTGAGATGGGGCAGGGGCAGCCTCCTGGTTCAGTACATGGCCTTGAGAGATCTAAAATGGTAGCTGGTATTTCCTCTCCTTCCTGGGCACTTTGGATGCCAGCTAGTGAAGCAATATTGGCAGTAACAGACCAGGAGAGAGAGACAGAGACAGAGACTGAGACAGACAGAGACAGAGACAGGGACAAGCAGAGACAGGGAGAAAGGAGAAACAGAAAGAGGAGAGAGACAGAAACACAGAAAGGGGAAAGATAAAAACAGATAAGAGGGGAGGAGGAGAAGGAGGAAAGAGAGACAGAGACAGAGACAAAGGAGAGAGGAGAGAGACAAAGACACAGAGAGAGGAGGGTCAGAGAGACCAGACAGAAATGGAGAAAGAAACCTTTAGAAAGAAAGAAGCTATCTGGTGTTGCCCTTGGCTGTCTTCAGTGGAGATGAAATGTTAAAAGCTCACGAGCAGCCCTTTTACAAATGTCCCAAAAGCCTTGAATTCTAGCCTCTCATCTAACTGCAATAATTTCTTGATTCTTTATTGCTTAGCATTCCCCTTTCTGTGTGGGAATAAAACTGTCAGTTCCATACTTGATTTGTACTCTGGCTACCTTTTTATTCTGCCCCCTCCACTTAAGTGGACCCCTTTAACTAGAGCCCCGAAATGAATCGTTCCTCAGGAATCTGAGACGGAGTTAGATTTAGAGTCGCGGAGAGCCCAGGTTCCCTTTTAAGGACACTGGCAACTCCAGAGCCTTGAACCAGGGGCAAACTATTGGGGTAGGTGAAGGGCAGGGACTGTGAAAGGTGAGAAGCTTCTATGTCCTTGACTCAGTGGTGCCCAGCTAGTGGATGTGTTCCACTTCTCATACTCATTGTTCCAAGCTCTGCCCTCTGGACTCAAGCAGAAAAGGTAGGATTCCTCTTCTATGTAGCGATCTTACAAATACTAGAAGGCAGTTGTTACAATCTTGCTCAGTTTTCGATCCTCCAGGCTAACCTTCCCTGGTTCTTTTATCTGATTGCTAAAAAGCACAATCCTGAGTCCATTTACCATCCTTATGACTATCCTCTGGACACTCTGGCTCATCAATGTCTTTTCTAAAATGTAGTACCCAGAATAAATGTTCAACTGAATGAACAGAGCTTACTGCTCTACATGTGCCCTGCGGAGGGCAGAGGGCAGTGAGGCTATGATCTTTCTCTTTCTGGAAACTGCTTCTCTTAATGAAGTCTAAGGTTGTATTCACTTTTGGAGACTATCTTGTCATGTCACACTATTAACTGCTATAGAGCTTGTTGTCCACTAAGATCCCCAGAACTTTTTTTCAAATAATTGTCCACTTTGACTATTATGGGCTCAATATCATATATATGCATACCTAGAAAATATAGAGAACCCCTTTCTTAGGAAACCAGGAGATAGAAATAACCAGTTCAGCCTAATATCTAGGAAGTACAAATCATGACATAATCAGTCAATTAGAATCAGATAACTGGCACAGTAATAGAGTTGGAATTGGAATCGGGAAGACCTGAGTACAAATCTGACCTCAGATACTTACTAGCTGTGTGACCCTAGGTAAGTCACTTAACCTGCCTCAGTTTCTTCAGCTATAAAATGGGTATAATAATAGCACCTACATCACAATATTGTTGTTGGGATCAAATGAGATAATATTTATAAAACACTTAGCATGGTACCTGGTACTCAGTAAGTGCTATATAAAATGCTGGCTATTGTCATTATTAATTCAATCAGTAAATGCTGATTAAGCACCTACTACATACAGGCATTGTGTTAAGCAATATTTTGATAGTAATTGCTCTGATTATTATTCATTTTTATAATTCCAATATCATAGGTTATAGGACTGAGAGGGATCTCAGGTCTTTCCATCTTTAGCCTCCCCTAGCTTAGGGTATTATTCTAGCCTAGTACTTCCTTCCCTAGGGAGAGGTTGGGGAGCAGACAAATGGGGATATGGAGCCAGTCAGTATAGGCCTAACAAATTTTCCTTGGAAGAGTTGGGGTAGGGGCTCCATGCTCCTGAAAGCCTTAGTGACTTTATCTATACCAGTAGTTCTCATCCTGTGGGTCGCGACCCCTTTGGGGGTCAAATGACCCTTTCACAGGGGTCACAAGGGTCACCTAAGACCATCAGAAAACACATATTTCTTATGGTCTTAGGAACCGAGACACCAGCTCCTCTATCCATCTCCAGGTGGGTCCACCCACATGCAGATATACCCACATATGAGTATTAAAGGGTCATGGCATTAGGAAGGTTTAGAACCACTGATCTGTACAATCAAGAGAGAGAACAAGATAGTTGACTCCCTAGAGAACCTAATTAGCTTTTAGTTCCTAGACTATTATATCAGGACCTTTTACCCTTAAAATGATGAGTGGGCATTCAGATTGAGATGGCTAGAAGAGGGAAGAATATCCATAAATACAGCTCCTCACTCCAAAAGAAATCTATCAACTCATGTTTAACTTTATTAGTCCTCTCAACTCTCCTTGTCTAACCCATTATAAGACTGTGTAGTTCCTAGAATGTGTGGGTCATCAAAGTGATCTGGCCTATTATGTATTTGTCCTACAGTAGGTACTTAATAAATGTTTATCGACTGACTGGTTGATTGATCAGATGGCACCAGCAATCTGGAAGCTATTAGAGTGTGTAGCAAGAAAAATATGAGGAACCAGAAAGGGAAAGGGAGTGGACCAAAGATATGTGTTCTCATACTCTTGCTATGAGTGAGTATATCCATGTACTATAGTTTGGATTTTTACCAATAAGTCTAGTAGTCAGATCAGCTTTGTGTAAGACTGTATCTATGTTCCTTAAAATCCCAAATCTGACATGAATAAATCCAGGTTCAAAGAAACTTACAGAATTTCAAAGCTGGAAGGAAATTTGCATCACAGGTATTCCAATGTCAAATCAGAGACTCTCAAATTTTGAAAGGGCCCTATATAAGGTCAAGTAGTGAGCTGAAGAGAAATTCCCTCTGTAGCATCTCCATCAAATTGTCAGAAAGAGTCTTCCTGAAGACTTCAACTGATGAAGAACTTGCTGTCTCTCCTGAGACATCCCAATCCATTGGTGGACAGTTCTGCTTACGTGGAGCCAACGTCTACCTCCCTTTCATTTACTGGCACAGAGCTAGAGTCTTAAACATTATTGACTATCTAGTCCGATCCCTTCATTTTACAGATGAGGAAACTGAGGACCATAGAGGGGAAGTGACTTATTCAAGGTCTCACAGAGTTTAAGTAGCAAAAGCGGTATTTGAACTTGGGTTTCTCTCTCAAAATCTAAGACTCTTTCTGAGGCCAAACTATTGTGATATTTGTTAGAAAGTTCTCCCTTAGTATAATCCAAAATTTACCTCCCCATATCTTCACCTCTGTGACCCTGGTGACCTTCTGTAATGTCAAGCAGAACAAGTCACAGAATCTGGATTCCAATCCTGCCTCTGACTTTTACTAGCTATAGTCAAATCACTTAATCCCTGTGGGTCTCAATTTCTTTGACTGTAAAATGGTTGGACAAGGTGAACCCCAAGGTCCCTTTCAGCTGCAAATCTATAATTCTGTGATCCTAAATCTAATCCCTCTTTTATGCTATGGCCTTTTAAATAATTGAGGAAAAATATCACATATCTCCAAGTCTACTTCTCTCTGGGCCAAACATAACCAGTCCCTATATGCCTAAATATATCCTTCTGTTCCGTATATGGTATAGATCAGGTGAGGAACCAGCAGCCTCAAGGTCACATGTGGTCTTCAAGTTTTACAGAACAAATGCTTTTATGAAGGGGATTTGTTCTGTGAAGTTTGAATTCAAACGGCCACACTTGATGACCTAGAGGACCACATGTGGCCTCAAGGGCACAGGTTCCCCCCCTCTGGTATAGACAATCAATCAATCAATGAGAGTTTATCAAATATCTACTGAGTTCCCAGCACTATACTAGGCATTAAGGATGCAATGAAACAAAAATGAAATAATCCTTGTCTTCAGTAAGCTTACATTCTAAAGAAGGGAGACAGCAGGTACACATAATATGCACAGATAAGATATAAATGTGTCCTAGGTATGATATTGACACCCCCCCCCACCTTTGCAATCTGAGATAATACATTTACCCAACCTGTACTCAAGCCGGAAAGTCTGGGGTGGGAGTATGCCACATGGCTACCCCTTAAACTCTCCCTTGGGGTCCTAGAGGTAACCCAGTTATGAAAGAGATAGACTCCTGTTGCTTCTCACTGTAGTTTCTGAGCCCCCCACTGGGGAGCTTCCTATTTACCCAAAATCAATCAGTTACAATGACACCACTGAGGCTGAAACATGAAACAATTACTAAGTTAAAAAGCAAAAGTTATAATATTAAAAATAAAAAGCAGGAATGAACATAACATTTACTCAATGAAAGGCAAGAGCAGAAATAATCATAACCTTTGCTCAATAGAAGGAAAAGTAGGAATAGTCATAACATTTACTCAATAAAAGACAGGAGCAGAAATAATCATAACATTTACTCAATAGAAGGCAGGAGCAGGAATAATCATAACATTTATTCAATAGAAGACAAAAGCAGGAATAATAAAAATATAACAGTCCGCCCATCAACCTGGTTCACACTCTTCCATCACCGTGCATAGTGTCCGTGGGGAAGAAAGGGCATATACTTATAAAAATCTAGCAAGGAGGCAGAGAAGTCCACATTCCCCAGGGCAATTCATGATTACAAACAGCAGTCTTCGATGCCCTGGCCCTCTTTATAGAACAAATTGTAGTATATGTCACCTGCTGGGAAGAACCGCTTCTCTGCCATCTGCTTCCTTACTGGTCCTCCCAGATCTCCTGATCCAAACCGTTTATTGTTTAGTTTTTTTTTTTCCCTGATCTTCTTCTTCTTCCTTTTTCTTATGCCTTCTTCTCCAGCTTCTAACATCTAAAATAAGTGCCTCTTTATAATCTATAAGTCACCTCTAGCTTCTGATATGAAATAATAAGAGATAACACTTATACAGCATTTGCACGTTCTGTTTCCTTTGATCTTGACAATAACTCTAGGAGTTAGGTGCTGCTATTATTTCTATTTTACAGATAAGGAAACTGAGGCTGAGAAAGGTTAAGTGAGTTGTCTAGGATAAAAAATGCTGCAAAGTACCTGAAGCTGAATTTGAACTCAAGTCAACCTAATGCCAAGTCCCTCGCTCTAGCCAGACATAGTCACATAGTGGATACAACGTTATATCTGGAATCAGGTGGATCTGAGTTTGAATCTGGCCTCAGATATTTGCTAGTTGTGTGACCCTGGGCAAGTCACTTAATCTGTATTCCTTTCAGTTTCTTCACCTGTAAAATGGGGTTAATAATATCACTTAACTCCCGAGATCGTGAGGATAAAATGAAATAAGACATATAAATTATTGCAAACCTTAAAGTTTTATATGGTGCTCATCATCATCATCATTGTTACTGTTATTGGAAACTGAGGCCCAATGATATACTAAGTAACTTGTCCAATTTCACATGACTAACATATAATTGAGCCAGCGTTAAGATCCCAGGTCTCCAAACTCCAGGTCCCTAGCCATACCCACATCCTCCCAGTATATTTATCCACTAAATTCCATGGCATTGGGGAAGAGTGCTAGATTTGGGGAGTAAGGGTGTCAATGGCCTGGGTTCAAATCCTGGTTCTGCTATTTACTACTTATGTGACCTTGGGCAAATCATTTTCCTCTCTCTGGGACTCAGTTTCCTCACCTATAAAATGAGAGATTTGAACCAAATAATCTCTCAGGCCTCTCCCACTGCTCCCCATTTTCTGAGTGAAAGATGACTGTGTCATGGGCTGCTGTTGAAAAGTAAACAGCCCACATCATGCCCCTGGACAGTCTTTGCCCCTCCTTCAGCATTGGAGCCACCCAGCTCCGGCAGCGGCCTCATCCCTCAGTGTTTCACGTTGATGGATTTCCCGTTCTCTTTGCTGTCCTTGTAGCAATTTTCTCAGTGTCTCTCTGGGAGTGTGTGTGTGGTTAGGGGCACATTTATACCCTAATGGACATCCTCCACTCCGGGTGCTGTTTCCCAGGATGGGATCTTCCTTCATTTGTGACATCTCCGCCTTGGCTCTCCAAAGAAAAAAAGACAATTTCCATCAAAACCCTGGAGCAAAGAGGGGAGGAATGTGAATGCTAGTAGCTAGGAGGAGACCTTAGGAGATTTGGGGAGGCTCCTGACGAACTTGGGATCCCCCTACCTCAGAGTCCTGTCTCAGTGAAACACTGGAAGGGGGAGTAGTGTGTCATCAGCTAAGCTCTCACTCACACACTCTCACACACAGTCCCAGAGTCAAGTTTCAAACCCAAGTCTTCCTGGCCTGTACCTCATGGATCCCATCACAATACCTCCCTTCAATCTCTTCCTTTTGAGATTATGATAACTCAATGATGAGGTTATCAGCTTGGGTGATGCCTTGCTGGTACAGGCCACAGCTCATTCCTGCCCTCCCATTCTGCGTGATGTATGACCACGTCTTTCTGTTCGTCCTCGCTAGCGCATCCATCCATCCATCATGCAGAGAACCTTTCTCTGGGTCTTTCCAGGTCAGTCCCTGGACTGTCCAACAGGTATTGCTTTGTTCTTGATTACTTCCCATTCCTCTCTTGCTGGTATTTTTGGGGGCCTGGCAGCAGAAAAGGCATTGGCCCTTGAATGAAGAGGCCTAGTTTAAAGTCCTGGCTCTTACACACACTGTCTGGTTCCAAGGGGTGAGAGCAGAGAGGGTCCTTTGAGGTCACTGAGCCAACCCCTCACTTTACGGATGAAGAGAAAGGGAGTGACTTTCCCAGCGTTCTCCAGGGAGTCAAGGACAGAGCTGGCACCTTTGGATAACCAGATTTACAGCTGGAAGAATTGTTGGTTTCTCTCCCTCAAAGCCCAGTCTATTTCCCAGGTATCATAGTGACTGATTTCCCAGGGCAAATTCATTCACCTCTCTAGGCCTCACTCATTTACAAAGTGAGAGAGGTGGGACTCAATATGGCTCAGGTCCCTTCAGTACCACTACTCCATCCCAGGTCTTCAATGACAGCACCACACAACCCATCTCTACTCACCATGTGTTTATTCAGGAGAGTCCAGGTTAATAGAAACAATCCATCTCCACCTTAAGTGGGAGGTGCATGGGAGAGAAGTTGTTGCTAAAGGGCAGTCTGAGGGAGCATGGAAAGGAAGGAAGAAGCTCATCCACTTTGCCCCCATTCCATCCAGGGCAGGTTTGGACCACTGAATCCTATGCAACAAACCCAGGATCTGTTTAACTACAATGATGAGGTAACTGGGTAGAGAGTACTAACCCTGGAGTCTAGAAGACCTGAGTTCAAATCCAGCCTCAGACACTTATTAGCTGTGTGGCCCTAGCAAGTTACTTAACCTCTGTTTTTCTCAGTTTCCTCAACTATGAAATGGAATAATAATAGCATCTGCCTCATAGAGTTGTTCTGAGGATTAAATGAGATAACCTATGAAAAGTGCTTTGTGCATGACTAATATGGAAATATGTTTCACATGATTGCACATATATAACCTGTATCAAATTACTTACTGTCTTATGGGAAAAAAGAGGAAAAGGAGAGAAGAGGAAAAATTTGGAACTCAAAATCTTACTTAAAAAAATGCGTGCTAAAAGTTGTCTTTATGTGTAATTGGAAAAAAGTAAAATACAAGAAAAAAGGAAGGAAGGAAGGAAAGAAGGAGAGAAGGAAAGAAGAAAGGAAGAAAGGAAAAAAGAAAGAAAGAAAGAAGAAAGGAAGAAAGGAAAAAAGAAAGAAAGAAAGAAAGAAAGAAAGAAAGAAAGGAAGGAAGGAAGAAAGAAAGGAAGGAAGAAGGAACGAAGATAGGAAGGAAGGAAGGAAGAAAAGAAAGAAAGAGAGAAAGAAAAGAAAGAAAGACGGGAGGGAGGGATGGAAGAAGGAAGGAAGGAAGGAAGGAAGGAAGGAAGGAAGGAAGGAAGGAAAGCATTTTGTGCACCTTAAAGCTCTATCTATAATAAATGGTGACTATTGTTCAACCTCAGGTCTTCCTGATTCCAAGTCCAACACACCAAGCACTAGGGCACCTGGCTGCCTCTTTATGTAAGACCCCCCTCTGACTTGTTCCTATAGCCAGGTAAAACCTAGTGGCCGAGGTAGAGATGCAGAAGGCCATTCTTCTTTCCCCAACCCAACCATTCTGAGAGGTGTGGCCTGCATTCAAATACTAAATAAGGAAGACTGGAAGCTGGGCCTTCCATGTGGCAGTTGGTTCCCCCCTAGCCTTAGTCACTGAATAGGTGTTGCCTCAGTCAGACTGAGACTTGTTAAAGACCTTAGCTTAAAAAAGCCAAGATCTCCCATTGCATCCTGGGCCATCTCCAGTCATCCTGATCCATATCTCACCACTATTCCCAGATGACTCTGGAGGACAAAGAGAGGCAGGTGACTTTGCACAGTCCTCCCTCACTTAAAACCAGTTCATTTGCATGTCATGGCATCATCTCTACGATGAATGGCCCTCTTTGAGAACAAAGGACAAACAGTAACAATCCCTTCATGGCTGGGATCATTTCTAAAATAAATGATCTGCCCTGCTTTGCTAAGCTACGACCTCCCAAGATGGGCTTCCACTCCTAAGGGCATTCCCTTTCCTATCTCCACCTATGCCTTTTGAATGGTCAGCTGATCTTTGCCTGGGAAGATGGGTTAATCAGAAGTCAGAGAGCATAGTTGTTCTCAAACACCTGGCTGTATCTTCAAATAGAGGCTAGATCTCTATCAAGGGTCACAAGGGTTTGTGGCTGTTCTCACAAGGACAGAGACAGTATCTTCTTCCTTTTGTCCTGAGCCCCCAACCTCAAGCAACATTGTGCTAGTCACACAGGAAAGGCTTTGGGAATGGAGTTGTAGAAGACCAGCACTGTCTTGCAGTGAGAGGGTAGGAGGTCTGATGCTTGAGTTGAGGTACATGGGGTGATGGTAATGGATGAAGGAGAGAAGATGGGATTGCACAGCTCCTTAGATGTGTTTCAATTCCCAGTTAACTATTTTCATCGTTGTTGTTGTTCTCTGTTTCCCAGATGGATATCACCCTTCTTGACAGAGCATTCCAGAGAATGGTGGGCAAGAT
>CM053588.1:63727523-63750975 GCA_028646515.1 Pseudochirops corinnae | reverse complement strand
GGAGGGAGAATAGAGCAAAGATAAGTCCAGGAAGAATTCACTGTGGGAGGAGCATTGCTAGTAGTTTGTGATTTTAATTACTTACTTTTGTTAACTAAGTATTAAGTTACTTTCAATAGATAAAAGGAGATGCTATCAATCCCCTCTGAATTTTGACACTGTGGAACAAAACCCTAGCCACCCCACTTTAGTTACAGTTCTAGTCTTTGGTGAAGGGTCTCAAAAACGTAACAATAACTGATGTGTCTATGATTACACGGTGAAGTTTTCCAAGACCTTGATAAACATTATCTCATTTGATCTTCACAATAACCCACTGGAGTAAGTACTTCAGGTTTTGTCATCTGTTCTTTACAAATAAGGACACTGAGGATCAGAGAAGTGGAATTATTTGCCCAATGGTAAGGACAAAACATAACAAAAACCTCACGTCAGAGGGAGAACACTTTGGCAGAAAATTCTAAGTGACTAATGAATACATAGGCACAACTAATTCATTTAGTTCAATGAATAATAATTAATAATAATGGTGATGATGATAGCTAGCATTTATATGGGGCAGCTAGGTAACTCAGTACACAGCCAACGCTGGACTTGGAACTGGAAAGACTCATCTTGATGAGCTCAAATCCAGCTTCAGACACTAACTGTGTGGCCCTGGGCAAGTCACTTAACCCCGTTTGCCTCAGTTTCCTCATCTGTAAAATGAACTGGAGAAGGAAATGGCCAACTATTTTAGTATCTCTACCAAGAAAACCCCCAATAAGGTCATAGAGATTCAGAAGTGACTGAAAAATGACTTCATAACAATAACATTTGTGATAGTGCTTTCAGGTTTGCAAGAGCATTATAAATATTTAGTTAATTTTATCTTCACAACAATCTTGGAAGGTAGGGGCTATGATTATCCCCATATTAAAGAGGGGGGAAACTGAGGCACAGTGACTTGCCTAGAATCACACTAGTATCAGAGGCAGGATTCAAACTTAGGTCTTCCTGGATCCAAGTCTTGTGCACTATTCTCTGTACTGCATATCTCCCTCTAAGTTATCAAGTGCCTACTATGCACCTAGCAGACATGAGGACAAAACTGAGTATCCCTCAACCTCAAAAGAAGCTTCTATTCCATTCAGTGTCTCCTGATTCCAACTACCACTATCCAGATAGTGACTACAGTTGAGCTCAGATTCAGCAAGAACCCACACTGGAATTCTACCCAGAACTTCTCCTGGCTGTGTGACCCTGGGGAATCCCCTAGACTTCTCTGATGTTCAGTTTCTTCATCTGAAAAATGTTGATAACGTTGGTACCTGCCTTAAAGGGCTGTTGCAAGGACCAAATGAGCTAACAATGTCTACCCGGTGCTTTCCAAGCCTTAGAATGCTTTATAAATGTCAGCTGCTATTCTATCCTGCTGCTGGCCAAGTCCATTGGAGCAGGTGGTTTCTATATTCAAGTAAGAGGGATACGAGCTCACATTCACAGGGAATTTACCTACTTACAAGTTATTGCTTTCAAAACAAAGGCTAGAGAGAGGACATATGGCAGCTTCTAACATGGCTACCATGGGTCCCTTTTATCTAGAATTCAGGAAATGCCACAGTAGATGGGAGGTTCAACCAGGGGACTGCCAGCATTTCCAGGACTACAGATTGACCATGAATGGCCCACTTCTCCCCCCAGGCTGAAGGAGAGGGTAAAAGGAGGAGACATTCCCTTGGACATGTGGAAATAAGCCATTTTTAGAGAAAGAGCAGCAGAGTAGGGAGAGATTTGGAACCAAAGGACATGGGTCCAGTTCCCAGCTTTTCCACTTACAATCTGTGTGACTCGGGGCAAATCTCTTCAAGTTGCTAACTCCTCTGTTAAAAAAGAAAATCTGAGAGTTGAACTAGGTGACTTCTAAGTTCCCTTCCAATTCTAAAGCTAGGGTCCAATGGTTCCTGCTTTCAGAGGCAGAAATGCATGATAGAGTGCTGACCTTGGGGAAAGTGAGGCTTGGGTTCAAATCACGACAACCACAAGTGCTAGATGTTTGATCCTGGGCAAATATTTATCTGAGCTTTGGTTTCTTCCCATATAAAATGTTGGGGGTAATAATATCACCTACTTGGCAGGGTTACTGTAAGGATCACTGAAGTGAAAATGTCTGCAAAGTACTTTACAGATCTTAAAGTAGTTTATAAATATATATTATTATTATTATTTTGTTGTTCTGTCATTTTTCAAGCATATCTAACTTTTGGTGAACTCATTTGGGGTTTTCTTTGCAGAGTTACTGGGGTGGCTTATCATTTCCTTCTCCAGCTCATTTTACAGATGAGGAAACTGAGGCAAACTCTGACTTACCCAGAGTAAACCAGCTAATAAGTATCTGAAGGCAGATTTGAATTTAGGAAGATGAGAGTCTTCCTGACTCCAATCCCAGCACTCTCTTCACTGTGCCTACTTTTAGGATTGTTGTTGTTGTTATTATCATTATTATTATTATTATTATTATTATTATTATTATTATTATTATTCCTGCTCCTCTTCCTCCTCCTCTTCCTTCTCTTTCTCCTCCTCCTCCTACTATACTACCACTATACCACCACTATTACTACTACTACAACTACTACTACTACAACTACTACTACTACTACTACTACTACTACTACTACTACTACTACTACTATACTACTACTATACTACTATACTACTACTATAACTACAGCTACAACTCAGGTACCCTTTACAAGTACATCAGTCCAGGGTAAGAAAACCTTCTGACCTATGATGATACCATTCTGGAATACTGCAACACATGACGTCATTGTCCTGGAGCTAGAAGGAACCTTAGTCAAACCCTCTCATATTACAGATGGGTAAACTGAAGTCCAGAAAGAATTGATTTACTCATAGTCACATAAGTAATAAGTGACTGAGCCATGATTTGAATTGTTGATTACTCCTGGGACTCAAGAACCAGCAACCAATCATTCCTTCCATTATACTATGAACAGATCAGGAGCACCTGGGATGCCATAATTTCTGTGATATTGGTTTCAGCACTACCTCGCATCCCCCAACAGAATATAAGTTCCTTGAGGGCAGATCCTGATTGCTATTTTTTCCTTTGTTTCCTTAGAGTATAGTACAGTTTGTAGCACATACTAGAAATCTAATCAATGCTTTCTGGATTAAACTGAATTGGGTTTAACTATAGATATATTTATATATCCATAAGGGCACATCTATCTATCTATATCTATAGCAACATTCTCTCTCTCCATATATATAACATATATATACACATATATAATATATACATGTATTATATATATTACATATATACATATATAATGCACCACCTAGCTGCCTCAATATATATATGTATACATATATATTGAAGTACCTAGGTGGTGCAGTGGATAGAACTTCATGCCTAAAGTTAGGAAGATCTGGATTCAAATCCAGCCTTGAGCACTTTTAATAGTTGTGTGACCCTGGGCAAGTCACTCTGCCCTATTTGCCTCAATTTCCTCGTCAGCTAAATGAGCCAGAGAAGGAAATGACAAACCATTCCAGTGTGTTTGCCAAGAAAACCCCAAATGGGGTTGCAGAGAGTCAGACATGACTGAAAACAACAACACAGATACATCTGTCACTTTGGCGGCTTCTGCCAAGGCATCCTCCCCATAGGAGGATCACTGAAGGAATCTTTGATATAAGAAAAAGGACCTTAGATCCAGTTGAAATTCAAGTTGTGCCCCTCACTGTCTAGGCCACCTTGAGGGAGTTCCCTTTCCTTCTCTAGGACTAGTTTTTTTCTCCTCTTTAAAATGTGGAGGTTGGATTACAAGATGTCTAAGGTACTTTCCAGTTCTTAATCCTCTGATCACAGGACCCAACCCCCTCGTTTTTTCAAATGAGGTTGATGAAGCCTCCAGGAGGGCAGTGACTTGTCCAGGGTCACACAAGTAGTAGGTGGCAGAACCACAATCACAAAAACATAGATTTCAGTGGGAAGGGAACTTAGAGCTGGGACGAACTTGGTTCTGCTCTGCTGGCTTGGGAGAACCCATAGTTAAATTTTCAATTGGAGTGTTCACACCTTAGAAATTGGCAAGTGTTGAAAATTAGGGGCTGACTCATTATTTTGTTGATTAACCTGAAGAAATTGGTGAGGAAATATTAATAAGGCAAATCCAACTTAGAAGTATATCATTTGAACATCCCCACCCCCAGCTCACCAGCACACTCTTATCGTAAAGGCCATTTTGTCGAGTTTCTTCATTTTACATAAAAGAATACTGAGTCCCAGAAAAGTCCAGTGATTAATCCAAGGTCATAGAGTCAGTAAATGACAGAGTGTGTGAACGCTGGTCCTCTTCTTCTAAATCCACTACTCTTTCCATGGTATTATGTTGCTTCTCCCAGAAGCATCCTCTTAGCACAGTGGCATACAGTAGTCAGGTTTTGTTTGTCTGTTTTTGTTTTTGAGAGAGGACTCCCTATCTCTCCCAGCAGCCCCTCTTGGGCTGCATCCCACTGCCAATCAGCAAGAAAGCTTTGACTTGCTCCTTTTCCAAACAAAGCTGATTCACTCCTCCTCTATCCCAGAGCTTTCTCATGTTGGTACTAGCCTGAGTGCGGACCCCTGGTTGGCTTTAACTCTCCTATAGTTCCGAACTCTTAGGCTCAAATAAGCCACCAGCCTCAGTCTCCCTCAGTAGCAAAAATTACAAGCATGCTGCCACCTCAACCCAGCACATAGTAGGTTCAAAATAAATGTCGGCTATTCATTGATTTGACTGCTTAGTCTGAAGGGAAAGCTTGTGACAGAGTGGGGGGTAGCAAGGAACAGCAGAGCAGTCTGCAAGTATTTAAGGCCTGTCATGTGGAAGAAGGATTACACTTGTTTAGTTTGGCCCCAAAAGGCAGAACCAGGAGGACTGAACGGAAGTTAGGAGACAGCCATTGTTTTTTGTTTTTTATTTCTGTTTTTCTTTGGTTCTGTGGTAAGAGAATTTCCCAAAAAACAAGCAATGGAAAGGGAGAACGGGCCACCTCAGGAGGTAGTGAGATCCCCATTTCTGGAGGTCTTCAAGCCCAGACTGGCTGACCACTCGTCTGGGGTTGCTGCAGAGGTCTTGTCTCCCTGTGTAGCTATTGGGCCAAGGGACCCCTGGGCTGATTTATGGCTTGGAGATTTCAGTTCTCTGATTCATTGTTTAAGGAGTCCTTGTTTTCCCCTGATTTGGAGACTGCTGCTAAGCAGAGCAGAGCCACCTGGTCCCTGGGGATCATGCAGGAAGAAAATAGAGATATAGATTTATATTTGAAGCCAAGAAAAAAAAACCTGAAGGCAAACAGGACATAATTACTCAACTGGAAGAGGGCCAGGCCGACAGGGGAGCCTGCCCAGCCCATCCCCATCAGCCTTGCTGTCTCTGATCTCCTGTTTTCTGGAGTCTTTTCTTCCTTGGCCCTGTTCAGACTCATTCACTGGGCCATCCACATGTAAACAAAGGGCTGGTGACGCCCTCAGAGTATGGAAACACACGATAGCTAATATCCCAAGATGGTGTTTTCATACATCAAAGCCTTTTAGAACATGGCTCTGTCAGGAGAGCCAACGCATCCTTGATGATGAATAATAAGGAAGACAGAGAAGGGAAGACAAAAGGGAATGTGAAGGGAAGAGGAGGAGGTGTGGAAAGCAGATAGATAATGTTGGCCAGCTGTGGGGAGGGGGAGTCATCTGTGACGACCCCACCTCCTAGTTCTCTAACCGTCCTCTGACATCATCCTCACTCTGCTGGAACCTTGAGGGCCACGAAGAGAACGGACCCGGGTGGGTAGGTCTTACGTGAGCAGAGTCTCAGACTTGGGGTTCTCTGCCTTCTAAAGAATGTTTTGAGGTCAAGGCTGGCTGCCTGTCCATGATGCTACCAGACTCCAAAGATGACTTGTGGGTTGTGGCTGATAAATCATGTAGGCCACAACTGCAGTCTTCTATTCTGTTCTTTAGGCCATGACTTAGCAAGGGCATTGGCAAGGTGGGAGAGCATCTAGCCTGGGGTAGCCAGGTTGATGAAAATTCCTTGAACCCACACTTTATGAGAATCAGTTGAAGGAATTGGGAATTTTTAGACCAGAGAAGACAAGACTCATGAGGTTTCTGAAACCTTCGAACATTTGACAGTTGGTACTTGGAGGAGGGATAAGTCTTGCTCTCTTTGCCCTGGAGCAAGGATGGGGAATCTATGGTCTTGAGGCCAAAGATGGCCTTCTAGGTCCTCAAGTGTGGTCCTTAGACTGAATCCAAACTTAACAAAACAAATCCCCTTCTTAAAGGAATTTGTTCTATACAACTTGGACTCAGTCCACACCCAAAAACCTAGAAGGCCACATGTGTCCTCGAGGCTGCACATTCCCCATCTCTGTCCTAGAAGGAAGAACCAGGAGCAAGAAATTGCATAGAGGCAGAATTTGGCCTGATGTCAAGAAAACTTCTTAACCATTGGAGAGCTATCAAAACGAGGCCTCCTACCTCTGGCCTTCTCTGTTCTAAGGGCTGCCTTGGAAAGTAGTAAGAGCTAGCATTGTATAGTTCCTAAGGTCTTTGCTTATGTTATCTCATTAATTTTACAACAACCCTATGAAGTTGATGTACCCATTTTACAGATGAGGAAGCTGAAGACAACTTACTTGCCCAAGGAAATACAAATAGATTCAAACTCAGGGCTTCCTGAGTTCTATCACTATACACACAATGCCATTTAACTTGTTCTACAGGTAGTGAGTTCCCACTCCCTGGAGGTAGTAAAAAAACAAAAAAGTCTACAGAAGCGGGTACCATGGTAGGAATTTTTACTGAGGCAAATGTTAGATAAGATGACAACTAAGGTAACTTCCCACTCTGAAATTCTATGACGAGAGGAGCAAAAGAAGCCTGGGGATTTGAAGATCCAGGTTCTAATCTTGGTTCTGATCTTGGTTCATTGTATGATTTTGCAGAAGTCATTTTCTTATCTATAAAGTAAAAGATTTGACTAGACTAAGGTCCCTCCCAGCTCTAACACTGATCCTGTGCTGTTTAACATTGTCATCAATGACTTGGGTGAAGACAGAAGTAACAAGCTTGTCCTATTTGGAGACAGCACAAAGTTGTATAAAATGGTTAGTAAGCTGTATTTAGAGGGCCAATATCCAGAAAGGCTGTAATAGATGAAGGAAAAAAAAAAATGAAACATATTGAGGATATGTGGAAAGCCCTGCATTTGATTCTAAAAACAACAGTAAAAAATATTACAACCTGCATAAGGTTGTAATGGGGACAATATGGCTAGACAACAAGCATTTCATTTAAAAATGATCTGAAGGTTTTAGTGGACCACAAGCTTGATATGAATCAGGAGGATATCATGGTATCAAAAAAGCTGATGTTATGTTAGATCACATTAAAGTGTCCAGATTCTTTGACTTCCCTCCCCCATCCACAGCCCCCACTGCCCCCTGATCGGTCCATGAGACGAAGTATTGTTCCGAGTTCTAAGCATCGCATTTCAAGAGTGGTGCTGATCAATGTGAATGTGTGCAGAAGAAGGCAGCCAGGACAACAGGAGGACTGATTGTGTGTGTGTGTGTGTGTGTGATTCTATATTAGGAATAGTTCAAGGAAATGGGTATCTTTATCCTGGAGAAGAGAAAATTGGGATGGGAAGAGGCAGGGGAAGCTTGAGAGGCAACTGTAAGCCTTTGAAGGGTAGTCATGAGGAAGGATTCATTGTGCTTGTGTTGTTGTTGTTGCTGTTGTTGCTGAGGATTTGGCCCAGTATTCTACATACAGTAGGTGCTTAATTATTGTTTGTTGAATGGCTATTTGACCTCGGTGGGTAGAACTAAGACAAAAAGGTGGCGGTTACCAGAAAGTAGATTTTGATTTCACATAAGAAGAAAATGTCATAACAATTAGATCCGTCCCAAAGTGGAAGGAGAATTCTTTGGAGTAGGGGTTTGGAGGGTAATAGGTTCTTTATCTCTGCAGAACTTCAAAAACAGTACGTAAGATTCTTTTCAGGGAATATGGAAGAAAAGATTTATGTTTGTGCTGGTGTGAGTCTAGGTGAGTTCTAATATCCCTTCCAACTCTGAGACTCTTAAGTTCTGCATTCTAAGAGCCCTCCTACCTCTGACCTCTGTTCTAGGGACCCTCCCAGCTCTGACCTCCTGTGTTCTAAGGGCCCTCCCAGCTCTGACATCCTGTGTTCTAGGGACCCTCCCAACTCTGACCTCCTGTGTTCTAAGGGCCCTCCCAGCTCTGACATCCTGTGTTCTAGGGACCCTCCCAACTCTGACCTCCTGTGTTCTAAGGGCCCTCCCAACTCTGACATCCTGTGTTCTAGGGACCCTTCCCGCTCTAACATTCTGTAGTCGAGGGTCTCTTCCAGCTCTGCCATTCCACGACTTTATACTTTCCCAATGACCTGGCCTTGCTGTGGCTTCTCTCTCCTGAGACCTTGCAGCTTGTCCCTGTCTCTTTCTACTCCAATTTCCCTCTCTTGAATTTAAAAAATGGCTTCACTTAAAAAGCCATCTGGGAAAATGGATGGGATCTCAGTACATTTTGCAGAATAAGTTTTCAGGGAAGAGAGCCAGAAAAAAATGGTCTAGGCCATATAATCCCCATCTTATTAAACCTCATAACTCTGACCCTTAGAGAATTGTATTTTCTCTATTGTAAATTCATCCCCACAACACACTGGGGTGAGTTCTCATTTGTCTTCCAGTGGGATGCCTCTAAATTCCTTGAGCCTGTCCTCTCCCTCTCTCTCAGCCCAAGAGAAAATCACTGATCTTTCATCAGTGAGACGCTAAAGCTGTGCCTCCTCTCATCAGTGTCTATCCACTCATCTGGGACCTGACCAGCTGGACTCCTTGTGGCTTTCTGCCAGAGAAGTGGCATCTCCTCCCTGCACACTTCATGACTCTGGCTTCCTTTTTTTCCTCCCCTCCAAACCCAGTTTGGTTTCTTAAGCTCTTGATTCCTTCATTGCTTACTCACATCTAGTCATTTTTCCAGACTTTAAGACCCAGCTAGTGGCGGCCTTTTGCCCTTGAACCTGCCTCTGCTTATCCTCTCTTCACTGGACACAGAGATCCCTTAGAACTCCTAAGACCCTGCCCTCATCTACCCTCTGGGAGCCCCTCAGGCTTGGGGCTCCATCATGGGGTGGATACCCTGGGATTAGAGGGTGAAAGAATTGTTCTTTATTTCACACTTTTATTTCTAGACAGCCCTGGGCCTGCCAGGCCTTCATAAATCTCAGCCAGCCTGGAAGAAACATGATATGATGAGATATGTACCGGTTTTTGGAATCTGAGGACCTTGATTCTAAGTCCAGCTTTGTCCTTTACTACCTGTGGGACCCTGGGCAGATCATATAACCACTGTGAGCCTGTTTCATCACTTGTCAAAATTAGATGTTTGCACCTGATCTAGGATCTTATGATGCACCTGCGATGCTAGTCCTGACGGGAGAGCATTCTGCCATCTTTCCTGCTGCTGGATACAAGCAATCTTGCTTTTTACCTCTTCCTCAGGAAACAAAAATCAATTCAATGTTACCACTGCTGTTGTAAAGGTCAGCACAATCTGTCACCCTGCAGTGACACTTAGAATCTCTGTGACCTCTGGAACAAAGCTCCCTTCCCTGGTCACCAGTCCCCACTAGGAGATGGATCCCCCAGGAGAATGTAAGCCTGTGGAAGTCAAGGACAGCCTCATCTCTATGTGGATCCCTGGCCCCTAGAGTAGTAACTTAAGAGATGCTAAATAAATGTCGATTGATTAATTACCCTGGGACTTTAATAGTTGTTGGTCAATTAACTAGACAAGTCAAGTCAACAAGCATTTATTAAGCTCTTAATGTGCACCAGGTACTACCTAAGCAGCTAAGTGAGACAGTTCCTGCCCTCAAGGAACTTACATTCTAATTGAAAGAGCCTACAAGTAAAAGGGAGCTGAAGAAGCAGGAGTGGGGAGGAATGGTGGAGATACCTTCCATCCAGGGTGGTAGACTAAATCCTGGGCAGGTGAGTTGACAATGCAGCCTAGAGAGGAATGAAGGCACAGTTGGCCTGTACACCCCTCTTTAATTTGGAGGTTCACTATCAAACATTTGTGAGAAAGGTAATGCTGAGGGTAGCCAACGGCTGACCCTTCCCTCTGCAGACCATATCTATAATATTGCAGCCCCAATTTTAGGATGGGCCTGGGAGCCCTGGAGAGTACAGAGGATGACCTGTGTGCTAAAGCGACCAGGGCCAGGCATATGAGGATTCGTTGGAAAGAGCTGGAGATGTTTAGTCTAGAGAAGAGGAGATTTGAAAAGTGTGGAGAGACATAAGTCTGCATATGCCTGAATTGGAATTTTGAGCTGTTCCTCTTTGCCCCAGAGGGCTGAACATAATAGCAATGGGTGGACATTACAACGCCATATTTCTGGTCCATATATAGAAATTTGCCAAAGAATTAGAACTTCAGTTCCGAAGTAGAGCAGGTAAGTATTTCTCCATCACTAATGCATCAGTGTATTTCCCGATCACTAACAGACTTCAAGAAGATGCTGGATTGACCACTTATCAGTGATATTTTGGAGAGGACTCCTGCTCAAGTATATACTGGACTCCTCCAGGTCTGATATTCCTACATTGTGGCTACTACATGCTAAATGTGATATGGGCACATTCACAGAGGTAGTAAGAGTTTGAGCCAAGATTACAAACCAGACCTTTTGACTATAGACCCAGCTCTCTCCTCCACCTCCACCCCTTACTCCATTATTCTGCCTCCACCCTCACAGAAAGGAGTGATTCTATTAGACTGGAATCCATATCCCAATCTAGAAGGTCCAGGAGATATGACCCACCCCACCTGGACAGTAGTGGCAGGACCATCTCCATCTGTAAGCTGAGCAGAAGTTGGGGAGGGAAAGGATAGGAAGGACTCTGGGGATAAGGTTTAAGAAAGCAGGCCCAGTGAGGAGGGCCAAGGAATGAAATTACAAAGGATTGAAAGTCCAGAACTATAGTCTGGGGCATCTTTTTTTTTGCAAAGCAGTTGGGGTCCAATGACTTGCCCAAGGTCATACAGCTAGTAAGTGTCAAATGTCTGAAGCCAGGTTAGAACTCAGGTCCTTCTGACTCCAGAACTAGTGCTATATCTACTAGTCTGGGGCATCTTACAGATCCATCCTCAAAGATATCTCTGCATCCCAAGTCATCTTCACCATCACCTTCTTTCTTTTCTCTCTTGGACCCTAGGGACCACTTTTTTCCTTCTACAGCTACCACCTGTTTTTCCAACAAAGGTTTCCCAGGTCCCTGAAGAACACAATGAAATCTCCCACATTCCCTCCTAAACCTAAAGCAAAGATATACCTTTGGAGGCTCTCCATTTTAGTGTGAAAATTAGAAACAGACAAGGATAAGCACAGTTACCTCCTCATCAATTTTATAAGCACGGGATGGGAGTTTGTAAAAAAAAAAAAAAAACAACACTGGTTTTTGCCATAGACTACAAGCTTAATGAGTCAGTATTGTGTATAGTAGGTAAAAAAAAAGTCTTGGGCTACATTAAGAGAGGCATGTTCTTGAGGAATAAGCAGGTGATTGTACTCTGTACTCTGTCCTGGTCTGACCACATCAGCTGTATCATTACCAGTTCTGGACATTTCATTTTAGAAAGGATATTTATAATCAATCAATACACATTTATTAAATGCCTACTATGTGCCAGGCATTGGGATGGGGATGAAAAAGGAGGCAAATGCCAGTCCCTTCCCTCAAGGAGCTCCCAAGCTAATGATAACCTGGAGAGGTCCAGAGAAGGGCAACAGACAGGTGGAGGGCCTTGAAGTCACACTACATGAGAAGAGGTTGCAGGAGATTTCTAGCCTGGAAAAGAGAATATTCCAGCAGGAATCTGATCGCTGTCAGCAAGGATTTAAATAGCTAAAAGGGATTAGATTTGTTCCGTTTGGCCCCAAAGGACAGAAACAGAAGCTATGGGTGAAAGTTTTTAAAAGGCAGATTTAGATTTGAGTCTAAGAAAAACAATAAAGTCTTAACCATTAAAGCTGTTCTTTGTGCAGAGACTGGATGACTTCTTGTCTTGTATGGTGTTGTGGGCATTCCTTTTTGAGCATGGATGAGATTGCCAATTCTGAAAGTCTGTGCCCTGTGATAATTGTGTCTGTTCCCCCTGCCACAGACCTCACCCCCCCCCAAAAAAAAATACATGCACATATATGACAGGGCTCAGAACATAGCCACTCGAGGTGCACACAGCCCTCTTAGTATTCTATTCCAGGGGTCTGAGCCAAAGGACACAGGCGTATTTGTCCCCATATGTTGGCTTATCTTGAATTCTACAAACATACATTAAGAACCTATAGTGTGCATGGCCCTAGGCTGGTTATTCCAGGATTGGAAAGTCTGGAGACCATATGCCTGCTTCCATGGAGCTCAGAGTGGGATGATCTTATGTATACACAAATAACTATAATATAGAATCTCAGAATTTGAAAGAGACATGAGGTCATCTATTCCATCTCGTACATGAGCAGGAAACCTTCTCCAAGATACCTTATTGGAGGTGGTTCAGCTCCTGTTCAGCCCCAGAGGTAATGGAGAAGTCATTGCTTTCCTAGAGTACCCATTGTGTGTGTGGACAACTGATTTCTAAAATGGTTGTCTTAATATTGGTGCTGAAATCTGCCACTCTGCAACTTGTCATGGTTTTAGTGATGGAGCTTTCTACCCATTGCTCCTTCCCCTTTTTTCATGTGGCAACCTCTCCAGTCAGAATGGGTATGCTCCTGTGGAGCGGAGTAAGCTCCTCCCTCTCTCTCTTGCTCAAAGAAGGCTTATGGCATGTTTGAGAGTTATTTCCATATAAGAGGGACCATCAAAAGAAAGAGTCCAACCTCATAAAGACCTGTAGACAACAGCAGACACACATGGGCATCTAGATAGAGATCTTCACTGGAAACCAATCCATTCATCAGACCACCAGTACCCCAACCCAACACCTCCAAAGGAATCAGTACCAATTTGGTAAACTAAATTGTCAGTGGAGTAATAGTACCAAAAAGGGAGAACAACAGTTATGGCAAGGTCCCATGGAACTCAGGAGCAGAGAAGCCAGAACTGAGGATAAGCAAGACGTAGAATCATTAAGTAAAGGAGCCAATTTCCTGGCTCAGATATTCAATAGTACTGTGAGCTATGTGCACTGTGTAGGTCCTAGGTAGGCGGAAGAAGGTCAAGTCTCTATCGAATCAGAGGCACACACAGTAGTTCTATAATTTGACAGTTGATCAAATCCTTCAGGGAAATAGGGAGAAAAGTTTTCTTGAGGGTGTGTATAGGCTTGGGTTTGAGTCTTTTCTGTGTTTTTCCTATGTAAATAGAATATAATCTCTCTATTTAATACTCTTGTTTGCCTGTGTGCTTGTAAGGGAAGCTAAGGGCCCTTTGGGGGAAGAAAATGAACCAGAAATTTACATACTCAGGATTTCATTGTGCTGGCACTCAGCCCAAAGAGCTTTTTGCTTCTCTAGGATGGAGGCAGAATCCAGAAAGATTTGGGGAAAAGAACCTCCAAAATTGGCCTCTTTTCAGAAGGACCCCCCTGACACAAGTCACTTCTTTCAATCAGTCTTCTTCCAACATTGTTTGAGGCACTTCATCACCATGGCCAGTGGTTCAAGAACTCACAGAAAACACACACACACACACACACACACACACACACACACACAGCCCAGTGAAGGGAAAGACCAGGGAAGCCAATTATTTCAAACAATATTCTTCCAGCATGGTTTATGGCCCATCACCATCATGGCCAGTGGCTCAAAAACCTCCATTCTCAGATTACCTTTCATCCAATCTTTATATATCTTGTGTGAATGAGTTATTTACTAGCTTCCATTACTTACCAGTCTCTCTCAGTAGATTATAAATGCCTTGAGGGGCAAGGATAATTTGATTTTTTGGTATCTCCAATGCCTAGCACATGGTGCCTGTTACACAGTAGGAGCTTAAAGAATGCTCACTACAATTTCCTGACTGCTACCTCCCCACCCAAGTCCAGCTTCCCTAGCAGCACCTTCTCACGCTCACACTGAGGATGATGTGGCAAGGCCTCCACCACACATTCATAGGACATTGTTTCCGGGGCCTCTCCATCCAGAAGGTTCCCAAAGGAGTCCAGTAGAATTTGTCTTTTAAGAGCTGATTGGATAGTGCCTTTTATGATAACCCTGAGCCTATTTTGTGCAGCTTGCGCCAGGAAGCAAAACTGCTGGTTCCAGCTCTGCCCTTACCCAAAGCCTTTCCACCCTACTGGAGTCACAGTGCTTTGAGATCATAGGACCATAGAGTCAAAGAGGGAAGGGAATATTGAGGCCATCTCACCTAGCCTCTTCATCTTACAGATTAGGAAACTGAGATCCAAAGAAGTTATGTGACTTGACTAAGGTCACACAGGTGTTAAGTAATACATCCAGGATTTGAACCCAGGTCTTCAGACTCCAAATCCAGGGTTCTTTCTACTGTACCATTCCCAAGGCTTGTTCTCTGCCTTAGCCTTAAAGAGCTCAAGGACATGACCACAGTATGATGAGGTATTAGAGCAAGATTTCTGTGGAAGATCCTATCATACCAAGTAATTGAATAATTAATTCAATAATAAAGATGTGATGTACTCAGAGGTGCAATTTAAAAATGTGTCAAAGACTGAGTTATCCCCTTACATATGGAAAAGAGATTACTGTTATTCTCCCACCAAAAAAAAGACCAAAAATAGATCAAGAAACACTGGCCTATATACACTGACTTTCTTACGAATGATCTATTCATGTTTCAAGGATGTATCTTCCCCTAGTGCTTAGCACACAGCAAGTGATTAATAAATGCTTCATTCATTCATCATAGAGCTAAAGCTGAAAAGGAACCTCAGAGGCCCTCTAGGCCAACCTCTTCATTTTACAGATGTAAAAAGAGGCCCCAGTGGGGCAGCTAGATGGTGCAGTGAATAGAGCAGTGGCCCTGGAGTCAGGAGGACCTGAGTTCAAATCCAGCCTCAGACAATTAACACATACTAGCTGTGTGACCTTGGGCAAGTCACTTAACCCAATTGCCCTGCCTTCTACGCTCCAAAAAGCATAAAAAAGAGGTCCCAAGTTCACAAAGTAAATAAGCCTGAAGCAGAGACTTGAGATCCAGAGTGATCTCCAAGGTTACATACGGTCATATGAAGTCCATAGGACCATATGATTGTAGATTTCGAGCAGGGAGGCATCCTTGGAGATGACACTCTGCCCAGCTTGCCTCATTTTATGGGCCAAGAAATGAAGACCCAGAGTGGTGAAGGGACTTCTCCAAGGTCATTTCAGGGGTGAGATTCAAATGCAAGCCTGCAGGTCCTGAGCTCTCTCCATTGACCCACACTGCCTTGCTTTGACAAACACAAAAAGGAAGAAGGCAGGCTTTTGCAAACACACCTTTGCATTCACACAATAACAGAAAAGTTCAGGGATGACAAGCAACACCCCTTCTTCTTGTTAGATGACAAAAAAGCATTTGACCCTCGGTAGAACAAAATGCAACTTGAAAGCCTTTCCTCCAACAAGCATCCTCTCATGCATATGTTTAAGACATACAAGCTTCCTTGACAAGCACAGCCACAGAGAGCTCAGCTCTAAGATCCTCTGATTAGCCCAAGATAACAAGCGAGGGGCAGCCCCTCTCACCACTCCCTGAGCACCTGTGGCGGGCTGGGTGTCCTACCTGAGTCAGTGCAGGCGTACTAATGGGAGCCCTGGAGACTAAGCAGAAGCAGGTTGTTGGAGCTTTGGCAAGAGAGACAGAGGAGGGCTGCACTGAGGACAGAGGCTGGGACTATGCCTGCCTTGGGACCTTGCAGGAGTGAGTTCAATGAAAGGCTGAGAGATGGGGAGCTGTCCACAGCTACTCATCTCCATCTCAGGCTGCAAATTCCCTACTGTGGTCTATTTCAAAAACAAATTGCCCAGAGAAGCCCAGCGAAACGTGACTGTATTGAGTTAGGAAATTCCCCAGAAGGAACTCCAGTGCAAATTTGTACCTTCTTGCCTAATTGAATGTCTTGGGATACTGAGATTAAGTGACTTGTCCAAGGAGACACAGTCAGTATGCATTCGAGGTGGGACTTGACTCTGAGGACCCAGCTTTATGCCCTTTACCATGCTACCTGTCACCCTCCCCCTTTTCATGTTGTTTTCCTCTACTCCCCACCTTACTAGCTGACCAAGTCTTTCTGCTCCCTTATCTCCCCCCACCCCCTCATTCAGATCTGCTCATCAGTACACAAGTATTTAAAAAGAGCTTGCCATTTCCCATACACAGGGCTAGATGCTGAAGATACAAAGGCAAAAGAAATGCCCTCAGTCACACTGAGCTCTAAATTCATTCAACAACTAAAAAAATTGATAATAGGCAGCAAAGCTTAGTGCCCAGAACTCTGGTCTCACAGTCAGGAAGATTTGGGTCCAAGCCCTACCTCTGATATAGATAATTAGATGGATAGATAGATGATAGATACATAAGTAGGTATATAGATGGATAGATAGATAAATGGAACAATGTGTAAGTAGATATATGGATGAGTGGATGGATGGATAGATAGACAGACAGACAGATATATACATATATATATATAGAGAGAGAGAGAGAGATGACAGATAGATAAGTAGGTAGATAGATAGATAGATAGATAGATAGATAGATAGACAGATAAATGGAACAATGTGTAAGTAGATATATGGATGAGTGGATGGATGGATAGATAGACAGAGAGATAGATGGATGGATAGATAGATAGATAGATAGATAGATAGATAGATAGATAGATAGATAGACTGGGTGAGCCTGGACAAGTCACTTAACCTTAGTGGCCCCGAGTATCTAAGACTACATAAGTTGGAGAGCAGCTACAGAGCTGCACTGGTACAGGGGGCTTCATGACTTGATAAGTAGATTCAAGGGTTGCTCTAGGTACCAAGATTTCTAGTTACAGATCTTTGTTAGGCAGATGTTCAACCCATTTTACAGATGAGGAGGCTGAAGATAAGACAAGTGAGGACTTGGCAGTGATCTCAAAGGCAGAGTTTCAAAACTAGGACTCAAAGCAAGGTTTCATCTATTTATATTAAGTTTATTTATTAAGAATTTGCTGTATATTCCAGATACTTGATGTTGATGGACATACAAAGATGAATAGTAACTGTCCGCAACCCTATGAGGCTTACAATCAAGCAAAAGATATGACAAATGCAAATAGACAGGCAACACTTTACAAAAATGTCTGTAAAGAAGAGATCTGAATAGGAGCAGGAGAGAAATACCAAGATCATAGCCTTAGGGGTGGAAGGGAGCTCCCATTTGGCCAATTTCCTCGATCTGTGGGCAGCTAGGTGGCACCATAGTGCACAGAGCACTGGACTTGGAGTCAGGAAGACTCATCGTCCTAAGTTCAAATTTACCTCAGACACTTAAGAGCTGAATGACCCTGGACAAGTCACTTAACCCTGTTTGCCTCAGTTTCCTCTTCTGTAAAATGAGCTGGAGAAGGAAATGTCAAACCACTCCAGTATCTTTGACATGGACAGTGTAACACAATTGAACAACAGCAAGACATCATTCTACAGATGAGACATGGGAGCCAGGGGAGACTAGGTGATTTGCCCAAGGTCACTTAGGGAGTGATGTGGAAAGCCCAGGATTCACCAGTTCTCTGTTTCCAAGCTCAGGCTTCTTTTGACTCCATATACTGTTCAGTTCTTTGTAAGTTCAGAAGAGGGAAAGGCTACTTCCAATTAAATGGATCAAGAAAGATTTCATAGAGAGGGGGCATTTCAGCTGGACTTGCAAAAATAAGAAATATTTCTACAGGCAAACATCGAAGGGAGGGCATTCAAGGCAGCATAAGGAGAGACCCCAGACAGCACAAAACAGGACAACATAAGGATGGGAAGAAATGAGCAGTATAGAGAACCATGAAACTTTAATGTCTGGGGAAGGAAGAAGAGCTGACTTGCACTTTAACAAGGGGGAAAGAAGAAAGCTAGTGTTGGCATTCCAGATAAAAGCAAGCTAGGACTAGGAGGCATTTGAGGAGACAAGAGAGAGCTTCTCTTGTGACCCTGAATTCACAATAGGTTTCCAGGTCTTATCCCCAGGCTCCTCCAAGTCTCTGGTTTGTCCAAATTAGAAGCTGGAGCTCCCAGTAATGAGATCATCATAAAGTCACTGAAATTAGAGCTTCGAAAGACCTTCTTAGCATTATGCATGTAAATATTTAACTACCAGCTCTCCTGAAAAAAGACATTTATAAATGGCAAATGCACAATTTAAGTTTAATCTGCATTATTAAGATTTCCTCAATGACTTTCTTAAGTTTAGACAATCAACAAAACAATAAATCAAGCGCTGATTTGTAGCATTTGTTGATTTCCAAGTTGTAAATTCAGCAATCACTAAAAATTTAGCAATCAGTTGTGTGAGTCAGTACAAGCTGGTCCCGGCATGCCACTAGACCTTCCAGAGTCCTTATTTCATAGAGGGGTAGAGATCAGGAGATGAGGAGTTGTGTGCATGTTGTGGTTTGTCCTTCATTCTCGAAGAGGACCATGACATCAGGGAGATGATGCCATGACTTGTGAGTCAATTGGATTTAAGTGAGGGAGGGCTGTGCAAAGAGGTCGCCTGACAAGCTGCCAGAAAAACCAGGAATTAGGCCTAGGTTTGATCGGATTGGAGCGTTGGTGAGACCCCCCACATCATTTATGGATGCACCACTGGCACCAGTAGCTTCCCCTGGACACTGCCTGGAGGTTGCTAGGCTTACTCTGGCTGCTCCCTCAGGGCTCAGGCCAGCTCTGCAGGCCAGCTCTGCTGGCCAGCTCTGCTCTCCAGGCAATTACTTTGAATATATTAGATATTTACTTATCTGAGTACATCTGAGTTTTTTTCCAGAGCTGGATCTATGGCCCTATGTTATTGCTTTCACCACACACACAGGATGAGAGTTCCTTAAGGGTTGGGGCATTTGTCTTTTATCCCCATTACCTAGTATAGGCTTTGACATATAGTATTGTTGTTCAGTTGTGTCCGACTCTTTGTGATCCCATTTGGGGTTTTCTTGGCAGAGATACTGGAGAGGTTCGCCATTTCCTTCTCCAACTCATTTTAAAGATGAGGAAACTGAGGCAAACAGGGTGAAGTGACTTGCCCAAGGTCACATAGCTAGGAAGTATCTAAGGTAAGATTTTAACACTGGAAGATGAGTCTTCCTGACTCCAGGCCTGGCCACTCTATCCACTGCCCCACCATCAATGGATACAATTACCATGATAATGTAAATGAAGTGTCAGCCACCCACCCCACCAAAAAAAAAAGAGCCAAACAGGTTGAATGAAAAACTAACAATGGTTCCAGAAAATAGAAAATGAAGCATGTGTCCCTTTTTTCCAAGGAAGGATGGGGGATCACTAGGGCAGAATGTTGCATACACTGTCAGATCTGGTTATTATGTTGATTCTTTTTTGCTTAACTGTTTCTTTTTGGTAAAAGACAGGGTTTTATTTGGGGAGTGGGAGTAGAATAGTGGACATCTGGAAAGGACTGTGACGTAAAAGTAATCACTAAATCTTATTCTGAATAAATGAATGAAGTCGAGGTCTCAGCACTATCCCTGAAGAGCTTTTGAGGGAGAAGCTGGGCAGTCTGCTTTTCTCATTAGCACTGTTCAAGGCTGCTTATGACAGATTAAGGCCACCCTAGGCAGGAGTGGGGGTCACCAATCACAGCTTAATCTGCCCTAGTTTATAAAGTACAGATGGGAGGAAAGGAGGTCTGCCCAGGGACTACAGAGGCTTTGAGATCAGCTTCCTTCATCCTCTCTTCTCCTTACTCTAAGGAAAATTCATCCTGAAGGACTAACGCATGAGGTTTGGGAGGAAATATGATGTCCTTGGGATTCTGGGGTCAGAAGACTTTAAACTCCTTCTTACTACTGTTCTGAATAACGCCAGCCGAGATCAAAGATTCCGCTCAGCAATCCTCATGTTCACAGCAATCTGTGCCACCATCTGTGGCTTATACCTTTACCTTCCCTGCATCATAGCCTCATCATCCACCCCTTCCCCTTTCTAGGATCAGTTATGTTCTCAGGACTGGGGCTATTTATTCCCACCATTATCTAAAGAGCTGAAGGCTTAGAAGACCATTATAGTCAGAAGTGGGTGAACTGTGAGTTGGATCCAAAGAGGACATTGGACTCAATGCCCTCCAAAATTGCCTCCAACTCTAAATCTACAGGGACTTTGAACAAACTGGCGATCCATCATGGACCCATCATTCCATCAATGTGAGTCCTCCCACCCCCAGGACAAATCATAACCCACCCACCCTGTCTCATCCTCTACACCAATCTGAGCCTCTCCATAAATGCTACACAGAGCCTCTACCAATATCCTGAAACCTCAAGCATTTTAGGCTGTCTATCTGGTATAAGAGACAGTGTGGGACAGTGGATAAAGCCCTGGGCCTGGAATAAGAAAGGCCTGAGTTCCAATCTCATCTCAGAAACTCCCTGGCTGTGTGACCCTGGGCAAGTAGCCTAGTCTATCTTGGTCTCAGTTTTCCCCTCATAAACAACCATTTATTAAGAACTCACCCACCATGTGTGAGGGTTTATTCTAAGTGCTGGTAGAAATAGAAAAGTTTAACCTCTCTAAGACCCATTTCCTTTCTTCATCCATAAAACAGGCATAATACCCTCCTCATATGAAATGAAAAAACATAGATGTAACGGTACAGAAACACCAGCCATCAGCAGGATCCCCTGCTCTGCTATACAACTTACCCAAGGTCTCCCCTGGTTTGGAATTTACTGCAGAGTCATCCCTTTGGATGAGCGTAGCCCTCCCTCAGTTTCTTTTTTTTCTTTTTTAAATAATACATTCCCCTCTGCTCTCACAGAGACTGCTCCCTGAATTTATCCAAGCTACTGCAGGGGCTGCCAGAGAACATATAAATCTCTAACTGACATGCCAGGGCCAGGTCCTCACGCCACCGGTACCCAAGGGCTTGAGCCAGTACAAGGCTAGGCTGTCCATTTGTCCTCAGACAGCTCCACTCCCACCTCCCTCAGCTTTGTCCATGGGAAGTTTCCATTTCAGAGCCTGCCCTGGGAAGACCAATGACAGAAAATTTATCTCAGGGACTTTTGACACTGAGGTCTTTTAATCTCATCAGAAAGACATTATACAAGGTGAGGAAAGACACTTTTGGAAATAAACATGGGGTCATCTCTGGTTTTTAAGAACCATCATTAGGAAATCAAATGCTTTTGCCACTGTTAAGTCCTCTAAGGGTTTGGCCTTATTTCAAGCAGAAAGAGTATGTAAAAGGCAATGGGACCCCACTCTCCCCCCGCAAAAAATGTTACCCTCTCTGGTCCCCATATTTTTGTACCTACCACCTCTCACTGGTGCCTGAAATTCTATCAGTGGAGATTTACTCCTTGGACTAAATTCTTGGCTGCTCCTTCCAAATACAAATTCTTATGCAATGTTTCAGACCTCTTGTCTGAGATTATTTTATCAAAGGTTTCTTGCCCTGAGAGGAGGGGCCTGGGCAACATGAAAACAGATTTGAGGAGGGAAGGAGCAAACTGACTTGAAGTTCAGGATGGGTGAGGACTCAGTGTAGCAGAAAGAGAATTGGTTCATAAGACCTGGACTCAAATCCTACCTCTGATTAATGACCTTTGGTGAGAAGGAATCTTCTAGGATCGTGGCAATTTAGAAAAATAAAGCCTTACAGATTTTTTTTGTTTGTTTGTTTCTAGTAACTTTGTACAGTTCCCCCCCCACACACACACACACACTTAAATCTTGTTGGGTAACATATCATGCCATCGCTTCCCAGATGTCATGGTCCTCTTCAAGAGCAAAGGACAAATAACCTCTGTGAGGAAGAAATACAACTGCCCCACTGGGGACCCAACTGGCCAGTTGGACAGCTCAGTTCTCTTTCTTTCCTTCCTTCCTTCTTTCTTTCTTTCTTTTTTTTCTTCTTTTCTTCTTTCCCTTTGTCTGCATAAGGTATCATAGTCTTACCTACAAGTGCTCTACCTAAAGGAATACAAATTTTGATTTCTGAAACCTTTTTTTTTTGTTAAGGACTAGACTTAAAGTCAAATCACTCTGGTTCTTTTTGATTGGCCAACAATAGGTCCCAGGTCAAGCCCCGCTTGGTCATTGTTTGGGCCCTGATTGGCTCAGAGTAAATGTAAATAGCATTGTTTCTGTTTTGGCCAGAAACTCTGATGGTCTTTCTCTCCCAGATTGATTTTTGTTTCACTAGGTAAAGAGGCCATTCTCTGCTTCACTTTTTGCCTAGCCTTAATCACTGAATGGGCATTGCTTCAATCAAACTGAGACTTAATAAAAGACCTTAGTTTGCAAAGGTCAAGGTCCCCCACTACATCCTGGGCTATCTCCAGTCATCCTGATCTATATCTGGCCACTGGACCCAAATGGCTTCAGAGGAGAAACTGAGACTGGCGCCTTTGCTCAGCCCTCCTTCTCTTAAACCCAATTCACTTGCAAGTCATGGCATCACCTCCCTGGTGTCGTGGTCTTCTTCCAGAATGAAGGACAAACAACACATTGCCATCATTTCAGAATACACCCTTCCCCAGTCAGAACACCTTGCCTTTTTACTGTAGGCCATAGTTTCTCTTTTATGTATGTGCCAGTTAATGCTTATGAGTCTATGGGTTTTAAGCATTTCTGTGATGGAAGAAAAAAATAATTGTCCTGTACATAACAGCTACTACTTTGTGTGGACCTTTCTACAAAGGACCCTGTTAATTGTTTTGTAGGGGAGACAATCTAGACATGAGCCATGGCTAGGCTGTGTTGGGATGTTTTTCCTGAAGTAACTGCAGGTGGGGAAATACTGAGTCAAATATCTTGAGAAAAAAACTAGATCACCTTGTGGAAGAAGGGGCCCTTCTCACTCTGTGGATAAAAAGGAAGGAAGGAAGGAAGGAAGGAAGGAAGGAAGGAAGGAAGGAAGGAAGGAAGGAAAGAAGGATGGAAGGAAGGATGGAAGGATGGAAGGAACGATAGAAAGAAGAATGGAAGGAAGGATGGAAGGAAGGAAGGAAGGATGGAAGGAAGTGAAGGAAGGAAGGAAGGAAGGCAGGAAGGAAGGAAAGAGGGGAAGGAAGGAAGGAAGGGAAGGAAGGAAGGAAGAAAGGATGGAAGGAAGAAAGGAAGGAAGGAAAGAAGGAAGGAAGGAAGGAAGGATGGAAGGATGGAAGGAAGGAAGGAAGAAAAGAAGGAAGGAA
>CM053588.1:63708932-63727423 GCA_028646515.1 Pseudochirops corinnae | reverse complement strand
GGGAAAGAAGGAAGGAAGAAAAGAAGGAAGGAAGGAAGGGAAGGAAGGAAGGAAGGGAAGGAAGGAAAGAAGGAAGGATGGAAGGAAGGATGGAAGGATGGAAGGAAGGATAGAAAGAATGATGGAAGGAAGGAAGGAAAGAAGGAAGGATGGAAGGAAGGAAGGAAGGAAGGGAAGGAAGGAAGGAAGGGAAGGAAGGAAGAAAGGAAAGAGGGGAAGGAAGGAAGGAAGGAAAGGAAGGAAGGAAGAAAAGAAGGAAGGAATGAAGAAAAGAGGGGAAGGAAGGAAGGGATGGAAGGAAGGAAGGAAAGGAAGGAAGGAAGAAAAGAAAGAGGGGAAGGAAGGAAGAAAGGATGGATGGAAGGAAGAAAGGAAGGAAGGAAAGAAGGAAGGAAGGAAGGAAAGAGGGGAAGGAAGGAAGGGAAGGAAGGAAGGAAGAAGGAAGGAAGGAAGAAAGGAAAGAAGGAAGAAAGGAAGGAAGGAAGGGAAGGAAGGGAGGGAGGAAGGAAGGAGAAAGGAAGAAGGAAAGAAAGGAAGGAGGGAAAAAGGAAGGAGGGAAGGAAGAGAAAGAGAGAAAGAAAAAAGAAAGAAGGAAGGGATGAAAGAAAGGGAGGAGGAAGAGAGAGAGAGAGAGAGAGAGAGAGAATTGGCTTTTTGACCCTATCTTAGAACATTTCACACCTATAGTCCCCCACCTCTGCAAAGAAAGGAGGGAGTGCATTTCCTCATCTCTTTTCTCCAGTCGAGATTAGTCATGATAATTACACTGAATTCAGTTTTATTTTCATTGTTATTTTGATTTACATTGTTGCAGTCATCCTGTATATTGTTTTCTTGCTTCTGCTTTTTTCTTTCTGTATCCCTTCATACAAGTTTTAGGATCAGTGTATTTAAAGCTGGAAGAGACACTAGAGGTCATCTAGTGTGACCCTTCAATTCACAGACAAGTCTTTAGTCAGAATTAGCTAATTACAGATCAAAGGTCAACTCGATGAAGGAGAAAGTGGCATATTATCTGCAGAAAAAGCTACAAAATCTTCTAAGAAGTTAAACAATTCATAGAGACAAAACCTTGTTCAGGAAGCCTCTGGTCAGGTCCATAGGCTTATCAGGGACAGAAGGATCTGAGATGGCAGAGGAAATTTCTCTCTCTTCCTTCTTCTTCTTCTTCTTCTTCTTTTTCTTCTTCTTCTTCTTCTTCTTCTTCTTCTTCTTCTTCTTCTTCTTCTTCTTCTTCTTCCCTCTTCTTCTTCTTCTTCTTCCTTCTTCTTCTTCTTCTTCTTTCTTCTTCTTCTTCTTCTTCTTCTTCTTCTTCTTCTTCTTCTTCTTCTTCTTCTTCTCCTCCCTCCCTTCTTTCTTTCTTTTTTGTTTTCCTTCTTTCTCTCTATGTCTCTTTTTTCTCTCTCTTTCCTTTTTTCTTTCTCTCCCTGCCTTCCTTCCTTCCTTTCTTTCTTCCTTCCTTCCTTCCTTTCTTTTTTTCTTTCTTCCTTCCTTTCTTTCTTTCTTTCTTTCTTTCTACACTAATAATTTGCTAATGTATTCTCCTCCTCTATCTCCCCCTCCCCCAAAACCTACTTTTCTGAGACAAAAATAAACTTAAGCAAAATCACCCTCCACATTGGTTACCTTTAGGTATCTGCACCTCCTTCAACCCTTCACCTACAGAGAGAAAAGACTGATGACTTATGTTTCATCCTTATCATAAGACCATACGACCATGGACTGAAGTGGAAGTTCAACTCTCATTTTGCAGTTGAAAAACTCAAGATGCCAGGAAGCTAGGGGGCGCCATAGTGCATAGAATTCTGTGCCCAGTCAAGACAATTCATCTTCATAAATTCAAATCCAACCTCAAACACTTCCTAGCTATGTGACCCCTGTCTAAGTCACTTCACCCTATTCGCCTCAGTTTCCTCATTTTTAAAATGAACTGGAAAAAGAAATGGCAACCAAGAAAACCCCAAATGGGCTCATAAAATAACTGACCAACAAAAAACTAAGATGCACTTGCCTGAGGTCACACAGCTAGTAAGTGGAAGAATCAAGATTTGAACCCAGGCAGGCCCACCACCTAAGCATCTGGCACTCTGATCTGTCCTATGGCACCAGACAATGGCCAATGTTGGCATATAATCTGAGTTCAACTGCCTTCTGGTGTTGTGGTCATTTGCATGTCATCCTGGTTCTGCTTCCTTCACCCTGCATCACTTTACTCAAGTCTTCTGATGTTTCCCTGAATTCCTTATAGTCCTCATTTCCTAAAGCACAATAACATTGTATTACAGTTACAATCCATGATTTAGTCAGCCTTTCTCCAGTGGATATGGATCTACTTCATTTCCAGTTTTGTGTTTTTGCTTTTTTATTATCACAAAAAGTGTTGTTATTACTGTTTTGTTACACAATAACTCTGATTCTGCATTTGACCCCTTTGGGGATATATAGATGATTGAATAATAACTGAGACTGAGCGGAGTGACTTTCCTCACATAATTTTAAATTGTTTTTCAGATTAGTCTGACTCTAAAAATAATAAGTTAACAATTATATAACACCTACTGTGTGCCAAGCATTGTGTGGAGTGCTTTACAAAAACTATCTCATTTGATTCTCACAACAACCCCAGGAACTGGGCACTACTATTTCCTCTATTTCACAGTTGAGTAAATTGAGGAAAATAGAGTTTAAGTGACTTGCCCAAGGTCACACAGCTAGTAAATGTCCTTGAACTCAGATCTTTCCCCTACTCTAAATACATCACGCTATCTACTGTACCACCTTATTGCCTCCAACAATTTGTTAGTGTGCCATTCTTCCCATTACCATTTCCATCTTTTATCCTCTTCACCAACTAGATGAGTATGAGGGGAGACCTCAAAGTTACTTTTATTTGCATTTCTCTCATTAGTGATTTAGAGAATTTTTTTTCAGACAGTTGTTGATGGTTTGTAGTTCTTTTGAAAACTGTTTATTGCTGTCCAAAGGGAATTTCCCATTGACATGCAGAAAGTATGTCAGATCAGAGACATCTGGGAACCAGAAAGTAGACAGGACTGCTGAACTAGGACAGGTGATCTGGGAAGGCCCCAGGAGGAGGACATGTTGGCAGGTGATTGGAGTGCCCAGGGAGCCGGAGAGCCACCAACCTGCATAGAGCTAAGCAGACCGACAGCAGGAAACTTGTCGCAAACATCACAGAATCTCTGAGTTAGAAGGGACTTCCAAGGTCTCTAGTCAACTCACACCCATGCAGGGACCTCTGCAACAAAATCTGCTCCGGGATGGAACTAATTAACAGGAAGTCTGGGATAGTGAGAGGGTAGAGGGGCTGGCTCAGGAGGTGGTGGGTGGTCTCTTACCCAAGGTCTTCATGCCAGGCTTGAATTGTTTTATGAGTCCATTCTCACTTAAAGTTGCATTGACTTCCCACTTGCTAGGAACATCCCAGATCACCTGCTATATTTTAATAATCTATCTCATTTTCTGTTTTTAACTGGCCCCAGTCTGATAGGTCATTCAATCTCCATGAATCTATGCAATTAAAGAGCCACTATTGATAATCTTCAGGAGAAGGACCATAAGACTGATGTAATTAATAATAATAATAAAAATAGTAACACTGATAATGCCTAGAATATAGTAGGTGCTTAATAAATGCTCATTGAATTGAATTGGGAAGATATATGAGGGCAAGTTAGCCTCTTCTCTGTCCTAATGGTACTCAGCATTTATATAGCACTTTGAGGTTGTCAAAGCACTTTTCATAGGTTATCTCATTTGATCTTTACAGTAACCAGAGAAGTAGGTGCTACTATTATTTCCATTTTGCAGATGAAGAAACTGAAGCTTAGAGTATTAAGTGACTTGTTTGGGGTCAAACATAGCTAAATAAGCATCTGAAGCAAGATCTGAATTCAGGTCTTCCTGAATCCAAGGCCAACAATCTATCCACTGAACTACTTAGCTACTCTAGAAATAGGAAATCATGTTGTCTAGAGAACAAAGACTTGAGGGTTGGTGCGAGAATGGAGCTGTTGGGATAGGTCTCTTTGAGGATGGGAAAGGCTGTCCTGAAGAAAAGGAACCTTGGACCCAGAGGGCAGAAGTCAGAGCCATGGGTGGAAGCTACAGAGAACCAAGTGTGGGTTTGACATAAGGAAAAGCTTCCTAAGGACTGGAGTTAATGCAAGATGGAAGGGTTTGCCTCAGAAGGCAGACGCTGGTGATGACTTCTCAGGCAGGTTGTAGAGAAAGTCCTTGTTCAGTAGAAGTTGGGCTATGTGCTTTCTCATGTCCTTTACAACAGAGATCACATGCATTAATTATTTTAGCATTATTCACCTGGCAAAGAGACATGACAACCAAGGTCAACATGACACCTTCAAGGTCATTTGCAAAACATTTCATAGGATTTTGCAGAAGGTTATGAGCTGTATCCTCTCATGGTGCAGGGAAAAGTCACTGAAGAGGAGGCAAGTAGGCATGTAGGTAGAGACAGATAAACCAGATCATCCTGGGAACGCCTGTAGATGAAATCAGAGGACAAGACAGAAACATAAAATGGAACAGATCTGTCAGCTTTCTTTTCTTATATATTGATCTCTTTACATAGTTGGGGCAGCTAGGTGGTGCAGGGATAGATAGTGGATAGAGTGCTCAGCCTGGAGTCAGAAAGATCTATTTTCATAAGTTCAAATCCAGTTGCAGACTCTTACTAAGTGTATGACCCTGGGCAAGTCATTTAGCCCTGTTTGACTAGGTTTTTGCATCTGTCGAATGAGCTAGAGAAGGAAATGGCAAACCACTCCAGTACTTTTGCCAAGAAAACCCCAAATGAGGTCATGAAGAGTCGGGTACAACCAAAAGCAACTGAACACATTTACATAATTGACAATAACAAACCAATATATTTGTGTTTCAACTTTGTTCCCTATGGGAGGAAACAAAAAAAATGTTATCTTAAGAGTATAAAGTTGAGAATAGTGGCTGGAATTAACTAAATACAAGCAGAAGGAATCCATGCCATAGGCATTCAGGGAATAATTTTCAAGGTATCTCAGAAATGGAAGGATTCCAAAGGAATGTGTACTACAGACAGACATGACTGGAGGGAAAGGGTTAACTGTATTTCTATATTGTTACATTGGCTTTGGATGGGAGAAATATTTAGAAGTTCAAGGCTCCTATAAAATAACTGAAATATGCATCGTTTTTACTCAGTCCAGGGAGATCTGACTCCTACATAAGCTATGACAAGGTATATACTGGATTTGAAATTCACTGCCCTTAAATCACTGTCTTTCCTAGTAAAGCAAATCTAAGAACCTGTGCCAGTAGCCATAATGGGAATGCCAATGTGGCTGTCATTTCACCATCCAGTCAACGAACAGGTCAATGAGCATTTATTAAACACTGACTAAGTACCAAGCACTGTGTTAAACCCTGGAAATACACAGAAAGGCAAAAGGCTCTGGCCTGAAGGAGCTCAAAGTCTCATGGGAGAGAGAATACATAAACCACTATGATAGTATGATATACTGGGTCATTTCATAGGGAAGGCATTTTCCTTCGAGAAGGACATCACTCAGTATGGAAAGAGTTTTGTTTTTGTTTTTTTTTCCCCCAGATGAAGTTTTGACTGAGATATGAAGGAGTCCAGGAAAGCCAAGAAGTAGATGGAGACCAGGAGGAAGACCTTTCCAGGCTTTCCTTTCTCACTGCTCTCAGGACAGAGTGAGAAAGTATATGGGACTGACCGTGGGTATTGGTGGAAGGGACTCACCAATGAGTCCCCGGAGAAACAAAATGTTGGAGTAAGAAGGAACTGGAAATCACATCGTATTGGGATTGCTCAAAGAAACTTAGAAGGCTTAGCACGTCTAATGGCAACATCTCAGGAAGATTTCAGAGACTTTTTTGTGAGGGACTCAGTTGGGACAGTAGAGGCAGCAATAAAGTGATAAAGCGAATGGTGCTTCCCCATTTTCCCCTCCTATTTTCCATGTCCTGACATTTTTCGAACTCAGTACTAGGGAGCATGTGCTGTCTTGGCTGCTCATAAGCCATCAAGGAAGCTCAACCGGCTTTCCCCTAACCATGTTTGCCTCAACAACAACAACATATTCTGCTGCTTCTATGTCATTTTTGTCTCTGTTAGTGAACTATGTCTCCTTGCGGTCAGGGACCCTGTCTACTCTTCCCACAGGTCTGGTAGCTATTGGGTTAGAAAGATCACTTGGTGTAGCAGATGGAATCTTGGACCCAGATTCTAAAAGACCCAAATGTGAGTCCCACTAAATACCACTTAACAGCTATATAAGCATGGATAAGTCATAGCCACTGGGCCTTAGCTTCCTCATCTTCAGAATAAGGACAGTGATGTCTACTATGCCACCAACAACAAAGTTGTTGTGAGATTTTGTATTGCCTTGTATTTTCTCATCCAGTTCCCCTCCCGGTAGCACCCTCTCTACATGGCATCGTCTCAGTAGATGGTATGGTCCCAAGGCAGAGGGTACCTCAGGTTAAGCACAATGGCTGGGCATGTAGCCAACACTTAATAAATGTCTGTTGAACTGTATTCAGGCTCAAATGACAGAATGTATGTTAAGTGCTCGACAACATTTATATAAACTATAGAAATGTCCATTGTGCTTAAGAGAGTCAAGTGGTATTGTTGGCAAAGTCGGAGCCAGAAGATTCAGACTTAAATTCCAGTCCTTGTACTTAACTACTGTCTATCCATAACCTTTAGAAAAACCCTCGACCTCTTTGGGTCCCATGAAATGAGGGGCTTGGTCTACGTGAGTGCCTGATCTCTACGGCTCCTTCTGGCTCTAAATCTTATGACCTCTCATCAGACAGACTGTCTAACTACAGAGAGAGGAGGACGCTGAAAGCCTAGGTCTTTCCCCAAATCCATGGGTCTTTGCCCCTTTAAAAAAAATAGCATGTTGGCAACTCAGTGTTTTAAAATAATAATTATTTTTTTTAATAACTAGCTCTGCTTAATCAGAGGTAGTAATTACCGCTCTCGTCCATAGTTTATGCCTCCTTGCCTCTCGCAGGGAGGACCGGAACTCTTTCATATTTAAACAGTATTAGATAGGAATGCTCTCAGGGGGAGGAGGCCCAGTGTCAGAGTGTGGAGTTTAATTCTCCTTACTGCTAATTAGATCAGGAAAACAACAGGAGCTCAGAGCAGAGAGGCTTGGAGATTTCTCTTAACAAGCAAAAAGAAAGCCAAACCCCTTCCCCCCACCTCTTCCAGTCCCCACTCTTCTGCCTCCCCAGCAAGTCGGAGCAAAACTGTCCATAGAGGCATGGACTGCCACGGCCTGCTCTAAGAAGCAGAGCCACAGAGTCAGTGCTGAAATATGGATCAGTTGATTACCCTGCCCTCTTGCTCAGGCTCATGAAGGATCCCCAAAGCAGTCAGGCAGACTCTCTCCATCAGCTTCAGCTTAGGTCAATAAGCATTTCTTGAGTGCTTATTGTGGCTTCTGCCCAGGGCAAGTGTAAGACTTTAGCCCCTGGGAACAGTGGAGAAGCAATAGGAGAACAAAACCAACAAGCTTGCTATACACATGATTAATACCAGTTAATAGCACATCCCTTAGGGTTCTAGAAACCTGCTAATACACAAGATATATAGGACTGATTTCCAGCAAGGACCTGTGACTTATCCCTGGAGCGGCACTGACCTCAGGACCACAGAGTCTACCCCAAGGGGCCTTGCACAGCTTTGCCAGGCATTCTGAAGGCCCAGCTAATGCCAGCTCCAGATGCGAGGAGGAGGACAGGAAAGGAAGCCTGAACTAAAGCACAGGGGTGGGAATGAGCCTGGCATGGGGGTGGTGGCATAGGGCCAATGACTCTTATTACAGACAGGGTTCTACTGCTAAGAGGACTGGATTAGGAGTCCCTGGTGCCCTTGCTAGGCCGCTGACTCACTATATATGACCCTGAGCAAGCTATACCTTCTCTCTGAGCCTCAGTCTCCTTTTCTGTAAAATGAAAGGACTAGACTTGACCATCTTTGAAGTTTCCTTCACTCCAGATATCTAGAGCTTTCAAGAATCTTCCTACAAATTAGAGCAGTCCAAAAATATAAAGGACCACCCCAAGAGGCAGTAAGATGCCCATCCACTGAAGACTGAATGACCACTGGTCAGGAGAGTGGAAGATTCAGCTTCATGTAGTGGTTGAGCTAGATGTCATTTGAAGAGCCTCCTAACTTAATTCTGTGATGTCTTTCCCTTCTAGGGAGCAATTAGTTGGCACAGTGTCTATGGTGCTAGGCCTGAAGTCAGGAAGACATGAGTTCAAATCTTGTCTTAGACACAATCTGTCTAGTCTTACAACCTCTGTCTGCCCCGATTTTCTTTATTATAAAAATGAGGATTATAATAGCACCTACTTTTTTGTTGTTGTTGGTTCTCGGAGAGGAACATGACGTCAAGAAGATGATGCCATGACTTGCAAGTGAATTTGGATTTAAGTGATGCAGGGCTGTGCAAAGTCACCAGCCTCACTTTCTCCTCCAGAGCCATCTGGGTTCAGCAGCCAGATATTCATCAGGATGACTGGAAATATCCCCCAGCATCTACCTTATAAAGTTGTTTTGAAAGACTAGGGAAATGATATCTGTAAAGTGCTTTGCGTAGTGACTGGTACATGTTGTTCACTTATTTTTCAGTCATGTCCAACTCTTCATGACCCCATTTGGGGGTTTTCTTGGCAGAGACACTGCAGTGGTTTGCCATTTCCTTCTCCAGTTCATTTTACAGATGAAGAAACTGAGGCAAACAGGGTGTAGTGATTTGCTCAGGGTCACCCAGCTAGTAAGTGTCTGAAGCCAGATTTAAACTCAGGAAGATGAGTCTTCCTGACTTAATAAATACTTATTTCCCCTTGTTTCTTTCTCAAGGTCTCAGTAGTTTCCTTTTCTGTAGAAAGTGATGGGGGACATTCAGGAATGAAGTGAGGAGTGGAAGTGGTGGTGTGAGGATTAGGTTGTTCCCAAGGTCTCATCTGATATGTATGGCTCTAGGATGGGTAGGCTCAATTTATCAATCGAGGTAGGCTCTATCACATAGCATCCATCCACCTATGCAGTGAAAAGAGTTGGGGGAAGGGTACTTCATCCAGAAATATCTCCCCCAACAGAGAGTCATTAGCATCTGAAAATCCACCACTACTAAGTCATTAAATTAGTCATTCAACCTACATTTTGAAGCATGGATGTCAAAGCTAAAAGAGCCCTAAAACATCCTCTAATACAGTGGTTCTCAACCTTCCTAATGTGGTGACCCTTTAATACAGTTCGTGTTGTGGTGACCCCCAACCATAAAATTATTTTCATTGCCACTTCATAACTGTAATTTTGCTCCTGTTATGAATCGTAATGTAAATATCTGATATGCAAGATGTATTCTCATTGTTACAAATTGAACATAACCCACAGGTTGAGAACTGCTGCCTAATCCAAGCCTTCACTTGACACATGAGCAAACTGAGATGACTAAGCACATAGATCTAAAGGAACCTCAGAGGTGACCTTCCATTTTACAGATGAGGAAACTGGGACCCAGAGAGGTTGTAAGTGTCTTTCTAAAGGTCATAAGGGTCAGAGGCAGGATTATGAGCCCAGGTCCTCTGATTCCAGAGACAGAGCACCTTCTGCTATACCACATCATCAGCTCCATAAGTGAAGCAGAATGACACAATGGGAGAAACTCTGGATTTGGAATCCCAGGTCCTCAGTTCAAATCCTGATGCCTATCTGTATAACCTTGGGCAAGCCATTTAATGTCTCCAAGACTCATTTTGCTCATCTCTAAGGCAAATTTTTAATCATATTTGTTATTTTATTTATTTTTCACAATTATATATAAAAACAATTTTAATATTCTTTTTTTTCAAAAATTTTGAGTTCAAATTCTCTCCCTCTCTCCCTTACCCCCACTGAGAAGGCAAGAAGTTTGACATGTGTTATACATGTATAGTCATACAAAATACATTTCCATGTAAGTCATTCTGTGAAAGAAAATGTAAACAAAAAAAAAAACAAGGAAAATAAAGAAAGTAAAGAAAAAGTATGTTTAAGTTGCATTCAGGCTCTACTAGTTCTTTCTCTGGAATTGGGCAGCACCTTTCATTATAAGTCCTACAGAACTGTCTTGGATCATTGTATTGCTAAAAACTGCTAAATTATTCATAGTAGATCATCATGAAATGTTACTGTTACTGTGTATAATGTTCTCCTGGTTCTGCTCATTTCACTTTGCATCAGTTCATGTAAGTCTTTCCATGGTTTTCTGAAAGCATCCTGCTCATCATTTATGAAAACATAACATTACTCCATCATAATCATATACTACAACTTACTCAGCCATTCCCTAATTGATGGACATTCCTTCAATTTCCAAATTTTTGGCACCAATGAAAGAGCTGATATAAATATTTTTGTATGTATAGGTAGATTTCTACACCCAACAGAATATGGTGTACTATTCCCTCATTGAGCCAATTCCAATGAGAGTAAGGTTCATGCTCTTCTCTCCCTGCTTCTCCCATTTCCCTCTTCATTTTGTATTTCTTTCAGGCCTCTTTCATATCAGATAATTTATCCCATTATACCTCTCCCTTTCCCCTTCTCCCAGTGCATTCTTCTTTCTCTTCCCTTAATTTTACTTTTTTAGATAATTTTACCATCACGTTCAATTCACACCTCTACTTTCTGTCTATGTGATACCCATAGAGTATAACACAAAACATTCATTGAATGTCCGTTTTTTCCTCCTGAAGAATTAATTACATTCAGTTTTGCTGGGTAGATGATTCTTGGTTGCAATCCTAGTCCTTTTGCCCACAAGAATAAAATATTCCAAGTCCTCTAATCCTTTAACAACAAAGACGCTGTTAAATCTTGTGTTATCCTGACTAAGACTGCATGATATTTGAATTGTTTCATTTTGGCTGCTTGCAGTATTTTCTTCTTGATCTGGGAGGTCTAGAATTTGACTATAATATTCCTGGGAGTTTTCAATTTGGGATCTCTTTTAGGAGGTGATCAGTAGATTCTTTCAATTTCTATTTTACCCCCTGGTTCTAAAGTATTAGATTACTTTCCTTTGATAATTTCTTTCAATACAACATGTAAGTTCTTTTTTGATCATGACTCCTAAGTAGTCCAATAATTCTTAAATTATCTCTCCTGGATCTATTTTCCAGGTCAATTGCTTTTCCAGTAAGATATTTCACAGTTTCTTCTATTTTTTTCATTCATTTGTTTTTGTCTGATTGTTTCTTGATGTCTCGTAAAGTCATTAACTTCCGCTTGCCAAATTATAACTTTTAAGGAATTATTTTCTTCAGTGAACATCTGCACCTCCTTTTCCATTTGCCAATTCTACTTTTCAAAGTATTCTCTTTGTTGGATTTTTATGCCTCTTTTACCATTTGGTCTATTCTGTTTTTTAAAGTGTTATCTTTAGTATTTTTGTACCTCCTTTACCAAGCTGTTGACTCTATTTTCATGATTTTCTCAAATCACTCTCATTGCTCTTCCCAATTTTTCCTCTACCTCTTTTGATTGTTTAAATCCTTTTTGAACTTTTCCATGGTCTAAAACCAATTCAAAGTTTTCTTTGAGTCTTTGGTTGCAGAAATTCTGACTTTGTTGTCTTCTTCTGAGTGTTTATTTTAATCTTTCTTGTTGCCATAGTAACTTTCTATGGTCAGAATTTTTCTGTTGTTTGCTCATTTCACAACTTATTTCTTGATCTTTAACTTTTGCTAAAGTGGGTCTCTGCTTCTGGAGTGGAGGGGCACTGTCCCAAACTTTGGGGATTTTTGTGCAGCTGTTTTCAGAGGTAATTCTGGGGACCTGTAAGTTTTTGACTCTTCCAAGACAGTATGATCTAGAGAGAGGTGTCTTTACTCCTCTTCTGTACCATGCACTGGTTTATGAACAACCACAAGCACTCTTTTCAACCTTCAAACGGTGACACCAGGATCCCTGCTCACCTGTGACTGCAAGTTCTGCTGTGCTAGTGCACCTCCTCACACTGGATCTAAGACCTAGGACTGCAATCCAGATCACAGTATGGGCAATGCGATAGAGTCCTGCCCCTCATGCCAACAAAGAGACCCCTGTAAATCTCCTTCTGATCCATAGTCTGATTCCCTTACTATCTGTGATCTGAGAGGCCTTGAAACTATCATGGCTGCCACTGATTCAGTCAGGCCCTCCAGCTTTGCTGGGGCCTGATCTGCAATGGCATGGCCTGTGCTGGACTGTACTCCTTTCGTATCCTGGTACAACAGACCTTTCCTGCCAACCTTCTAAGTTGTCTTGAGTTGGAAAAATTGTTTCACCCTGGGTTTTTTGTGGGTTCTGCTACTCTTTTGAGTCATTACTTAAAGATATTTAGAGGGGTTTGTGGGAAAGCTCAGGTGAGTCTCTGCCTTCATTCCACCATCTTGGCTCTGCCTACTCTAAGGTGAGTTTTAGGTCTATGAGCCAATGAAGCCCAGAGAAGGAACTGTACCACCCAAAGTCATCCTGTTGATAGGTAGCAGAACCTAGATTCATCACTCTGAGCTGATGTTGGCATCAGCCTCCCCAAATGTTACCTACAATGCCTTGAGACTCAGTTTCACTGGTGCTTCATCACTCTGACATCAGAAAACAGGTGTCACAAGGGACCAGGATGGCTGAGGAAGGAGATGTGTGGAAAAAAGGAGGGCAGGGGAGGGAAGAGGGAGCAGGTTAAAACGGGGTGCTGGGAAATGTTTAACAGCGTAGAGTACACACAATGTACTTTTAAGTTGTTATCTCTTCATTATCATTTTTTTCCATCCCTTTCTTAAGTTTAGACAATTAACAAAACAATAAATCAATCCCTGATTTATAGTGTTTCCAGATTTCTGAGGTATAAATCCTCACATTGGGCTCTTGAGATCCAGTATACCCTTGGATGAAGTTATCTGTCCATCAGGCAGTTAGGACTGAGGTTCAGGAGACAGGGAATGGCTGGATATATGGAATGGGAAGGTATCTTCACTGAAGCCGTGAGAGTTGAGGAGGTCATCAAGAGAGAGGATACTGTTGGTCATCCTTCATTGTCGAAGAGGACCAATGACATCACAAAATGATGTCTTGACTAGTATGTGAACTGGATTTAAGTGAGGCTGAGTTTCACAGTTGTTAGCCTCACTTTTCCAGAGTCATTGAAATCCATTGGCAGGACAAAAGTCAAAATGTCTGGCAATGGCCCAGGATGCAGTGGGTGACGTTGGCATCTTTGATGTCTGACCAAACTCTAAGCACTCCACAATGCTTTCTTATTTTTTTTATTTTTTTTTTTATGTTTGGAGGGCAATTGGGGTTAAGTGACTTGCCCAAAGTCACACAGCTAGTAAATGTTAAGTGTCTGAAGTCAAATTTGAACTCAGGTCCTCCTGACTCCAGGGCCGGTGCTCTATTCACTGTGCCACCTAGCCGCCACTGTGCAATGCTTTCTTTAGCCACTTTCATGACTGTTGAAACAAATTGGTCTCCTCTGCCCATTCCGCCTGGGGAAAGAGAGAGGAGATAAGAGGGTCCAGGACCCAGCTTTGGAGGAAAGATATGGGGGACATTAAAGAGGTAGTTCACAAGTCAGCAGATTACCAGCAGGAGCTTGTGGATGCTGAGGCAGAAGAGAATGACCCAATAGCAAAAGCCGTACAGATCAAGAAGGGTGGAGACTGATCCCTTTTCATTTTACAAATCTCATTTATAAGCAGGAAAGCATAGTATAAAGGCTATGTAGATGTCTTCCTTTGATATGCAAAAGATGGCTTAATTTGGTAACTAAAAGCAAAGAGGTGGTGCCCCTGAAGACAAATTTCATAGACTTTGGGGGCTGTTTTGTTTTTGTTTTGGGTTTTTCTTTTTAATTATCTTTCTCTTGCCACCAGGTTTGCCTGGTCACTAAGCCCTGCTGGTTGTCACAGCAGCGTGTTAAGAAAGATGAGGCTGTTGGAAAGAGTTCTGAATTTGGAGACAATATGGCTTGAGAGCTAATTCTGACTCTGTCACTTAAGAGCTCTGATTCTGGGCTCAGAGGTCATGGGTTCAAAGACTGACTCTTACTATCCCTGGGGCTTCAGACAAGTCTCTTAACCCCACTGACAGTTCCCTCACTTGGAAATGAAAGGAATTGGCCTAGATGACCTGTGAGAACTGGCCCTTCAAGCTCTAGGTCCACATGGGACAGTGAGCAAATCCTATAACCCCCATGGGCCTCAGTTTCCTCATCTGTTAAGTGAGAGGGTTGAACTAAATATCCAAAGTCTCATCTATCCCTCTTACAATCCTTATCCAGAGCCAGTACAACAAAGAGTTCTAGACCTAAAGTAAAAAAAAAACTGGATTCAAATACCAATTCAGATGCTTACTAGCCATGAGCAAGTCATTTTACATTGGAGACTCAGCAACATATAGTAAGGAGCATGATAGTAGGAGTCAGGTTCCAGCCCCACTTCAAATGCTTTATGGTCCTTGGAAATCACACAGCCTTGTTCTGGATCTCAGTTCCCTCATTTATGGAATGGGAGAGTTGGACTTAATGACTTCTAAGGTGAATTTCAGCAGCCAGGTGATATAATACATAGAATGCTGGACATGGAGTCTGGAAGATCTGAGTGTGAATCCTGCTTAGACACTTTCTAGCTGTGTGACCCTGGTCAAGTCATGTAACCTCCTGATGACTCAGCTTCCCCATATGTAAAATTGGGATAAAAAAAAACAAAACAGCACCAACCTCCCAGGATTGTTATGAGGATCAAATGAGATGATATATGTAAAGCACTTTGCAAATCTCAAAATGCTCTATAAAAGCTAACTGTCATTATTGCTATTCCAGCTCTCAAACAATGATCCTATATGACCTCTCTGAGCTTCAGGTTTCCCATCTGATGCCTTTAGTACTTGCTCTACAGGGTGGTCTGTGAGGCCCTAATGAAATAAGAGATGTCAAGTATTTTGCACACTTTACAGCATCACTGGAAAGTCACTTATGATGTTAAGAAATTTGCTTCTGAGGGTTTTTGCAGGTTTGGTCTCTGCTTTTCCTCCCTTCCCTCACCCTCCTCCACTCCCACCACGGACTCCTCCCCTGCTCCCAGTGCAGACATCAGCCCCGTTCTCATCTTGCTTCCCATCCTTGGTCCTTGGCCTCCCTTAAGGGGCCCTAATGCCATTCCTCCTCCTCCTCTCCCCAAAGCCTCCCCACTCCCACACTGTCCCTGGCTTGCAGCAAGCTCTGCTTCCCAAAGGACTCGGTGCTATTTTAGGCTGAAGGTGGAGGAGCCTGGGACCGGCTTGTGCTCTTATCTGCATTCACTCCCATTGCAGTTTTAATCATCTTCCTTCTGCCTGGTCCCTGGGGCCAAGACCTGAGGATTGAGCCATGGAAACAGGTCACTGCTCTGCTGTTCCACTGTGGCGCCCCTGCTGCTGGGTCAGCCTGGAATCCTGAATACCTCTGGGCTCTGGGGAGAAGGGGTGCAGGGATGGGGCTTGTGGAGCCTAGCTTGGGGTGATTAGCAAGTGCTAGACCTGCAAGGGAATCGAAGCACCATTCAGTCTAAGCCCCTCCCTTTCCAGGTGAGGGAACCCAAAGAGAGAGGAAGGGCCTGGCCCTGGGTCACACAGATAATCAATGGCTTAGCAGGGAGTTGAGAAAGAACAGTGGGAAACAGCACAGGATTCCCAGTCAGAGGACCTGACTTCATACCCCTCCCCTCACTGCCTGTGTTACCTGGGGCAAATCCCTTAGACTTTCTGGGCCTCCGTTTCCTCATCTGTAAAATGAAGGGGGTTGACTAGTTGGCCTCTAAAATCCTTCCCAGCTCTGAATCATATACAGCTGATGCATCTATAAGGATGTTTAAAATAAATACACAGTCATTTCAGCGGGGTGGGCAAGAGACACCAGGAGCTGGGGTGGGGACGGCATCAGGAAAGGTCTTATGTCTGTATTGAGGGGCAAATATCCAGCATCTCCTGAAACATAATTATGAGAGAGATGCTAGTTATGTCTCCCCAAAGTTGTGTAAAGAGTTCTCCCTAGCACAGAGATCAGGGTTCTTACCCTGGAGTCTGTAAACTTTTTAAAAAATATTTTGATAACTGCATTTAAATCTAATTTGGTTTCCTTTATATTCCTATGTATTTTATGAATTTGAAAATATTATTTTGAAAAGTGGTCCATAGGTTTCACCAGACTGCCAAAAGGGTCCGTGACAAAGAAAAGGTTAAGAACCCCTCAGATGGATGATTTCAGGGGCTTACTCCCTTCTTCCCCCACTGCCCAATACTTAATTGTGTTACATTAGCTGACCTTACACTTGTTTCATCATAAGGACTAGGATTGTCAAGAGCTCCATAAATAGAAGGATTGCCTCAAACCTGTTTTACACAGGGCAACACACACACACACACACACACACACACGTATTTTATATAACAGTCCTCCCACAGGATCTCTATGATAGAGATGTCCCCTTATAACATCTGACCATTTATCAGTGGTATGGTAGAAAGATTTTTTAATATAGGATTTTGCTATACAGCTAGCTGGCGTTGTGGATGGAGTGCTGGACCTGGAGTCAGAAAGACTTGTCTTCCCGAGTTCAGATCTGGTCTCAGACACTTATTAGCTGTGTGACCATGGACAAGTCACTTAACTCTATTTGCCTCAGTTTACTTATCTACAAAATGAGGTAGAGAAGGAAATGGTAAACTTCTCTAGTATCTTTGCCAATAAAACCCCAAATGGGGTCAGGAAGGGTCAGACTCAACGAGAAAACAACTGAACAACAAAATGCCCACTTAGAGCTCTACCAGTCCTGGGATTCTGCAGATTTTGTCATTCTATAGTACAGTACATGGGTTTGACAACACCTGCATAGAAAAGGAGTTCCCCAACAACTATTTTGTATGGGTGTCCCCTCACAATGTCACTATGTTATAGAGGTCCTCCAATACTAATTTTATACAAAAGCACTCTGTATAATACAAATGTCTTGCATAACTACATAGTTTAGACAAGAGGAGCTCCAAAATACCTGTGTAATACAGGGGATCCCTTACACATATTCAAGATAATGTAGTAGGATTTTCCCACCATATCTGTTTGCATCAGGGTATGATACTCAATAACTACATTATACTAGATGGCTTCCACTTGCTCATATACTCACTTGTGCAGGAATCACCCAGTGTCAGAGATTTCTAGTCATTCTTTTAGCATAGTAACTAGGGCAGCCCAGAAGACTCAGAAGTAAGATCAGGCAATGTTGCTTGTGAGTGCTTGGATTGCCACTTCAGTGCCTGGAGGCAACTCTCAGCTAGAGTGTTTAAGGAGAAGGGAGTGGGGTTCTCTTGCTGGTGGATATAAAGACTGGCCACAACCCTGGTGTTTTGGAAAAAATTGCTTTAGCAGTAACAAGGGGAGTTAATCCAAATTAGTTTGGTCTTCCACAAAAGGCTCAATGTGGGTAGCCTGCTATCTTCCAATTTGTAGGTCATTTGTGTGCTCTACTTGTGCACTGACTCACCAGGAAGTCAGCCTAGGCTCCTATCATTAAATGATATGGCAAAAAACTGGGAGGGATAGATTGCTAAAGCATTTTCGATACCAGTCAGGATCCCCAAAAAAAAAATATGCGTGAGGTAAAACAATGGATGGAATTAGATAGGGATGAATGTAAAGTTCAGCACTTGGGTTCAAAAAATCAATTGCCTAAGTACTAGATTGAGGAAGATATAGCCAGATAAAAGGTCATTTGGAAAAAGGCTAGGTATTTTTTTTTAGCAAGCTCAGATAGCAGGTTCATTATAAATCAACAATGAGAATTGGCATCCAAAAAAGTTAAGGTAATTGAAAGCTGCATTAATAGGCTCCAATTAATGTCCAGGATGAGGCAGGTGAGAGTTCTACTCTATACTTCCATGGTTGAATGATAGCTATCATACTGCAGCTTGGTCCACACCTGAGGAAAGACTTTGATAAGTTATAGCCTACCTAGAGAAGCAACCAGAAGGATGAGCAGACTAGAAACTATCAATCGGGGGGGCGGAGCCAAGATGGCGGTGTAGCAGCAGCAACATATCGCAGCTCTCACATAGCCACCCCAAAATACCCATAAAATAGGACTCTAAACCAATCCTATAACTCCAAAACACACACAAGGATACTTCCCACTAAAGTCAGCTCCGCGAGGAACCATATCAGCACTGCAAACCGAAGCCAGCCTGGCCTGAAGCCGGCAGCTCCGCCCCAGGGCGGTGGAAGAGCCTTTCAGGTGAGCGGAGGATTAGCACCAGCTGCGAGTGGGGATTGCGAAAGGGGGAGATAAGTAGTCCCGCTGAAAGGTCTCCAGAGCAGAAAAGTGAAAGGCAGAGTTTTGCACCCGCCTCTGCATTGTAGCTTCCC